>CM021107.1:16476402-16826032 GCA_007115665.2 Sequoiadendron giganteum | reverse complement strand
AGATGGAAGAGTCTATCTTGAAAAGGGTGATACTTTGAAGAATTTTGCAGATGCTTTGACAAAGCCCGTGAGTACAAAAAAGTTCAGATGGTGTGCAAAATCTATGGGCCTTGGGGTCCATGACTGTCAGTAATTTTTCAGAGTCTGGAGGAAGCTGGAAGTCTTCGCCAAGTGGGAGCTTGTTGAAAAATTGTGTCTCAACTTCCAGTTTGATGCCTTAGAATTAAAGACTTGGTGAAAAATTTGAAGTTCTCAGCCTTTATCGCCTTACCACAGTTGGCGAAGGACTTCATTGTGGTGGCTTCCAGCAGTGGCCTGGCGGTTATCGCCCCACCATGGATGGTGAGTTGTCTCACCGCGGTGGCCGTGATGAAGCCGCCTGAGGCTTGGTCGGCGGTTACCGCTGCACCGTGAGCGGTGGATCCTCTCACCGTGGTGTCTACGGTGAGACTGCCAATGGTGTGCCTGGTGGTTATCGCTCCACCGCGGTCGGTGAGCTTGCTTACTGTGGTATGACCACCAGCGGTCACCGCCCTACCACGGGGTGTCTTGGCAGCCCCCGTGGTAGCGCAGTTTGACCACCAACGGTCCCTCAGATTACTTACCGTCATACTACTGTCGGGTCAATCAGACTCGGTGGTAGTGCGGTAGATGGTGAGGTGAGCTCGGATGAGCTCACCACCATACCATGACTGGGTCGTGTGGACTCGATGGTAGCACTGTGGAGACAAGGAGAGCTCAGATGAGCTCAGACCAGGTTTGACCGAGTTAGACTCAGAGTCAAATGCAACAATGAATGGAAGTTGGAAATGCGACAGGTTGACAACATATTGACTGGCCAAAAGCCAAAATAGTAAGAGCAGTAATTGCAGGCTGATTTTAGTTGATGACAGGAACCCGATTTGGGTGGTGAAGTTATTGCTGGGTGGCACGATGTAATCTATGCAGATTGATTGCTTGCTTGAATGATCGATGCATGAACATGGAATCCATGGGTTTTGTTGGAAGTGTAAATGCGATGAAGACTTGTGCAATCAATGTGAGGTTGATGTAGATGTACATGTAAGTTGGAAAGTCGATGTAAGAGAGAGAATTCATTGTATACTTTGAGAGAAGGATTGTAACAGAGCCAAAGAGTTAAGTTCTTGAGAGCCGTTGTGAGCTGATCAGTGAGTGAACACTGAACATTGTATGTAATTGTTTATTACTATAATACAATTGTCTTTGCTTGGTGTGGTGGGTTTTTTACCTGAAAAGGTTTTCCCATGTAAATAACTATGTCAATTGTGAATGCTTATAATCTGTTATCTATTTTATGTTGTATTTTTTTCATCTCAAGTAGTTCTAGAAGCTATTAGAACTAGTTTTTTCTCTTCTCCTCTATTGTATTAGTGTTAAGGGAATGTATTCCGCACTGTTGGGTCATTAGATCTATCTCTGTTTTTCCTTTCACTAACTAGTTTCTAGAGGTCTCTAAAGGAATCAATCAATTAATTAATTAATTATCTCTAACTAACTCCTTTCTAGAAGTCTCCAGAATTAAATAATAATTCTTGGGAATGGAGAAAACAATTGTCTGAGCTACAATAAATTAACAATCTCACCATGTCATCTATAAATCCTTTCTCTACCATCTCTAATAGATCTTAATAACAAAATAAGGTTTTCATCCTTACTATCATAAATTTTTTCCCATGGAAAGGGGAATTTGAGGGAATTGGGGCTCCAAAAGTTTGATATTTGAATCCATAATAGCGATTCTCCTTCAATTAATTCTGTGTGCCAAAAATTTCAATCACAAATCTCTCTCTTTACCAATGTTTGTTGCAACGAATTTTTCAAAAGATAATATCATGTGCTCGTCTCCTATGGTTTTAATGTTCTCAGACAAGCTCTCATCCGATACTACTCAAAATTTTATAGGCATACATGTATGCATGCCTCTTTTATAGAGGATTTTGAAGAAAAATAGAAATTTCTAGAAAAGAGAAATTTAGGTTGAAATATTTCTTTTTTAGAAACAACTATTCAAGACTGACATCAATAATTAAAGGAAAAAACTTAAATAAGCTACACCTAAGCATGTGGATCAGTCTGTTGGGATGTGAAGTACGAACGATCAAATATGGGTGGATTCATTTTCTAATCATAGTAGGTTGTTAATAACAAATAGACTCTAATGCTACCCCTCTGCCCATCTGTCATTGAACAGTTCCAACGTATTAAGCAGTTCCAACTTAATTTATTAAAAAATTGGATGATTCCCATTCCCATGCTCCAGCTAATGCAACATGTTTCTTGAAAATTCCATTATGTATTGGACTGATTGTAATGTAAAATGGTGTTGTGGTTAATACAAGTCTTCTCCTTCTTTCCCGTGAACCACATAAATTGTTTTGTTTTTTCTATTTAGTTTTTCTGCGTTCTTTTGAATTTGTTTTTTTTTAAATCAAAAAATTAATGAATGTTTAAATATTATAACAACTGGTATCAGAGCTTGGATAATAGTAGAAGGAGATTTCTATAGGCATCAAAAGTTTTTTAAGAACAAAGTTGCATGCTTCATCAAACTGTGATGTTGCTGAAAGGAAACCAGAGTTGTAGAAAGCTGTTCATTTGAAAGGAGCTGAAGAAAGGCTAGAAAATTAGCATAAATTAAAGTCAAGGTGATGCAAAATTTAATTAAGTTGCCCTTAAATTCTGTTTAGATCTTAGTTTTAAAAGATGTTGCCATAGTAGGTTTTTTTTTTAAAGAAATCACTGCCAAAGAAAGAATCTGAAATAAAATTGTTTTTTTTTTTGTTTTTTGTTTTTTTTTTGTGTTCTTTTGAATATGTTTTTATTTTAAGTCAAAAAATTCTATGAATGTTTAAATATTATAACAACTTGCAAAAATTGTATTTTCTTTAATCTTGTCTGTTTATTGAAACAATAAATCCGAGTAAGAAAATTAGCACAAAAGGCTATAAGAAATGGAGGAGACAAACAAATGAAGAATTGAAAAATTCCTAGGCCAAAACTTTAGAATGTAGAAATTGCAACTCAAAGATCTCCTAATTCAGAAGGACCTTTTGATTACATTGGAAGGAAAAAATAAAAAGCCAACCATCATGAAGGATGAAGATTGGGATAAACTGGATCAGAAGGCTATGGCTACAATCATTCTTTTATTATACACTAATGTTTTGTTCAATTTTTCAACACAAACGACAACACAAAGACTTTGGGATCATCTATCAGAGCTGTTTGAGAGATCTTCTGCATCAAATAAGCTATTTTTAATGAAGAAATTATAGAATTAAAAATTGCAATAAGGTGGTTCTATAACAAATCATCTAAATGAGTTTAATACTTTGGTTAGTTAGTTGTCTTCAGTAAACATTACGGTAGAGGATGAGATAATGACCATCTTGTTATTATGTTCATTGCCTGATAGTTGGGAAGGAGTTGTTATGGATGTTAGTAACTTGACATCTATCCCAAAGGGCGTGTTAAAATTTGATGATGTTGTAGGAGTTATTCTCAGTGAGGATATGGGAAGAAAAAATCAAAGTAATTCATCAAGTGCTAATTTAGTAGTTGGTAGTAGAGGAAGAACACAAAAACAAGGCAAGGATAACCAAAGGAAAAGATCAAAGTCTAATAAGAGATCCCAATCTAGAGGCAAAAAAGGCGTTTGTTGGCATTGCGGTAAGGAGGGCCACATGAAAAACAATTGTTGGACCCTCTAGAGCAAGAAGAAGGCTAAAAATCAATCTAAAGATAATGAGGTAAATACAACTTCTGAAGAAGATGCTAATGCTCTTATTTTATCTTCAAGTGATAATGTTGTAGATGTTTGGATACTTGAATCAGGAGCATCATTTCATGCAACGTTTTTGAGAGATTGTTTTAGAAATTACCAGTTGGTAATTTTGGTAAGGTTTATCTTGGCGAAGATGAACCTTGTAGTATCATTGGAAAAGGAGATGTTATATTGAAGATGAAGAAAAATAATAGTTGGTTTCTGAAAGATGTGACATGTTCCTCAACTCAGAAAAAACATGATTCTAGCTAGGTAGTTAGATGCTCTTGGATATAATGTTACTTTTGGAGTAGGAGCATGGAAGGTAAAAAAAGGAGCATTGGTCATAGCAAGTCCTAGAAAATTTGGTACATTTTACATACTAGAGGGTCGGATTGAAGTGGGAGCTACACTAGTAGTAGCAGATAACACAACAAAGTTTTGGCATAAAAGGCTCAGACACATGAGCCAGAAGGGACTTGAGGTTTTGAAGAACCAACTTCCAAGTTTGAAAGAAGTGGATATGGAATTATGTGAATATTGCATCTACGAAAAACAAAAGAGGACAAGATTCTCTAAAAAGGAACACAAGATGAAGACACGTCCATTGGAGCTAGTGCATTCAGATGTCTTCGGTCCCACAAAGGTAGCATCTATTGGAGGTTCCATTTATTTTGTTACTTCTTTGGATGATTGCACTAGGAAGGTTTGGGTTTATATGATGAAAAAGAAGTCTAAAGTTTTTGGTATATTTAAAACCTTCAAAGCACTTGTTGAAAACCAAACTGGCTATAAGATTAAAAGTTTTAAAACTGACAATGGAGGTGAGTATTGTTCGAAATAATTTGATCAAATACTATGTAGAGAATTGTATTCAGAGAATCAAGATTGTTCCTCTTACACCACAAGAGAATGGTGCCACAAAAAGATTAAATAGAACCATTATGGAATGAGCACGAAGCATGCTCTCAAATGCAAAACTGGGAAAAGAGTTCTGGGCATAATCAATAAATACATCATTGTACCTAATTAACAGAGCACCATCCACTTGGCTTGAATTTGGAATTCCAGAAGAAAAATGGTTAGGTGAAAAAATTTCCTATGATCATTTGCGTGTGTTTGGATGTGAAGCTTTTGCTCATATTCCAAAAGAGAAACAAAATAAGCTTGACATGAAATCTAAAAGGTGTATCTTCATTGGATATGGAGAAGAAATATATGGTTATAGGTTGTGGGGTTTAGTTACTAAGTGTGTTACATGAAGTAGAGATGTGATATTTAATGAAAAAGTAATGCCAGGTTTACAAGAAGTCAAATCACCTAAGGAGTATATTCCATTAGAATATTTTTTCACATTTGAAGATACTTAGAAATAGTGTTGTCAATTTTTTGGTTTAATTTTTATTGGTATTGGCACGATTAGACTCACATGACCTATAGACTACCTAGGCTCATAGAGTCATTAAAAAAATCATTTTCATTGTGTAGACACATACCCAAAGGTGGATAAAGTTTACAAGCTAAAAATTAATACACATTATAGAAATATGTCTCATAATGAAGAAGATGGTATTTGTTGAGACATCTACATTAGATATGATGATCCTCAATTATATTTCTTACAATATATCAAGGGATTCATAATATTCCCAAATATCATACCTCTTCTATTAGATTCCTTTATACTCTACCAATCAATTTGTACTTTGAACATGATCTATCTAAAAAGATGCATCCTTGATATCTATGATACTTTACACACAAATAATATATTTTCTAAAAAAGGATAATTTTTATTTAACTTGAAAAAAAATATTACTTCTACAAGGATTTTTTCCCCAAGTCATAAATATTTTTGTAATTTTATTGGTTATTGTATTTATTTACATTTTATATTTTAATCCACCATCAAAACTGCAAAACTCAATTGTCATTAGAAGCTTGCTGTCAAAAAAATTTTCAACTATTTTCATCTTAAATATTATGTTGCTCCCTCATAATTGACTCACACAAAACTATTATTACTTGTTGGTACCCAAACCTTGATTCATATGTAATAATTCATATTATTGATAATGAATAATCTTTATTTCTCTCAAACTCTCCCTTTATCAATCTAATCAAACCAAAGTTGATATGGATATATTAATTTAGATGTGTCGATAAGGATTTTCAAGAAATAAATCAATAAAGCATCTCATCAATTATGCATCTATACAAATGATTAATATGGTCTAACTAACTTTGATACCATGTTAAAAATTAGAAGCTTAAATTAGTAATAATTCTAAATAAATATAAAATAAATAAAAGTGAAATTACAAGATATACATATTAAACACATTACATTATATTGATGTAGGAGAATCAGTCTACTTTTGGCCTTTTTCCTTATCTATTTCGGTTTAGGAATTTTCATTCAATTTTGGTTTGGCTAAGTGTTGGTTCTATGCTTTTATTAAGATACGGTTATGGAGAAATTGGTGGCATTGGTGGGAAACTGTTATGCAAAAAACCAAAAAAGTTATGGAACGATTGTAAAAGAATGGGAAGAGGATCGATTGGGAAAGAAGAGAAAGGAGAGACCCTGATTCCATATAAAATTGGTAGAGGGGAGAAAGTGGAACATGAGGGGTGAGTGAAGGCACAAATAGAGTACAAAGAGAGAAGAGAAGAGGAAAATGTTTAGAGCAGACAAAAGAGAACAATTAGGTGAGTTAGTCTTGGCTTGTATGTTATGAATATACATCTGAAACCATGGGTTGTGTTCATTCATGTATGCATTATAGTCAATCGATACTTGTAGTAACTTTATTTTTCCTTATAATGTAGAATTAAAATGTTCATTTGTTGCTCTAGTTTTTTTACCAATTTTTGCATGGATAAGGGTTGTTATTCTGTGTTGAGTTTCAAGAATTTTTGTAATGATATAAAGTGTTTATCATCATTCAAAGTTCCTATCGTCGCTATATTACTACCTTTGTTCAATGGATTCAAGTAGATGTACTAGTTATTTTCTATGTCTTAGTTATTGATACCATCGGTTCATATAGGAAACCATTATATGCTTGTACAATTTTTTTTTCTAAATTAAAATTTATTTCCACAAGTAGTTGTTCCTGTTGCCTTTCATGTAGGAAGCCTATCATTAGTTTAAAATTCTATCCAAAATATTTTATTTGAAGATTGTTAGTCATCATAATAGTATTATAGCTAGAGGTTCTTTATGTGTATGTCAAATGCCAAATGAGAGGCAATTTATGCCAGGACCTATAGGTAGAGGAGAGAAGAAATGTGAGTGCAAATTGTTGAGGATGTGCAAATGGTTGTAGTAATGAGAAGGATGAGGATTAGTGTAAGAAGACACGTGGTATGGGCATGATGGAGCAAGTATCAAAAGAGGAAGATCTCCTTCATGATTATGAATATAAGTGCGAGGTTGGAAAAGTTGGAAGCAAGACAACATGAGAAGTTAGAAAAGAAAAATGAGAAGCTAGAGTGGAAAAAAAAGCATGGTATGATGAAGACATAAATATTGGAGAGGAAAAGGAATAGTTGAAAAGGAAGAAGCAAAAGTTGCAACAGAGGTAAGGGTTATCGAAAGTGCAGAAGATGTAGTTGCAAATGTAGAAGATTCAACTATTCTTGCAATGAAAGAGTATGTTGATGTTGCTATGAATGGTGAAGAAAAAGATGATTTTTTGTTGTTGGTGTTGACAATTAAAAAAGAATGGATGAAAAATATGGTTGATGAACGTGAGAAGAGGAATATTATCATTAAAGATAATGCAATAGAAGTGAAGAATCAAGAGGTAAATTTATTTCCACATTATGCGAATGATTTTTTATTTTTATTTGGGATGAAAAGAGTTTGAGAATGTGAAGGAGAGCATAGGATAATAAGTGCAAAATTATATAAGGATGAAGTGGATTTTGATATAGTTGTGTGTCGTTAAAAAGTGAATCCTCTGACATTTTTCACTCATTTGGACCTTTGCCTAGGGATTTTGGACCTTTTTCAACCGCTTTTCACCGCTTTATAAGCCTTGTGCCAAAGTGTTGTAAGGTGTTGTAAAGAATTTTCACACTTTCCTAGGCTTTTCATCACCAAATCAACCCTTTCTTATGCTATAATGACCCCTTAATGCACATACATATCTTACTTTAGTGTGTTTTGTGAGATAATCCCAACAAGAAATAATAATCACATTTTTATCCCCAAAATCCAATGAAAATTGCCCAAGTGGACTAGGTCGTCACCTTTGGTGACCTAGTCCCATGTGGCATAAAATTTAAATTTAACTTAAAATTCTTTCAAAATTTTCTCTAAAACCCTAAGGTCGACTTGTATGGTGTTATTTCGAGGAAATTAGAGCACAACTTCTATAAATAAGGGTTTTACCCTCATTTTGCACCTTCTAAGTCTCATTTTCCTCCTTTTCTTCTCAATCTCCCGTCTCCCCTTCTCAAGCAAGCTAGGGTTTGAGTATTCTAAGTCACCAAGACATCTCTCTCAAGAAGCATCCAAGGATTGAATCCTCCAATGCTGCAACTCAAGATCAATCATCATGGAAAGGTAAACTCCATCACTCCTTTGTTTCATGCTTCATTACTTTGTTTCATCTTTTTGGTTTGGTTACTCAAAAGGGATTTTACTAAGGCAAACCCCTAATCCTTAACAATCAACAAGTTTTCTCTCTTTGTGTGATTTGAAGGTCTTGTAGGTAGATTTGGCAAAGAACCAAGGTGGAAGAATATTCAAAAGCTTGTCCAAGCTCTTCAAGGTTAGAGAAACCCTAGTTGAAGCTTGGAGAACACCTACATATCAAAATCTTCACTTTTGGTACCAGACACCTAAAGGAGTAGAAAATACAAAAAGAGAGCTTCCACTTCCAGTTTCTGATCTTTAGAAATTCAGAAGAGGACTAAGTCGCTAACAATGGTGACCTAGTCCCTCTGAACCTGTTTTCAAGGATTTTTAGAGATCTGGATAACCTTTTGGCTGAAACAGACTTCAATGCAGTTTTCTAGAAAAAGGACTAGGTCACCCAGAATGGCATAAATGTCCCAACAAGCCTAAATCTCATATTCAACAACATTTCTAGCCTCTGCAAGTTTCCAGGTGCACACCCCTTTCATCTCCAGATTTCTATCTTAGTTTAATGTATATTTTTTAGGTTATCTTGTACATACTTGCATAGTGTGTTTTCCAACATAGTTGCATTCTTTATGTTTTACATTCATAGTTAGCTTCTATTTTTAGTTTATTGCATTCCACACACCTCGCAAACCCTCTTTGAATGAACTCATCCAAAATGAATATCATTAGGTGAAAGAGAGTCATTCTTCCATTTGAGCTATTAGGTGAAAAACCCTAAGAGCCTATTGGGGAATCCTCTTTCCCTTCTTGTAAATGTTTTTGGTGGTTCAAGTTGAAGGGAAGATTATAAAGGTAAAGGGGTGTGCAGAAAAAAGATATGGATATCTTTAATTTCCATAAATTTGTGTGGATCAATTTGTGTGTGATTAAGTGGGAAAAAATACTTTGGAGGAGGACAACAAATTGTGAATGTCAATTCATGTGTGGTGAGAAGAGAAGTGTTCAACAATGCTGGGAAAAGATGATAGATGTTCTAGAGAAATGTTAGAAGAGAAAGAAAAAGAAGCAATCATTTTTGCTAATGACATCATGCATCGGAGCACATGGTTATTTTTGTCACCTAGGGAGCCTAATGCAAGAGCATCGATCTAATTTTGGCCATTTTTATTTTCTATTTTGTTTCATGGGAATTTTTGTCCGATTTCAGCTTGGTTGAGTGTTGGTTCTACACTTTCATTAAGATACAGTTATGGAGAGGTTGATGGCATTGGTAGAAAGCCATTATGCAAAAAATCGAAAATAGGTATGAAATGGTTGCAAGAAAATGGGAAGATGATTGATTGGGAAAGAAGAGAAAGGAGAGACCTCGATCCCATATGAAATTTCCAGATGGGAGAAAGGGGAACTCAAGGGGTGAGTGAAGGTATAGAAAGAGTGTAAAAAGAGAAGAAAAGAGGAAAATGTTCAAAGTGAGTAGAAGAGACGATTGGGAAAGTTAGTCTTGTCTTGTATGTTATGAATTTATATTTGAATCCATGGGTTTGTGCCCACTCATGTATTCATTACAATCAATGAATACTTGTAGTACAACTTTGTTTTTCCTCATAATGTAGAATTAAAATGTTCATTTGTTGCTCTAGTTTTCTGATTGATTTTTGCACAGATAAGGATTGTTATTCTATGTTGAGTTTCAAGAATTTTTATCACAATGTAAAGTTTTGATCATCGTTTAAATTTCCTATTGTTGCTCAGTTACTACCTTTGTTGAAGGATTTAAGCAGATTTACTAGTTATTGTTTGTGTCCTAGTTCCTGATGTCATAGGTTCAAATAGGCACCCATTATATACTTCTACGAAATTGTTGTCTAAATAAAAAAGTTACTACCACTACTATTTGTTCATGTCATATTTTTTGTAAGAATTATATCATTAGTTTAAATTTTTATCCAAGATATTTTATTGGGAGATCGTTCATCATCATATATATATACACGAGAAAAACACTCCTAGGTAATAAAATGCCATAAAGCATCATTTCATTATAAAATACTTATAGAAGGGTCTATTAAAACATATAACAAACATTTTGATATATTTTCTTCTCACTTTCTCATGGTCAATAATACCCCTTGTGCATAGTGATATTATTACATATGGGTGATCCCACAATGCTGGTTTACAATTTCTGGGAGATTTTTTTGTTGTTGCTTAAATCACATATTTTTAGAAAATATAATGATTTAAGCCTTAAAAAGTTCCATTTAAGGATTTCAATTGAAGAGTGTTTGATCAAACCTCCTTGGATAGAACCCCACTAGTTTTAAACCATACCTATAATGGAGTCTCCTTTACACCTATCAAAATGCTAATAAAAAACCACTTTTGATTTACCTTTTGGGGGATCAAATGAATTCATTTAAAATTTATATTCTGTAAGTATGTAGTCCTTATTATAAGATTCCCAAATAGTATAATTTTAAATAAATTCAATTTAATTATTATATTTATTTTTTTATTTCTTGTGAATGTAGGTTTTTCATTGAACATCAAGCTCTCTGTTCTACACATGTGGAAAAATAGTAGATTATCAATTTTTTTTTTTTAAAATATTAATGCATTAGATATTGAAATCCTTGATCCAATAAAAAAATAAAATTGAATTTCGACACATACAAAAAAAGTTATGTTTTACACGGTCTGCCTATGTTTGAATTGTAATTGGTTTAACTTTGAAACTTGATTAAGGAAAAAATATTCAATAAAACACTATGAAACCAAATTAAAGTGCTAGATATCATAGTTAAAAATGTAAATTCGAAAAAATTAGAATTTTATCCTTCATGATTTTTTATTTATTTTGTATACGGTGAACATCACTCCTTAAAAATGGTGTTTACTAAAAAAAACTAGTTTTTGAAGGAGATGGAAAAAGAAGTGCAATTTGATTCCAGTTTTTTAAAAAAATATCTATTTAGAATCTATAGAAAAAATGTCACAAATCACTAGTTTGCATCATCTTCAAATTCCTCACAGTTTAGCCGCTATAGGTGCCCGAAAGTGAAGATTTAGTTAGAAAAAATCAACTCAATGTCCAATTTGACCAAAAATTGTAAACCAGTATTGTGGGATCACCCATATATATCATTGAAATTCCATGTAATGCCCGCCAAAATAACCTAGAGAAATATAACCATCTAAAAAATAAATAGAGATTTAAAAAAAAAAAAAATACTAATGCATCACATATGTAACACAAATATACACATAACATTTATTCTAACATCATCTAATCATACATATAATCAAATCTAGCATGATCATAAAAACATAAGTACACAAGTGAAAATAATTAACATCACATAGATCATCATTCCCTAGGGTATCTCAATGTCATTACTTAACCTAACTCTAACCACATGAACATAACTAGCATCATATAATACCACCACATTCTAATGTCTTCATTAACTCTAAATTTCATTCCTAATATATACTCATTTCTATAACATAAGAATCATCCATTCAAATAAGATATCATGAACACATTCCATCATAATTCAATCACCACTTATTTCCCTTAGATTCATTTTTAAAGCACCATATCCAAATGTTCCTAATCCCCTCATTTACATCATTTACTACAAAATCATTATTAATCCATCACTAAAAACTCCTACAACATATCTAGTCTATTTCCATCAATAAAAATAACTGTACATTCCTACATAATACCAAATGCATATACCATAACCAAAAGATGAGAAAATTAAGAGAATTCCTTCCACTATATAGTAAATACCATAATAACTATCATTAAAGGTAATCATTTCATTATAGGACATATCCTACAATAGTATCTAATAATCTTCTTTCAAGATTACAATATCATCTTACATCAAGATACATAGTGTCCAAACTACAAATACAACTATCTCGTGAATCCTACCAATATAAATGCCACATGAGTCATATTACAACAATGGCTTACATTTTAAAAATGTATACAATAATCTGATCCAAGAATCCATCATAAGCTGAAGAGATAAAGGATCCACATCCATGCACACGAGCATCCAACGAAGAATGTCCCAATGAAAGAAGGCATAAAAAAATTTGACCATGTGGAACCATTAAGGAACCACCCCCCGTGCCATGGAGAATGACACAAGGTCCCATACACACTCTAGAATTAGGCTGACACCTAACGTCCAAAGGACATAAACACAACAAGATCCATAACTGAAAGCACCCACATGAACAATAATCCAAATCACATCACAAGGCTAAATAAAAACCATAAAAATCCTAGAGGATAATCAACAACATGGCATAAGGAACAAGGACACGTGTAGGGAAGATTTTCATCACATGCTACCCTCATAAAGAAGGGAGATCCACACCCTTGATAGACATGTGGAATCGTCTCTACCTTATGCGAGAATCAAGGGAGTTTGATTTGCCATCTCTATAGCCTTCCCAAGATCATGTCGAGTCTCTTCTCTAGGGCTATGAGATGGGGCACCAAAACCAAATTATTATCTTGTTTAAATGAATCCTAAATAGCCAACCCATCTAATTATTTATTAAGGTTATCACTTGATAAAACAAGAAAAACTTTCAATGAGATCCTGACAGTCTAGACCCACAAGCATCCTTTCAAGGAACCTCTTGGTGGCCTATTCTCACATGACACTAGCCAAATCATGAAATCCCACTCCCCCTAGCCATGTTCCATGACCTTTAGGGTAACAATAGGGTATGTGCAAGATCATCATGGAAAAAATAGGCCCTTAAGTGGTAATGAAAATTCAGAAAAATTAGAGTTAGACAACTTGACTTAAAAATTTGAATAAGTTTTTTTATATTATTTCAAAAGTATGTAAGAATAGAATATATAGAAAATTGAATGTAGTTTCTAAAATACTAGATATATATTTAAAAAAAAAAATCTATTTGGTGAAAATTTAAAATTTCAATGCAGTAGTACTTAAATTTTAGGGAAAAAATAAGAAGTAGGTGTTTGTCTGACCACCCTAACCACACTAAAATGATGATATTTTTTTATAATATTTTAGATATAAGTAGAGGACTCATGTCTCGATGTGATGCATTTTAAATTTTTTTTTTTCAAGTAAATAACTAATTATGAATTTTTTATTACAAATTTTAAAAAATATAAAAACTCGTATGTCTGACCACCTTAACTTGGTCAAAATTTCATGAAATTCATTTATTTTAATCCTATAAAAAGCGAAGCATAGAATGTGACACATGTTTTGGATTCAAAAAATGTGATACGGTTTGAAAGATATAGATGTTTTTCAATTAGCCTATCAATAAGGACTTTAGTCGTAATTCAAATAGAAAATGAATAATAATTATTTATTAAATTCAAAGTAAAGCATAATTTATATTGGTGGAAATATGAGAATCTCCTTTAAAAACCTTTTTCATTTCATCAATTTAGGGTTAAAAAAAAGTCATCAACCACATCAGATATCCGATTTGTTTTATATATAATTTAAAAAAATCTAATATAGTTTTTAATATATGATTTAAAAAATTGCAATAAATAGTTTATAGTTTATTTTAATATATCTAGGTGAGAATATACAATATAGTTTATAGTTCAATATATAACATATAATTTATGATAATCTCTTACCAAATTATGTATAATATTTAAATATTATTTACATATTTTAGTTAATATATAAATATTTATATATTTTAGTTAATATATAAATATTTATATATATTAAGTTAATATATAAAATAGTATATAACTAATATATAAAATATTTAAATATTATCTCTTTCCCTCTCTCTCTCCATCCCCCTCTCTCCCTCTCTCTCCTTCCCCCTCCTAATTTTCTCTCTCTCTCTCTATCCTTCTGTCTCTATCTCTATCTGTCTCCCCTTCTCCCCCTCTTCCCCTCTCCCTTACCCCTCCTAATTCTCTCTCCCTCTCTCTCCCCTTCTTCCCCTTCTTCCCCTCTTCCACTCTCCCTTCCCCCTCCCAATTCTCTCTCCCTCTCTCTCCCCTTCTTCCTTCCCCCTCCTTGCTCTCTCTCTCACTCTCCCTTTCCATTTATATCTTTATCTCTTGTCCACCCTTGACCTCTTAGTTACTCTTGGGTCTATGTGTGCCACAAATCGGATATCTGATTTGTGGCACCAAAATCTTACCTCCAAAATACATTTTTAAATGTTTTTCAAATATTGCCCAACCCCAAATTGGATATCTGATTCAAATCGGATATCCGATTTGTAAAAATTAGGCTTGGGCATTTATATGGAGCAATGTACTGACACCCAACCCCAAAAAAAGTCAACTCGAGATTTTCACATTTTTTGGCGAGTGCAAAATGCTACTTTTTTCATATTTCCACTTTTTGGCCCATCATGATCTTGCACATGCCCAACAATGCAATATAAAAAACAAGGAGGTTCATTCAAATCCACATAAAAATATCCAAATATGAATCAATAGCCAAAGTGCCATAATGCCAAAACACATAACGCAACCAAGAGCCTCATCAATAATCATGAGAAAGGCATGATCACTCTTGCTCAGCCATAAGAAATACATCATACAAAGCAAGGCAATACCATCTCTTTGGAACCAAGAAATGCAACTAGACCTTCATACTAGCCCAACATATAGTAATTCATTTGTACCATACCTTGAATTGATCGAGGATTTTGTAAAACAATATTATGAAAAAAAAAGGATCATAAAGGGGGAAAACATCAAGGTAGTGGATGACTAGTGAAAACATAAGTAGAATGATTTTTTTTTTCCATATATTGTCAAGCCTTATACTACAATTTTAAGAACTTAAAGAATATTTGAGAATCTCAAGACTTTAAGTTAAAGATTCCAAAAAAAGATCTTGGGATATACAATAGAACATGATCCTCTTGGCTCTTCCTACCTTAGCAACTAATTCATCATCTTGATAGTCACGATGAATTTTCAATGCAAGCATTATTTTTAAGCTTGAACAATGATAGAATAGTGCATGAATGCCAGCTAGGATATCCTCACAAAAAGAAGAAAATTAGTCATAACTATCTCTTTTATTTAAACTTCATCAACATCATTATTGAAACTTTATATTACCAAATATGCCACTTCAATACAAAAATTTAGACATTCCTACTCTTTTACAAACCTTCTTAGTATAACAGTAATGGATGGATTGATGATTGTTAGAACATAGTATTATTGAGAGTCAAAATCCTTATACTATTTATATATTATTCTAGTATTAGTTATAAAAAATTATGAATATTGTATATGGTTTATAAAGCCTATACCATTTTAATTTTAATTTTAATAAATTAATAAATTCTAAATTATTATAAATGGTAATTTTGAATAAATTTGATTAATACTCCTTTAGGTATTTTTTGTTAGGGTAAAGGTCTTAACCTAATTATGTTGATTAAGTTACCTTTGTTCCCTTCTTAAGATTTCACGTTAGTTTGCATATAGTGACATTTAATAATTATATTAATTATTAAATGTTATCCTATTAGGGCTTCTATTAAGGTTTTATTAGGGTTTGCATGATCTCCTTTTTATAAGGATTGATCCCATTGTATTTCATATCAATTCATTCTCTCATTCTCTCTGATATATACATTTTCAGTTTTTAGAGAACCCTTGCTTGTTTGTCTCCATCTTTTCTTTTGTGACAGGTTATTTGCATGCAGGTGATCTTCGGGGTTTGTGGTGTTGTATTTTCTCAACTCCTACATGGTATCAGAGTTCTTCAGTTTCATCCATGCCATTTTTCCAGATTTCACTCTAGGTATCTTTTATTCAGTTATTTCTGTTTTCACACTCTGGTGGATTACCTGGACATATTTGCTCTTGGAAAAATTTTGTTCGCATGGGATGCTTTGTTCTTGGCTGTTCTTCATGTATTTTCAACATTTTTTCTTTTTTGGACATTTTGAGCATCATTTGTAAGCAATCTTTTATGTAAACGCACTGAGATAAAGTGCCACACTATTGTACATGCATCTTTTGGGGATTTTGCACATAAGGTTGTGCCATATTTTGTACTCGCACTGATATTATAAAGTGCCATGAGGGGTTGTGTAGTTTGCCTTTGTTTTGCCATCACATCTTTGTCCGGTGAGTATCCTTCCATGACGACATTGAATCCATACCATGGGGGTTTGTATAGTTTGCCTTTGTTTGCCATCACACTTCTGTCTGGTGAGTGTCCCTCCACGATGACCATAGATCCATATGATTCCAACCTCATGCATGTGTGCTTTGTTTTGCACACCACTTTTTCAGTTGCAGGTGTTTTCTTGTGCACTTTCAGATGTTGTATCTTTTTCTTCATGCACTATAGGGTGTTGCACACCATTTCAGTTGATCTGTCAGGCTCCCAGTTCACCATTATGGGGGGGTATTATACTGTTCGTGCTAATGCTTCCTTGATTTTGCCTTGGAAGGAATCTTCCATTCTCAGTTGATCAGTGTTTCAGACTATTGGTTCTTGTGCCATCTGTATCTTCGTTCCAGGTGTTTTCCTTTGTTTGCCATCTGATTCGAGTAGTGTCGTATGGGCACTTATGCAGATTGTTGTCTTCTTGTTCCTAATCATCCTATCTTCAGCGGAGGTTCTTCAACACCATAGCAGCCATCTTTCAACAGTTGTTTGTAGCTTCTTCTGCTTCAGTGATGTTCTTCTTCTTGGCTTTCTTCTTCTCCTTTTGGAGTAGAGCTTTTTCCCATGAGGTTTTCTCTATTTCTCCATTTTACAGAGATTTGGTTGTATTTGAGTACCTGATCTGGCCTAGTTGCCAGGACCCATGTTGTCTTCTTGCATTGTAGTTACCTTTTCTTTTCTGCATTTGTTTGTAGCTGCACTGTTGCTCATCTTAAGGGGGGGTGTTAGGGTAAAGGTCTTAACTTAATTATGTTGATTAAGTTACATTTATTCCCTTCTTAAGATTTCACGTTAGTTTGCATATAGTGACATTTAATAATTATATTAATTATTAAATGTTATCCTATTAGGGCTTCTATTAGGGTTTTTCCTATTAGGGTTTTATTAGGGTTTGCATGATCTCCTTTTTATAAGGATTGATCCCATTGTATTTCATATCAATTCATTCTCTCATTCTCTCTGATATATACATTTTCAGTATTCAGAGAACCCTTGCTTGTTTGTCTCCATCTTTTCTTTTGTGACAGGTTATTTGCATGCAGGTGATCTTCGGGGTTTGTGGTGTTGTATTTTCTCAACTCCTACATTTTTTCACATATTCTCTTATATTTAAGGACTTTCTCTCTCATTGAGAGTATATGTAAATTCAGTGATATATAAACAATAATATCACAATGCACAAGAGGTAATATGGACCATGAGAAAGTGAGATAAAATGATATCCAAAGGTTTGGTATATTTTTTAATAGACCCTTCTATTAAAAAATTCAAAGGTTTGATATCCAAAGGTTTCTCTCTCATTGAGAGTATATGTAAATTCAGTGATATATAAACAATAATATCACAATGCACAAGAGGTAATATGGACCATGAGAAAGTGAGATGAAATGATATCCAAAGGTTTGGTATATTTTTTAATAGACCCTTCTATGAGTATTTTATAATGAAATTATGCTTTATGGAATTTCCTTACCTAGGATGGCTTTTCTCATGTATATACAATGCAATGTGTTTAATATGTGTATCTTGTAAATTCACTTTTATTTATTTTATAATTATTTGTAAGTATTAGTATTCAAGCTTCTACTTTGGAATGACCAAATCTGGATAAAAGATTCATATAACAAGTAGGGGTGACCATCCTCAAGATAGGATAGAGAAGTACATTCCATCATAGGAACACAACTTGACATACTATGTTTGTCAATTAGTTTTGGTTTTTATACCAATTTATTTAATGTAGACACTGAAAAATGTTCTAAAGTCTACAAGCAACATTTTTTCTTAGTAATCATCTTCTAATAATTAAATAATTTTAATTATTTAATTATTTTTGATCATATTCTTTTATTAATTAAATGATTTTTTAATTATTTAATTAATTTACTTTCTAATATTTATTCTATCTTGATCAATTAAAATAAATTAATTGCGTCACTAATACCCCTTTCTTCAATAATTAGATAAATCATTATTTATTTAATTATTTATATTTCATCACATGTCCATAGTCAGATAATAATAATTATTTGACCTTTTATTCTTCTATAATTAAATAATTGACGAAATTATTTATTTATGTATCTTTCTTCTCCTTTAAATAATTGATCCAAATCAATTATCCATATTCAATTTCTATTTCTTCCTTCAATTAAATTTATAAATTTAATTAAATCTCATTTTTCATTTCCTCCAGATAAATAATTTAAAATAAATTATTTATCCCTCTATTTTGGTCAAAGATCCTTTGTCATTATTTCATGCCATAGTTTGCATGTCCTACATGTCTCTCATAGCCGTCGACGTCATATCTTTTCCATGCATGACATATTCTAGTTGCATCAATTCTCAACCGTAGATTTTGGCATGTTTCTAGAAATTCGATCTTGGCCATCCATTTCGTAACTTCCCTCTCATGAATCCTCATCCGTTGATCTTAGAATCTTTCTAGAAGATCAATCTCATCCGTCCATTCAAATGGTTGTCTATAAAAACAACCTTTCTTCTCCATTTTCAATTTAACAGCTAATTATCTCCAACTTTCTTGCTTACTATTTGCAGGTATTTGCACAACTTCAACAACAAATCTGAGAGCAATATTGACATAAAAAGAAATAGGAGAGACAAGAGAAAGAATCAACTTCAAAAGGGAGTGTTTTATTTCATTTGCTTTCATTTTGATTGCTCTCTTTGTTTGTATTCTCTTATTTAGATTGGGATTATAGTTTAGAAATGTTGGCTGTCACTTTATCTATTCTATTTTTATTTTCCCCATCTTACATTGGTGAACCCGACGTGAATTGAATAATTTTGCAAAAAAAAAAATAAATTGTTTGTTTTTTAAATTTGTTTGGTTGTTTTGCACGTTACAACCAAAAAGTTACCTAAAATTCCATCATCTTCTTTTGAGCACAAAAAAATGGGCGCATAAATTCTTTAAAAATAATCATATGGGTTTTGTAGCCCTCGTTTTCAGCTTTTCGAAACTTCAAACGGTTTAAAATTTCGTTAAAATTTGAGAAAGTTATGACTATTTTAGTATTTGCTGTCTTTTTGGGTTTAGCTGTTAAAACCCGCGTTTTTTTTCACTTATAACAATTTTTCATATAGAATCTTAGAAAAATAATTTCTGGGTTTTGAAGGTTTGAGTTTTAGCTTTCCATGGATATAAACGATTTAAAATTTTGTTAAGTTTTGAGAAAGTTATGGTTATTTTAATTTGTTGCTGTCATTAACCTTTTCTTTTGAGTTACTAATCTCTTGTTTTTAGCATGTGACACAGCTTGGAGGGAGTCTAAAAATTGTTTCTTTAGAAACAAAAATTGAGTTTTTCATTTTTTTAGGCACAATTAATTTTATTTGTTTTCAACAACTACAACAAATTGCATGCACACTCATTGGTTAAAATGAACACGCATTTCATTTCATGGGATTAAAATGAACACAATTTGCATTCACACTCATTGGTTAAAATAAACAAGCATTTCATGTCATGGACTTAAAATGAACGTAAATTACATTCACAATCATTGGGTAAAATGAACATGCATTTCATGTCATGAGATTAAAATGAACACAAATTGCATGCACACTCATTGGTTAAAATGAACATGCATTTCATGTCATTAGCTTAAAATGAACTTTGTTTCACATCAAGTTAAAATTTTAAAATAAACAAAGTGTCTTGTGTGTCCTCCTCACATTATCATTTGGTAATTAAAATTTACAAGTGTCTTCAATTTTGTGTTACCGTTTGATGCAATAATCAAAGTATCCTCTCCCCTTGCGCATTTATGCGATTTTGGGTGTAAAAGAAATGGTTATTGCCTCTAGAACTTGGGCCTTCCTTGGTGAGAAAAAATACTCACCCCAAGGTGACTCAGACCGACAATGGAGCTTTTTGGCTAAACTACCCCCGATCGGTATATAAATGTGAATCCTAAGGGAAAACCTAGGATTACGAGTGTGGATGTGTCATACGGACCAAGTAGTACTCCCCAAAACCCTGTTGAGTATAACCTCTTCAGGCTAGAGTGCCTCCTAAATGAAGCTTAATCTTGTGCCCCATGTATGGCCACTCGAACGGGGGTCTCAAACTAAAAAACTTTTTGTAGTTGCCAAAATATTTCTATTTGCTAGCGTAGCAACGGTCATTGTGAAGGCATCCACATTCTCATAGTTCTTAGTAGAGGTGATTAACCTACCATGAAAGTTTTATGGGGGTTGGAAGCTTGGTTGGCCTGAGAAGTGAGTGCAATGTAAGGGGGAGCCCGTGCATCCAAGCTTTTGGATTCACACCCTAAGAATAAGTGCGGTTGGAGAAACCCGTGTGGAATCTAGCGAATATTGTCCTTGCTTAACTTAGGGTTGTGCTTGTTTTCAAATTTTCAAAGACAAGATATTGTGTTTTCCAAGTTTTTTTCAAACATTCAAACAAACACCATTACACAAATTTGGAAACACACACATTCAACTTGAAACAATTCCAAATTTTGCAGTCTAAAACCCAAGACCAAACTTGTCCAATTTGATATCAAACAACCTCTATCAAAAACCAAAAAGAAAATTGCTCAAATATTCCATTGTGACATCTTTAGTTTTCATTTACCCATGGGTTCATCCTTGCAAATCATATCCTTGGTAATAGGATCATTATCATTCCATAATTCCTTTATCTTGGTCTTAGGTACATTGGCACTTTTCATCTTTATATCCTTGAAAATCACAAAAAAATAGCACAGTTTCATATCCATTTTGCATCGGAACCTTGCATTGTCATCCAAAGGTCACAATTTTTGTATGGTCCTCATCCATCCTAATCCAAATTCATGACCATGTCTTCACTTTACCTTGATCTTCTTCGTAGTCAAGTTGAATACCAATCAATCCTCAATCGTCAATACCAACCACTCACATACCCTTCTTACCAACAATCCATAAGCTTTAGTCCTTCATCCATATACCCTCACTATCAAGATTTGCTTAGCACAATCCATACCATTAATCCCCAAAAAATTTGCATTAATCATCCCTATCCTAACTTTGACAAGGGAAAGCAATCATCCACTAGTCCATTCCAAACCTCCACATCTTATCCTAATCCATCATCCACTAGCCCATTTCCATCCACTCCATCCCAAGCTACATTTGGTCAAGAAAATACATTTGGTCAGGGTCTCCAAAACCACATCACATTGCCTACACCTTGGGATACATGTCAAAATAAAATTCCAAAGTATGACATCATAGCTTCACCTTCATGTCAAGATCAAAGTAGTTCATCCATGACCCCATCCTTAAGTCCATCCAAGAAGTCCTTCTAGATAATCATGGCACCCAAAATGCACCTATCCTTGATCAAGATCCCATTCCCAATCATGTCATCCAAGATACACCTATTTTTGACCAAGATCCTACCATCGAACAAGAAATCCAAAATGATCCTCTCAGCGACCTTTACACCATCCATGCTCAAACATTTGAAGATGATCCCATCCAAACACAAAACACCTCCATTCCCCAATTTGAGACACTTGCCTCCTTTGGACACATAGATAATCAAATGAGTGATATGGATAACATCAAACAAGAGCATAATGCAGCTACTATTGATCAAGTCAAAGGAGAACACAAAGAAGCTACTATGGATCAAGTCAAAGAAGAAGATACAAAATCTACGAAAAATCAAATTGATATCCCAAATGATCAAGAAGAAACAAGCATGATGAATGATAAAGCCAAAACATTCTATCAATTAGGAGCATCCACCTTTGTCAAAGCAGGATTTCTTGTAGATGAGGAGATTCCAAGTAACAATTTTCACATACAAAATGAGGGGTTAGCATCTTGTTTTCAAAATAAGAAATACCTCATCGGAAACAAAATTTGTCAGAGCATGCAGTATCAAGGAAGAGGACTAGGTCTACATGAGCAAGGCATTATAGAACCAATACAATTTTATGCAAATCCTAGACATCAAGGTCTTGGTTATTCTTCAATCGGAGAATCAAATGATGTTAGTGGTCCCTCCTTGATATTGGGGGCAACTTTATCTGATATAAACATCAAAATAGGGGCCATGAGTAGTCCTTGTCATAAGGTTGTTGCCAACACTCCTTCCATCCACACCATAAACCATCATTCCAACATAAATAAATCTTCCATTTGGAACCAACAAAAAGAAAATTATTATAAATCCAAAATCCAAAATCAAATGTCAAAGGTCATTGAGTCAAACAAAAATTCAAGAGGACAAATGAAGTTAAAATGGATCCTAAAGAAAAATGGATCAAACAAAGAAAATATTTCAAATCCAAAAGTCAATCAAAATATGGAGCCACAAGAAAAGAGGACTCCCACATATAGTAAATGTCCACCTCCTTTAAAATGGTCATCAAGAAAGGCATATAAAAATGTTGGTTCCAAACACTATCCTAATCAAAATTCCAAACTCCATCATCCACCATCCCAAGTTTGGAAAATAAAAATTGCTACATCCAAAACACCAAATTGTCCATCCCCACCTACCATCATCCATCATAATCTTGCATCTCGCCTAAAGTCTAAAAATCCTACTTCACAAATCCATCGCATCTTGGCAACAACCCTTTATCATAAGGACTCCCATGGTACTCTATCATGATGTGCATATTCTGATAAGGCCAACACTAGTATCAGAGAGGATCACAATGTCATCGATCAGTTGTATGCAAGTGCTATGATCTTGACAAGACAATTACTCCATAAAGGTCACTATTGGCATATCATGACACCAGTATCTACATCAACACCATCAAAAGATTCAGAACAATCAACAGTCATCCAAACTATCAAATCGATATAAAAAGTCAAAAAATATGTCACCTTGATGGAAACCTAGCAAGCAGGCGTCTTGTGTGACATCATCAAAATGAAAGAAAAAAAAAAATAGTAAAGAGAAAAATTTCGTCCAATAGTGAAAACCATTTTTATGGCGCATTGGATAAGTACCATGATGAAAACCTGGCAAACAGGCGTCATGTGTAAGAGAAATTATCTATGTGGATTATTACACTTGGGGGCAAGTTGTCTCATCTCCCATGCCTTTCTCATAACATTTCCATCTAGTCCATATTGTTTCCATCCCTTCTCCACCTACCTTGATCTTGATAAGAAATGGGGCACAAACATAAATCATGCTTTGGAAAATTTTTGGACATGTCTATCCTTTGATCATACACTACCCATGAAATATCATGTCATTTCCTTCATAGAATTTATCCAAACCCATATCTTGGAGAAAACAAATTGTTCCTATGCAAAATAGTCCTTGGAGATCATATCCTAATTCTTCCATCCAATAATCCTCATGTCTCTTATCATTTTCCAAAAGCAATCCATTATCTTTTCATACCTATTGTTGGACTTGGTTTCCCTTGTTATTGGTTTAAGGATTCTAATCCACTTATCCAAGTTCCCTCCATAATCCCATCTAGTTCTAAGGTTAGTCATTCCAAATGCAATGAGTCTAATCCATACAATCTTGCTATGTAACCTAGTACATCATCCAAAACATTTCTTGGCTTTGTTCCTAGCCCTATTGCGAACCTTGATCCTTTAGTCACATAATCATCATCCTCATGTTGTTTCAGGATGTGTCCTTCCCCTATCAAACAACATTGTCATCGTCATCATCACCTATCAATTGGTTTTCAGCTTGACTAGGGGCAAGATCATGTTCATCCTTGGGTCCTTGTGCATGCCTTTTTGGTTGATTGTGGGTATCTTTCACATGCATTTTTCATGATCGCTATAGTTATCATCCATAATAAAGTCTCATTCATCCATAATAAAGCTTCATCATCCTTCCCACGGTCTAAAGATCACCAAAATTTAGCATCCTTTGCTTTCATATCCATCTAACTGGGAGCAAATCCTTGACTTACATCTTCATGGTAAATAATACATGGTATCGACTCTTTAAAACTTTCAAAATCCTAAAAATCATAAAATGTCCTGAAAAAAATCATAAAAATCATAAAATGTCTTGAAAAAATCCTAAAAATCATAAAATGTCCTGAAAACATTTCAAGATCCAAAAAAAAATCAAAACATTTCAAAATCCACAAAAAATCAAAAAGCTTCCAAAATCCCAAAAATAGAGTCCGAGTCTGAATTAGTTTTTTTAGAGTGGTCAGACTACGTTGCCTCTGCGCATTTTCTATGTAGGCAAGACTCATCTTAAATGAGCCCTCGAGGCATTAGGTCAGTCCCTTTAGGTTGTCTAAAAAAAATCATGACCTAGTATTTTGTCGAATAAGACAAAGTCAAGTCATGTCGAACTACGAGGTCTCTGTGCATTGCTACGTAGGCAAGACCATCTATCGATGAGCCCTCGAGGCCCCCTAGGTCAAGTCCTTTAGGGTTCATCGAGTTGGGTCGGTTCCTTGGTCTGAAAGCAATCATCATTCAAACTACTTCAAGAAACAACAAACAAATTAAATCTTTCATCAATCAATTATCTTATCATCAACTCAATCAAGACACTAGTCTTATATCAGAATGGGGCATTATGTTGTTTGTCTCATTCGATCTTATCTCTTGTCTTTTGTCAGGATACGTCCTTCCTGGGATTAGAATTTCTCAACCTTGTCATTTACCTTAAGCAGGATGTGTCCTTGTAGTTAGGTGTCATGTCAAGACTTGTCACTTGGTCAACTTTCTCAGATGTGTCCTCTACCTAAACAGGATGTGTCCTTCCTGTGGTTGGGTATCGTGACATCGCTTGGTCATATTCATCAAATCTTTGTCAAACAATCAAACAATCTTGTCAACTTTGTCAATCAATCTTTCCTTAATCAGGATGTGTCCTTCCTGAAACCGAGCATTATCATTATCAATCAACTTTGTCACACCACTCAATCTTATCAGCTTGGTCAATCAATCTTGCCTTCATCAGGATGTGTCCTTTCTGAGGCTAGGCATGGTCAATCAAATCACTTTATCAATCCTTATCAACCTATCAATCAACTCAGTCATCTTGGTCAACCTAATCAACCAACCAAACAATTATCATTATCACTAGAAAACACTATCTTGGCAAACACTTTGGTGGTCTGGATTTTCTTATCTTTTCGACTAATTTTGGGTCATGTTACTAGTCTCCTCGAGGATGTCCTATCAATGGATTTAGAGGGGCGATGATGGATCATGGCCTCTTTTCTTTGTTTGCTGCCTATGGTTTGTCTTGGCAAAAAGACTAGGACAATTGGGTCCCTAGTATGAGTTGGGGCATTCCTTGTCTTTTTTGATTGTCTCTCCCAAATAGTCACCTTGCACACCTTGGTTTATGTCATACCATGGTGTTTGTGGTCCATTTGTGATATTTTTGATGCCCAATGATGATAAATATAACAATGTAAGCGTGAAAGTTGGTTCCCTTATCATTTCATGTCTATCTTCTTTCCCCTTTTCACGCTAACATCCCATCTCCCTTATTTTTTCCATGCTAACATCCATCTCCTTCATGCTAACATTTCTTCCATCTTTCATCCTCTAGTCTTCTCTTCCATTTTGAGAGCACATTCATATTCTTTGAACCTGCATGTCCTCTCGAGGGGGCATACCGCGACCCTCTTGGTCACCCTTCCCCTTTCTCTTTACACTGGGGCATATTTCAGAA
Organism: Sequoiadendron giganteum; assembly: GCA_007115665.2. Lineage (NCBI taxonomy): Eukaryota > Viridiplantae > Streptophyta > Pinopsida > Cupressales > Cupressaceae > Sequoiadendron > Sequoiadendron giganteum. The sequence goes on along the minus strand of CM021107.1, from coordinate 16,799,792 downwards.
TTAAATTTCTTTGACACAACGTGATGAACTGCATTATGTCAAAGAGGGGCAAAATGTAGACACTGAAAAATGTCCTAAAGTCTACAAGCAACATTTTTCCTTAGTCATCATCCTCTAATAATTAAATAATTTTAATTATTTAATTATTCTTGATCATATTCCTTTATTAATTAAATGATTTTTTAATTATTTAATTAATTCACTTTCTAATATTTATTCTATCCTGATCAATTAAAATAAATTAATTGCGTCACTAATACCCCTTTCTTCAATAATTAGATAAATCATTATTTATTTAATTATTTATATTTCATCACATGTCCATAGTCAGATAATAATTATTATTTGACCTTTTATTCTTCTATAATTAAATAATTGACGAAATTATTTATTTATGTGTCTTTCTTCTCCTTTAAATAATTGATCCAAATCAATTATCCATATTCAATTTCTATTTCTTTCTTTAATTAAATTTATGAATTTAATTAAATCTCCTTTTTCATTTCCTCCAAATAAATAATTTAAAATAAATTATTTATTTGCCACTTGTCATCCTCTTCTATTTTCGAAAATAAATTATTTATCCCTCTATTTTGGTCAAAGATCCCCTGTCATTATTTCATGTCATAGTTTGCATGTCCTGCATGTCTGTCGTAGCCATCGGTGTCATATCTTTTCCATGCATGGCATATTCTGGTTGCATCAATTCTCAACCATAGATCTTGGCATCTTTCTAGAAACTCGATCTTGGCCATCCATTTCGTAACTTCCCTCTCATGAATCCTTATCCGTTGATCTTTTAATATTTCTAGAAGATCAATCTCATCCGTCCATTCAAATGGTTGTTTATAAAAGCAACCCTTCTCCATTTTCAATTTAACAGCTAATTATCTCCAACTTTTTTGCTTACTATTTGCAGATATTTGCACAACTTCAACAACAAATCTGAGGGCAATATTGGCATAAGAAGAAATAGGAGAGACAAAAGAAAGAATCAACTTCAAAAGGGAGTGTTTTATTTCATTTGCTTTCATTTTGATTGCTCTCTTTGTTTGTATTCTCTTGTTTAGATTGGGGTTATAGTTTAGAAGTGTTGGCTATCAATTTATCTATTCTATTTTATTTTCCCCATCTTACACTTAATATCCTTCAATATACCAATAATATATTAATCATTTGAATTTTTAACATTCCTCTTAATATTAATAAATCATTCCTTTTTAAATAAGAATAAGTTATTTTTTTCCCCTTTAGGGAAAATTTGAGGCATGGCATAGAAGCCAGTTTACACAACATTTTTTTCATTCACTATTATTTTCAACAAAAATAGTGCAACTTCAAAACAACTCTCAATACAAAGATTTTTATAACATAAACACATGATACGATTTCACAACTCAAAAGACACCATACCAATAAAACAACAAATAATTCTAAAAAAATAAAGTTCCCTATGAAAAAGAAATAATAGTATTTGATGGTAAAAGAGTCTAAACCACGGGTATTTTAAAGGAACTTTCTTTCAATTTATAATTTTCCCAAGTTCCATTATTCCCTGGGTTGTCTCTATGATTGATATCCATCAAAATTTTATACTTCTCTTATCAAAATATTTTAAAGCCAAGGTAAGAGGATATCTATCTTTAGATTGGTCCCATCTAATATTTTGGATTAAGTATGCTTCAAAGATGAATATCATAATAGATGAGGTTCTATCCAAATTTGAGCCCAATAACCATGTTCTCGAAAGTGGGGAAATCAAATCCAAATCTCATAGGGATGGATAAGCTTAGATTACATATATGGAAGATTAGATGAATGATTAGATAGAAAGAGTATAGAAGGGATTCATACAACAATTATGCCTTCATGTTCTCAAAATTTATGTAACATATGATGAATGGAAAATCATCCTTGATTTGAATATACTATACTTAAGGTTTACCCTCACAAAGGAAGAGAAGCATGATCCTACAATATTGTGTCTCATTTTTAAGACATTCTATTTTTTTGCTTGAAATCACATAATTTTAGAAAATATAATGATTTAAGCCTTGAGAGGTTCCACTTAAAGGATTTTAATTTATGAGAGCTAGATCAATCCCCTTTGGATAGAACCTCTCTATTATTGAATCATACTTTCAATGGAGTCTCCTCTACGCCTATCAAAATGTTGTCAAAAAACCACTTTTGCTTTACCTTTTGACAGATCAAATAAGTTCATTTGGAAGTTATGTTTTGTAAGTATGTAGCCCTTATTATAATATTTCTAAGACTTATAATTTTGAATATATATAATTTAATTATTATATTTATTTTTAATTTCACTTGAATGTACATTTTTCACCAAACATTAAGGTATTTGTCTCACATGTGTGGAAAACATTAAAAAAAAGAGAAAAAAATATTCTAAAATATAGTTTTTCCCTAAGTGTTGATGTCATCATAATTAGATAAAAAAATAAATTACTTCAAATGCATAAATAAAAATTATGCATGAAAACATACACCTCTATTCAAATTATAATTACTCAGACTTAAAAAATAAATAAAAAAATATATGCAACAAAAAATTATGAAAAAAATCCATGCATTAGACATTGGTGTGACAAATCAATATTTTAAAAATTATAATTTTATACTTTCTATAAATGAGTGTCATACATGAAGAAATAAACATCATTTTATAAAAAAATTATTTTTATGTAAAAATAGTTATTAAAAGTTACATAAAAAGAATCACAATATATTTCTAAATTATATATGTATGTATGTGTACACACATGAACACATATATGAATATATACCTATATCTATAATCCATACATAAAATCTTACAAATCACTAGTTTGCATCATCTTCCAATTCCAAATGGTTTAGTTGCTATAGGTATCTAGAGTAAAATATATGGTGAAAAATGCTATTGGCCAAAAAGTGGGACTCATTATTGTTTGTTGATCCAATTTACTAGTATAATAATTATTAAAATGACACATTGAGCTTCAAATATTTAAAGGAATTCCCATAATTTATGTTGATGATACCTCATTTAAATATTCTTGGTAGTTACAAATCTTTTAAACTAGTAAAAAATATAGTTCAATGACTTTGAATACTAAAATTGTTTTATATTCATCCTCTCTATGAAATTTATTTTAAATACCATGACTTATACTTGACCTTATTTTTAATGTAGATGAATTGTGCTTACAATGCATATCTTTTTGCTTGTGCTCTCTGTTTTCCTTTCACAAATGGGTAATCCTATGTTCCCATTGCTAACACCATACAAATAAAACATATGAAAATAAAATGAATGGGACTTCTTAATGCAACAAGGTTATACACCATATGTTGAACAAAAGATAAGTGAACCCATAGATTCTAAGGTTAAAATACTTTGGATGATTGAACAAATAAAATCTCTAGGTTTTCTTAGGAGTTTAGTGTACCTTGATATAATGTTTCAACTTGATGGATATAATAATTCACATGATGCATGGGACAAGTTGAAAAAAATGTATGGGACAACTGATGAAGTTAGGGGATATCAACTTGATAATCCACAAATGACACTTGATACTAAGTCTTTTGACAACATCTAGGAATTCCTAAAAAAAGGTCAATGATTTGAGAGCACAATGTAAAGCATGTGGCATAGAGAAAAATAATATTAAAATTGTCTTGAGTACTCTTAATAAACTTGGACTTGAATATTCAGATTTTGTTTCCATTTTTCATACTCATAGATTAACTATGGGCTCTGCTTATACAATGCCTTCTTTTGCTTCATTTTCTGAATTGTTGATGCAAGAACAAGGGAAGCTTCCCTCTATGGGTCTATTGAAGCCATCTTAGTCTTAGGATTTGTTGGCTAGTCAATCAAAGGTACAAAAAGAGTCAAGGAAACTTGACAAGAAATAGAAGTACAAGAAGAAGCCACAAAAAGATTAGGCATAGCCAATGTGTGCACCAAAAGAAGATACCAACTCCTCTTCTTCAAAAGAAAGTCCTTAGAAGAATCAAAAACCATCTTGTTGTTACTATAAGAGGGTTGGTCATGAGGAAAATTCTTATCATAAGAAGAAGATTGATGAGCTGAAGCATCTTCTCACAAAGAACAACATTAATCTTCCTTATTTTGTTTCTTCACAATCCTCAACTACACCTTCTTCCAAACTAGGCAAAGGGAAATAAATGACACTTGTTTCTACTGTAGATTCATCACAATATCAGATAATTGACTTGGGTGCATCACATCACATGGGTTCCATCAAAGAACAATTTTCTTTGTTAGAGCCTTGTTTGTTGCTCCACATTCTCATAGGGATGAATCTCCTGTTGAAGTCGTCAAGAAAGGTTTTGTTGATGCTGGCATTGGTACATTTGAGGATGTCCTCTATGTGCCTAATTTGTTAGCCACCCTTCTCTTTGTCTATTAGATTGCTCAAAATGGAAAAAAAGTTGATTTCACTTGATTTTGTGACCATTGGGAATCTTGAAGGTAATACACTTCTGTTGCTTCACAATCTTCAACTCTACCTTCTTCCAAACTAGGCAAAGGGAAATAAATGAAACTTGTTGCTACCATAGATTCATCATAATAGCGGATTATTGAATTGGGTGCATCACATCACATGGGTTCCATCAAAGAACATTTTTCTTTGTTAGAGACTTGTTTGTTGCTCCACATTCTCATTAGGGATGACTCTCTTGTTGAATTCAGCAGGAAAGGTTTTGTTGATGCTGGCATTGGTACATTTGAGGATGTCCTTTGTGTGCCTAATTTGTTAGCCAACCTTCTCTTTGTCTATCAGATTGCTTAGAATGGCAAAAAAGTTGATTTCACTCCCGGTTTTGTGACCATTGGGAATATTGAAGGTAAGACACTTCTTGCAGTTGGTAAGGTTGATCACGAGTCTCAGTTGTATGATTTCTCTCATGTTGTACCTAATACACATTGTATTTCTTTACTCACACATTTCTATTTTGTGAGAAAGCTATGGCATGAGAGGTTTGGCCATCTCAACTTTTTCCAATCTTTAGCAGCTCAACAAGCAAGATATGGCCACAGGTCTTCCTCAAATCATTTTTTTAGATGGATTTTGTTTGGGTTCTGCCTTAGGGAAATATCTTGAGGATAATTTTGACAAAGGGAAGGCTTGGAGGGATTCAAAAGTCCTTGACTTGGTTCATAGTGATGTGGTGGGCCCATTTCCATCCTTGTCTTTTAGAAAGGCTCACTACTTGCTCACTTTCTATGATGCCTTTTCCAGATTCACTTGGGTCTACTTTCTTTGGAAAAAAGGAGAAGCATTCCATAGATTCTAGGAGTTAATGGCTCATGCTGAGAAACAATCTAGAAAGTGTGTCAATATTTTCCACACAGACAATGGCAAAGAATATTTGAACCACTGCTTTGAAGAATTTTGCACTCTTGAAGGGATAGATCTTCAACATACTATTTCCTATACACCTCAACAAAATGGTGTGACCAAGAGGAAAAATAAATCCCTGAAAGAGATGGTTGGTTGCATGATCCACACCCACTCCTTACTCCTAAATATTGGGATCTTGAGCTATTAATTATGTTGCTTACATCAAGAATATAATTCTACATAAGGGATTGAAGGGAATAACTCCTTTGAAGATTAGTGTGGCAAGAAACTTGTTGTGTGGCACTTAAAAGTTTTTGGCTCTGCAACATGGGCTCACATTTCTTTAGAGAAGCACAAGGTCTTGGAACCTTAGAGTTGGCCTTGTATCTTTGTTGGTTATCCAGTTGGTGTCAAAGGGTATTGGCTCTTGGATCCTAAAACACATGATCTCTTCATTGAGAAAAGTGTGCAATTCGAGGAAAGCTCCCCTATCTCATCTTCACATCTCCCTCCTTCCACTATGAATTCAAATAGTGACTTAAAGGATTTTCCTCTCGCTGTACATCTACTCGCGCAGTTGATCATGAAGCATCCTCTTCCTCTTCTTGTTCCTCTTCACATAGTTCATATTTTGAGGAAGACTAAGTCATTCTTAGGACAAAAATAATCCTTCTATCTAAGTAATCCTCTTTGGGTGGTGCTTAGTGAATAGGATCCAAGGGTTGGTTCTGTGCATGAGAAACATAGGTGGGGTCTATCATATTAGACCTTTAATCAACAATACCATTGACATACAACTCAAGTTTGGAATCAATTATTTGTTTTAAGATCATTCTTGGCCAATCTCTTCTCCTAACTTCAAATTCATCTGTATAGTCTTCCTAGCAATCTTCTAATTGGGGCACATGATGGTATGATGGTCCTAAATCCAAATTATCCTCGACAAATTCTTTACTATCAAATTTTAGCCTAAGGACATCATAAGTATCCATAGCATATTTTTCTACTTCCTTCATTATGTTTAAAGCATTTGACCATATTTTGCAACAATATATCCCTAGATTGATGTGGATCTGGATGCCAATTTTCCCTCTCTCAATACATCTCCTATTTGCTTCACAAATTTGTCTGCAAAGCTCAATCAAAATAAATTTATCTGCATACCTAGGTAGTTCTCAGGAGAAACCATCAAAATCCCTCTACACTTATGTATGTGAATGTAGGATACTATAAGAAATAGCTACCATACACATTAATCAAGGTAGACACTTCAAATAAAATTATCCATTTTGAATGTCCCTACAATTCTCTCGCTAATCTCATCATGAATACATTATTCATTCTTTTGAAATTTGTGTAAATCCCTTGCAATTGCATATTAGGGTAAAAATCATAAATTTAAATATTTTCATCAAATTTCTCCACAAAGTCTAACATTGAACAATGTTGGGTGCAAGCTAAAACATAGAAAAAATATGAAGTCATGTGAAAGAATCTATTCAATCTAAAATAACTTATCATGGAGTGTAATCAATCACTAATTGAACCTACCCAATATAAATATGCTTCCCCAAAATTAATAACTTGGATGAAGAAAAACATCTATTCATCCAAGTTGAAGGCATATTCATCTCCTCATAGTCTATGTAACAAAATAACCATATCTGCAAACTTTCCTTACAACAGAGAATTGTGAATGGTTTTGGGCAACTTTGACTATCCTTTTTTAGGATTTACAAACTAGTATTTAGCAATAATATTTGTATAGTAACCCTTCTAGGAATTGAAGTCACATTGGGACAAAATGAAGTCCTACTGAGAATATTCCACTCTATTCAAGAGCCAAATAAAATTTTGAATGGTAGCTCAGTCTAGGGTTATGAGGACCCTATTATCTTGTGTCTTAATTCCCTTGTATTAGGGTCATACATGTTTATACATTTCAACACCAAATCTATACATTGCACAAAGACCAAGAAGGTAGCGGCTTTGAGTAACTTGATCTCTACTAAATTTTGTTCGATTGGATGCATGTTAGGGCTTTGTATTCTCTGCCAAAATTCCTCCAAATTAATATACCCCACTTTGGTGTCCCATATATTTGGTAGAAAACACTCGAGCCCATTCAAATGTACGTACCCTAGATATTTGTATTTCATGTTTTCTCCCTTTCAAGGTAGTATTTTCAATGAAATATGGTTAGAAAATCCCCCCTTTTAACTTCAATTACTTCTAAATGCCAAATAAAAAATTCTAACCCAAAGCGACTAGTTATACGGTAGTTTTGAAAAGCTTACCTCTCTTCAAAAATGATGATTATTAGGAAGAATTCTTGTGCTTTAAATTTTCTCTTGCTCCTTTTGATATAATGAATCTTCTAGTAGAAGCCTTGGGAAAATAAAGAAAGGATTTTGAAATTCAGTTATGGTGCATTCAATGTTCCACCCACTACTGCACTGTGGAATTAATGCTTAATTCTTTCCGCCATTAGCACCATCATGTCACTTTCATATGGAGCCGGCTAATTGCTAGACAAAATTCACCTATGTAAATCAAAAAATGCATGAAAAACATACATAAGAACATACATGGATACATACATAACATGATGAGTCATCATAGTGCAGGGCCTACCAGACGCCTGAAATCGGCAAACGAGATGAAATATCCGAGCGATGGTCAAGCAAGAGTTAACGGTGTCGTCAGGTGTGTTTTCCCGCCCGATGCCGGGCAAAAAAGCGGGCGGGTTAGTTCTGTCGGCAAGTTTCTTTTGTCTGGCGCGAGAAAAGTGGAAGGGAATGACGTGGGCCTTTTTTGTTTGGAGAAAGCAAGGCAAAAATACTATTTGTTTTGTTTCTTTTTTGCGCGTTGAAAGGGAAAGCTGAAGGTCTAAGTGCATGTGGACGACTTCGAGGAGAAGGCCTACCGACCAAATAAGCTGAAGTGTGGAGTGCACGTGGAGAATTTACAGGAGAACACAAACAAAATCGAGGTGAGGGGTATATTTGTTGCAAGCAGAGGGTTTTACAAGATGTTTTAATTTGAAATTTGGGAAACGCATTGTGGAGTATTTTTGTTGCTTGAATGTCTTTAAAATGACACATTCCATTGTTGGGTTTAAATTTCACACCATTTTTAAAATAAAACTACAAAAAAAAATTCCGAATGGGAAACACAGTGCTGGGTTTCAATAAAAAATTGTACAAAATAATTCTGAATGGGAAACATAGTGTTGGGTTTCATTTATTTGAATTTCCTTATTTAAATGTAGAGGGTTTTGCAAGTTCTTTTAATTTGAAAATCGGGAACACAATGTGGAGTATTTCAGTTGCTTGAATGTCTTTAAAATCACACATTCCATTGTTGGTTTTAAATTTCGCACCATTTAAAAAAAAAACTACAAAAAATAATTCTGAATGGGAAACACAGTGTTGGGTTTCTATAAAAAATTGTACAAATTAATTCTGAATGGGAAACACAGTGCTGGGTTTCATTATTTCAATCTCCTTGTTTAAATGTAGAGGGTTTTACAAGTTCTTTTAATTTGAAATTTGGAAACACAATGTAGAGTATTTCAGTTGCTTGAATATCTTCAAAATCACACATTCCATTGTTGTGTTTAAATTTCGCACCATTGAAAAAAAAATTGCAAAAAAAAATTCCGAATGGGAAACGTAGTGCTGTGTTTCAATAAAAAACTGTACAAATTAATTCTGAATGGGAAACACAGTGTTGGGTTTCATTTATTTGAATCTCCTTGTTTAAATGTATAGGGTTTTACAAGTTCTTTTAATTTGAAATTTGTGGAGTAAAATGTGGAGTATTTCAGTTGCTTGAATGTCTTCAAAATCACACATTCCATTGTTGTGTTTAAATTTTACACCATTGAAAAAAAAATGCAAAAAATAATTTTGAATGCGAAACATAGTGCTGGGTTTCAATAAAATACTATACAAAATAATTCTGAATGGGAAACACAGCGCTGGGTTTCATTTATTTGAATCTCCTTGTTTAAATGTAGAGGGTTTTACAAGTTCTTTTAATTTGAAATTTGGGAAACATAATGTGGAGTATTTCACTTGCTTGAATGTCTTCAAAATCACACATTCCATTGTTGTGTTTAAATTTCGCACCATTGAAAAAAAAACTGCAAAACATCATTCTGAATGGGAAACACAGTGCTAGGTTTCAATTAAAAAACTATACAAAATAATTTTGAATGAGAAACACAATGCTGGGTTTCAGTTATTTGAATCTCCTTGTTTAAATGTAGAGGGTTTTACAAGTTCTTTTAATTTGAAATTTGGGAAACACAATGTGGAGTATTAAGTTTTTTGAATGTCTTCAAAATCACACATTCCATTGTTGTGTTTAAATTTTGCACAATTGAAAATAAAAATTGAAAAACATCATTCTGAATGGGATACGCAGTGCTCGGTTTCAACTAAAAAATTGTACACAGTAATTTTGAATGGGAAACATAGTGCTGGGTTTTAGTTATTTAAATCTCCTTGTTTAAATGTAGAGGGTTTTACAAGTTCTTTTCATTTGAAATTTTGGAAACGCAATGTGGAGTTTTTCAGTTTTTTGAATGTCTTCAAAATCACACATTCCATTGTTGTGTTTAAATTTCGCACCATTGAAAAAAAAAACTACACAAAATGATATTAAACTACTATCTTATGCTACTAATACATAAGAAAAGAGACAAATGCCATAATTTTTTTCACCAAAATAATAGACCAAGGCCTTAGTACATGAAAAAATCCAATACCCACCTTGGACATCAATAAATTCACATGGACATCATATGGGCTCAATCAATGAGACCCTAAATACAAAATAAAACCGTTAAGACATGTTCGACCCATAACTATCTTATGAATTAAATCCCTAATTATAGTTCTCTATTTTGGAGCCACTAACACATGTGGGACTCATTTTTATGAAAAGATTCTCAACTTCTTCTTCTAGTACTTAAGAAAGGGAAAATACTTTAAATGAGTCTAAAGTCAAATGTAATATGAAAAATAATGCCAAGGTTACCATTAGAATATAAATAGAGGATACCTCTATAATTATACACTATAGGAATCCAAATTCAAATTCTAAGAGTGTTCGAGATGCATGTGATAGAAATATGATTACAATATAAATAGAATCTTAATCCAAGCAATGCGTTTGTAAAATCCTTATCAAACAATCTCACTTTAATCTCAATTTTAGTAACATCCATATTCACCTATTTATGAATTTTCTCCATCCTTAATTTCATTCTCAACTTCATTCTTGAACCACTTTAGGAATCTACGTTGAAGATTAAAACCATCATTGAGTGATTTTATTTTAGGCCATAGTCTCCTTGATATAATTATTATCCCTTTTAGTAGTTGTTTATATATTCTTAAATCTAGGGTTATCAATAAACTCAGTTGAAGAACCAATGATATCTAGGTATTTTCCTTTTGTATTAGAGGGAGGGGAAATAATATCAATAGGGGAAACATTAGATGGATCACCTCAACACTAAGATTAGAGGGGATAGGACTTCTACTAATACTAGCTCTACCTATAGTTCTAATAAGTTTAAAGAAGATAACACTAGGAATAGTGAAGATTTAGTGGGATCATTTTTAGTTTCCTCACCAAGACTAGACCTCTTGTAAGATTTAAAAATATGGGAACTATAAGGAGAAATTTTAGTGATCACATTTTTTCGGGGTTAGAGAATCTTTTCCCACATAAAAGAGACTTGATTCTTATAAAATAAGAGCACTTTTTCATTAACAACAACCCTATGGTTGGATTTGAGAAGTAAGGAATTGGATTTATCACAATTATAAAGTTAAATTATAAAAACTTTGTGTAGTGGACCATTCTTTCTTACCTAGAATCTCATTCATGACTTATTTCTTGACATATAATGAAAGGTACAAAGCAAAGCATACTAGGTAATTATGCCTTATATTGTTTACAAAGGGAAAGTTATTTAACAAAAGATAGATAATTTATACTTCTCATTTAGGGTAAAATATTTAATGAGAAAGAAGTTGAATTCATTTTAAGGAAGAGCCTCCTTGAGATATCTTAATTATCATTTAATGAGCTTCTCAAAGCCTTTTACGAAAGTGTCAATGTTTTCTTTTCTTTGACATTTGCTCGCTTGATGGGTCTTGGCTCTTTTCTTAGACATGATAGCAACTACAATGTTGTACTCTTTAGAGTCTTAAAATTTCAGATTCCTCACAATAACCTTCTTACTCTTCCATTGTACAATGAAATCTCTATGAACTAATGGATCATAACTATATATGTATTATATAAATGGATTTAGCTCATCCTTTGCAAGGATTGCCAAATAGTAATTTTTTTATTGTATTATTGACAATAATAAGCCTCTATTCTTTGTCTCTCATCTCCCATGATAATCTTCCAAATGTACTAGTCCATAAACAAGTAGAAAATGATGAAATTATTAAGTCTCATTGGAAAAAATGAAAGAAGTTGATTCCCAAAGAGGGATCAATAAGGAGATTGATTGATAGGTAGTATCCTTTACAAATAAAGAGGAAAATGGTGATATCATTGACCTCCAAGTTGTAGATTGTGATAAATCGAAAGGAGTAACCCAAATAACTATTTTGATAAACTTCAATTATTATCAAGTCGTTCAATAATTTTCCCAAGATCACATAATTGCAATCAACCCCACTTCTCATAATTATTCCACAAGTAATTTTACTAGGAAAAGATTTTCCATCTTACCAATGCGATGTTTTCCAGAAAACAACTCATATTGTCTAGAGAAATAGTTTTTCCACTACCTCCATAGTAGAGATGATCAATTGTTTCCTCATTTATGGAGTGAATTTTCTTATAGCTTTTAATAAGTTTTTAGATATTCCAAGAGGGGGAGAAAGGTAATTGAGGTAGTTTAAAATATCGAGGGAATCTCAATTCATCATTAAGGGTGAGAACTTGATATTTAGATAAAGTAGGTGAATAAATATTGTAGAAAAATGTGAAAAATAGACTCAACATTATTCTCACAAATATCACACCTATTTGGGATTGTAATGGCTCTATTTTTAAGATTATCAATAATCAATAATTTACTCTCACAAGCAGCTTGCTAGATTTCATTGAATTTATGTAATATATTCTTGTTCAAAATCTTCTTCTTTTCAAACACCTCAACATGTATATCATGTTAAAGGAGATAAGTAGTTGCAATAGTACACTTCCATATGGAAGAACCCAACCAAATGGTCTATTTTTTCCTATTAAACTAGACTATATAGAACTCTTTAACTTCTCTATAAGGTAGCTAATAATCTCTTGATTGAGATGATTGAGAGGAGTAAATAAATTAATCAACTTTCTACATTAAGTACCATATTCCTAGTAATTAGCGACATAGTATGAAAATAAAGAAGAAAGACCATCCTTGATAGCTAAACAAAGGATTAAAAAATTACGAAGAGTGTTTCCCAACCAAGAATCATATCAAAATCTAGCCTTCAACCCATTTCCTACATTTCAAATTGGTCTCTTTCTAATGAGTTATCTATAATTTTTTACTACAATTCATATAAGTAAGACATTATATAAGTTATCCAAATTTGGAAAATCAATAACAAGTAACCCATTGAAGTATTTAGCATCCACTATATTAGTTCAATTGTTATTCTCTTTTGCAAGTCTCCAAATAATTCTGAATGGGAAACACAGTGTTGGGTTTCAGTAAAAAAACCACACAAAATAATTGTGAATGGGAAACACAGTGCTAGGTTTCAGTTATTAGTCTCCTTGTTTAAATGTAGAGGGTTGTCTCATGGTGGGTTTATTGCTTCTTAAAACCCATGGTTTTGCAATATGGAATGTTACAATACAGTATGACTGTCTTCCAAATCACACATTCCATTGTTGTGTTTAAATTTTAGTCGATTGATAAGAAAACTGCACAAAATAATTTTGAATGGGAAACACAGTGCTGGGTTTCAATTATTTGAATCTCCTTATTTAAATGTAAAGGGTTGTCTCATGGTGGGTTGCTTGCTTCTTAACACACACGGTTTTGCAAAATGGAATGTTACTTGAATGTCTTCCAAATCACACATTCCATTGTTGTGTTTAAATTTTACAACATCAAAACAAAAGAGTGCAAAAAAGAATTCCAAATGGGAAACACAGTGCTAGGTTTCAGTTATTTTAATCATCCACTTGAAATGTAAAGGGTTTTTTTATGGTCGGTTGCTTGCTTCTTAACACCCACGATTTTGTTAAGGTGGCAAAATTTTGATCCTAGGTTTTCTTCGACATGGTGCTTCCTGGTGAAGTTGCGGAATGGGAAATCGAGCCAGTACCAATCACTCAGCCTAATTTAATATGGCTCGAGGAGGAACAACTCGACATTGTTTCTGAGCTACGTTTACTTGCATGGAAGGAAAATTCCAGCTATGTCGAATATTGGAGGGTGATCTCTGTCTTAGATAGAGAGGAAGAGCAAGCCAGATTTAATAATTTGCTTAATGAAATGATTGCGGAGATTTTATGGGGTCCATCTCCTCTGATTGTTTAGCGAAGTTGGTTTCTTTATGCAGTTGTTCAAAAAATGGTTTCTTTCGACATAAACTGAATCTTTACTTTACATGCATGAAAATTTTGTAATTATGAATAGTGATCGAATTCCTAGGGTGTAATGGAAACAATGTCCATTTCTTGATGAATTATTGTAACCTTGTTCATTTTTAAGGAGGATTGTGAACAATTATTGGAGAAAAAAAATTGGGAGGAAAGAAAGAGAGGAAAAGGGGGGAGAAGGGAATTTTCTATTTTCAGAGAATTTTGTTACGTAGCCATGGAGCCTTTGAGCCCATATTTTGTATTGAGAAAAAAGGAAATAAGATTGAATCCTTGAGTTTGTTAATATTTTCTTGATCAAAAATGTCTTTGTGCTTCTCTGATCATTCTTCAATATGATATTTGCTGAATATGTGAATTCTAAAAGAAATCATCTTGTGAAATTAGTCCGTTGTTTATCTTTCCTTGTCTCAATATTTCCATGTTACAATATAGTATGACTATCTTCCAAATTACACATTCCATTGTTGTGTATAAATTTCAGTCGATTGATAAGAAAACTGCACAAAATAATTATGAATGGGAAACATAGTGCTAGGTTCCAGTTATTTGAATCTCCTTGTTTAAATGTAGAGTGTTATCTCATGGTGGGTTGCTTGCTTCTTAAAACCCAAGGTTTTGCAATATGGAATGTTACAATACAGTATGAATGTCTTCCAAATCACAAATTCCATTGTTGTGTTTAACTTTTGCACGATTGACAAAACCAATTGGAAAAAAGAAATGTGATTTGGAAAACATAGTGTTGGGTTTCAGTTATTTGAATGTCCATGTTTAAATGTGAAGGGTTGTCTCATGGTGGGTTGATTTATTCTTAACACCTATGGGTTTGAAACATGGAATGTTACAAAATCGTATGAATGTATTCAAAATCACAGTCCATTGTTGTGTTTGAATTTCACATGACTGAAAGAAAAGTGTAGAAAATTATTGTGATTCGGAAAACACAATGTTGGGTTTCAGTTATTTGAATCTCCATGTTCAACTATCAAGGGTCATCTCATGTTAGGTTTCTTGATTCTTAACACCTACAGTTTTGCAACATGGAATGTTATAGGATAGTATGAATTTATTCCAAACCACACATTCCATTGTTGTGTTTGAATTTTGCATGATTGAAAGAAAAGTGCAGAAAATAATTGTGATTCGAAAAACATAGTGTTAGGTTGTTGGACTGTCCGATTTCTAACATGCATTTGTGTTATATTTTATGCATAGCTTGATTGAATATATCACCTTTAATTTTCCTCAGTTGAAGCCAGAACTTCCTATTGGTTTGACGTGGGTGAGAGCAATGCAAGAATATTTTATCTATGTTTAATGAATGATTTTTTTCTTTCGCTTCACACAATCCACACTAATTTTAAGTATTCATCCAATGTTGTGATTTCCTAGAATGGGGAGAGGTTTGAAATGGAAGAAGCTAGACGAATTGGAGGTCCAAGATGTACAAAATGGAGGCTCTCCTTTTTTGTCTTCCGATTTGGAATGGGCTACTATTTCTGTCAACAAAGATAAGGTCCCTGACCTTTTTGCAACAATTCCTCTTACGAGACTTGATCAGTTCATTCACGGTGAAATGTCCGTTAAAGGTGTAGAAACAAATTTTTTGGAAAAGAAAATAAGAGAACCTACAACCTCTTGTCCTATCTACGACAAAAATTATATCAAAACAATTTTGTATAAGAGGTTTGTATATATCAAAATTCATTTCTATGGCCGAATGATATTTGTCTCTCTTGGTTGAACATGATGAGATGATGCCTTTCTTGCAACTACTGGTGTCAATACGGTCCTAAAGACAATAGAATCCAACCTCCACCATAGAAGAAACCACATAAGACGTTTATACAAAAGCGAGGTTGTCAATACCACTTCATGGTAAAGGCTATGGAAGGCAAACCCGATGTTGCCTATATTATCTACAAAGAAATGTTCCATGTAGATAAAAACGGTGAATTTTTCCATGGCATTCATGACACAAGAGGAGAAAAGCGTTCTATGTTTGCCGCTAATCTATCCACAGAGTGCAAAAGCTATATTGAAAGCCTTTTTCTCATGGACGTCAGTGTCAATGTAATAATGGATAGACACATCAATGATCCTCTGTTATGTGGCATGATGTCCAAGAGAGATCAATTCCTTACAAGAAAGGATGTAATTGATGTGTGGCGAAAGGTGCGTTCTACTCACACATAAAAACACAAAGTTGATTTGACAAGTATCCTACTATGGAGTGGACAATAATTTGATAACTTCTTCTACTTTCAATGGCCCGACGGGAACAACACGCCTTTTATTATCGGGGTTCAAACTCCATGGATGCTAGATAGGATGGTTAGCTGCTCGCACAATTCAGTCATCTCAATGGATTCCACGTTTTCAACTAACAAATATGAGGTGAGGCCTTACAAACATTGACAAATAGTTTGTCGTGTTTTCAATTATCTTATTGGGTGTAAAATTCACAATGCTCATGCTGAGTTGTTCTCTCTACAATACCCATTGTATACTCTCCTCATTTTTGACGAGCAACAAAGTGGTGTGACGGTTGCGTGGGTAGTCTCCTCATGAAAGAAGATTGAGGACATATCTGCATGGCTACACGTATTACTTGAACGTGGAAGAAGAGTCAGGCCCGACTGGATAATCGATTCATTTTTGACCGATGATGCGACTACAGAGATCCAAGCCATACAGTATGTGCATCCCTTTCTTCATTTGTGTACCTTTCCCATTTGCTATTCATTTTCAATGCCACTTTCTCATGCAGTCGAGTGGTAAACAATATTGTTTGTATTGTCTATTAGGGTTGTCTTTCAATGCTGTGTGCTTCTATGCCTTTGGCATGTCAAAAGGGCTTGGCTAAAGAATGTATACAAATATGCAGCCGAGGAAAGGGAAATGGACGTCTTCTGTAGTCTTGGCATGATCATGATGGAAATCGTTGACACCGAATATTGCGTCACTCAGCTATTGAACTCTTTCTTTGAGGAATTCAATGATCAGGCCTAATTCTTAGAGTACTTCAAGAAGACTTGGTGTAAAGGAGAAGGTCGAATTGGTGAGTTGAAATTTTTTGTCACCTCGCATGATTCGCACCATTCAAATTATTTGATGTCACATCTAATACGTTGTGGCTTACTTGACTATTGGATGTTTTTGTTCGCAGCCATGTGGGAAAAACATTGTAGACTATTCCCACATGCCAAACAGGATACAAATGCATCCATTGAGTCATACCATTGCGTACTAAAAACTTAGTACTTGTGTGATCATTTAAAAAAATGCAATAGGAGAATGGACTATTTGTATTACACACTTGTGTATAAAATGGAACCATTCTATAGGCAAAAGGAAAAGTTGTAGCATTATGGTTTTCTGACAAACAAAAAATATTTAAATATGCGATCTAGTGTGGAGTGGGCCAAGGAAATTCCAGACGATGACTGTATTCCTGATGAAACAGATCCTAGATGGTACTGGGTGAAAATTCAAAGTAGGTCAATGCACTACCTTGTTTATAAATTTGGGGAGCACCTTTTTTTTTGTGACTGCCCTTGGAGTTTGGAGGGGAACACTTGCAAACATGTCATCAAGGTTGCTAAATTGATTAAAAGATCATCTGTCATTGAAGGGGTGGTCCATGGTAAGTTAATTTCAATTCGAACTGTGTTACTTTATTGGAGTCAATTATATTTTGCATTTTCTACAACCTAATACAATTTCTTCTGGGTCCTCATTTAGACGGGGGAGGTCAACCAATTGATACAAACATAGATTTGAACGAGACATTGTTAGAGGGGGCCGTAGAAGAAAACAATCCTAATGTTCTGACCCCTGTGCAAGCTCCTTCTCTAACTCATGTATATGATGAAAATGTGGTGACAATGTCTCTTTGGAATGCCACTAACGAGCTCTTGAAGAAAGTGATGCGTACACTACCACAATCTCTACAACAGGTGTAGTCATATGCAAAATGCGTGGATAGGTTTGTAGATGACCTACGACAATCAAATGCATTTCCGTTTGAATTCATTCTGGATCCTGATCAAGCTGCAACTAGCACCATTCGCATGTGTCCATGGTTTAGTGCAACCAGGGTTTGTCGTTGACATCCAACCCAGCGTACGAAGCATTTCGCGTAACAGTCAGATCACCGAACCCGTTTGGATGACTCCTTTCCATTGTTCATGAACAATAGTTTGAATTTGAATACAACTTCAATATGCAATGTCAGACTTCAAGTGCAACTACTATGGATGTGGCAGAGGATACAACATCTAATACGGGTGAGTATGAGAAAACCCATTTCAATTTCTTTATTGTAATAGGAAATGGTATTGCATATTCATTTTTCCAGTATGTGCTTGTACCACGCCATAAAATTTATGATTTCATTTATGGATTTTTTTGTTCACTTCAACATTCCAATCTCTGGAAAGGAGTCCTCATTGACAACTGTCTTTTGCGGGTGTAAACTCAATGGAAGGTATGGTTCAAATTTAATAAATTTTCTTACCTAAGTCCATTGTTTGGTATGCCGTTATGTAATTTAAGAAGTGCATCTATGGAATCATGCAGGGGAAGTGAACCATTCAATGTTTGGTTCATGATCTTTAGAAAATATAGAATATTTCCATTTTAAAAGGATGCGTACAACTTGGTAACTGAGGAAAGTGCATTCAAAGGGGCTGAAAGTTTGTTCCTAAAGCATGAGAAAACATTTCTAAACATGTTTCATATGGTGGTAGAGCATGGGAAGGTTTGGAATACACTATTCTATTAAAGCCTCATTTGATAAAGATTTTTTTGTGCATAAAGTAAGGGTTTAGTAGATCAGCATTGGCACAACCCATTGTGTTTTCCATGATGCTACAGTTATGTCAATAATGTGTTGGGAATATATCAAAGAAGAGTGTTTTTCTGAAAGTAAGGGTTGTTAAAAATTAGGAAGCTCAAATTCAATACATTATCCTCTTACTGTGTGCATAACACTAGATGATGTCTTCTTACTATTTTTCTTAAAGTAAGGGTGTCATAAAACAAGAAAGTGAAGTTGAAAATAATATTTTGTTACACTCCAGAAAAAATAATAAGTGAGGCACAACCCACTGTGTTTTCCATGATGCTACTATTATGTCAATAATGTGTGGGGCAGATATCGAAGAAGAGTGTTTTTCTGAAAGTAAGCATTGTTAAAAATTAAGAAGCTCAAATTCAATACATTGTCTTCTTACTGTGTGCATAACACTAGCTGTTGTCTTCTTACTATTTTCATCGTGCAACTATTATGTGCATTTTGTGTTTGGAAAATATGAAGACATATTACAATGGAATGTTTTGTGAAAGAAAGGGTTGCCACAAAACAAGAAGGTGAACTTCCAGACCTTGTTTTGTTATAAATATGCAGAAAATAAAAATTTTAGGAACAACCCACTATGTTTTCCATCCTGCAACTGTGATTATTTGCATCTTGTGTTCGTAACAAAAATAAATTTTCTAAAATTCATTAGTTCAACTCATGTGATTGCAACAAATAAAATGCTCAAATTACTTTCCATGTTGGAAAAGACACCGTCCATACACAGTTACTTAGTTATGAAAAGTTTTCTTTCGCTTTCAATTTTTTTTAGCAACTGTTTCGTGTGCTTCTAATTAGAGAATGTTGTTCTGTGTGCTAAAATTTTTGTTCTCTTTCCTTTTAGGCATTGTTCTTCCCACTGTTTGAATTGTGCATTGCCATATGCCCATTGGAGATACTGCACGTGCTGCCTCGTTTAGTTCAAAACAATAGGTACAATATCTTTAGTGCATACATTATCTATATAAGTCCACTTTGCTTGCTTATTTTTTCACTGTTTCCATTGCATTGACAATGTCATTCTAATTAGAGAATGCAGGTCTACCTTCTAAAAAAGTTGTTTTGTCTTTCATTTCAGGAATTTTACTACCTCTTGCTGCAGTTCTATAGAAGATGTATCACAGTTCTTGAGCATGGGTGGCTAGTTGGTTGACCAACTACCACCCATATTTGCCATGAAATATTCTTGCTTGAATTGAGGAACTCAACCTCTCATACAGGTTGCGGGAAAAGATGTTAAGGAGAATTAATAGAAAAGGTCCAAACCGCATAGATTTACAGTATGATAATTATGCTCACTTCTTCAAAAACGTCTTCGGTGTATGGGCACATATGGGCATGGATGTTCAATATTACAATATACAAATAGAGATTGTCAATTTATGTGATTGGTCAATGTCTATTTACCAAGAAATTCGAGACCTTTTCCTAGCTAGATGCATATGGAAGGTGTGCATTAGACCAACAATTATCATACATAGGCACAATCTTATGGATCATTTGAGCATGAGGTTTATGAGATTCCTTAAGGGGGAATCTCTAATTAGTAATCACAAAGGTCCTATAAAGGAATGGTTTCTCGCCGTGTTCAAATTCAACCACATTTTTAGGTTTGAGATCCACTGTGTCAGGCCCTCCTTCAGGCTGCTACATGAGAATTACGGGGTGCCATCATTGTATGCTGTCAATTCCACCTTGACAATTAGGGTGCGAAAAATGCCTCCAGATGCTGAGAACACAGAGATTATACCTATTCATAAATGGTTGACATAGTCTTCAGTGTGACTAGTATTAAATGTGCATTGTAATTTTCTTCAGATTGTATAATATTGACTCGAAATGTTTTTACATTTCATTGTTTGATGCCTATTGTTCTTATAAAATTTGACGGTGAACTTGAATACACTGTTTTGTTATAGCTTGTGTTTTCCATTCTGCAACTTTTCTTGTGCATCTTCTCTTCGAAATGTATAAGGATATTGAAATGGAATTTCAAAATCTACAACTTTTCTAGTTGTCTTCTTACTGTGTGCATAACACTAGCTGATGTCTTCTTACTATTTTTCTTAAAGTAAGGGGTGTCATAAAACAAGAAAGTGAATTTGAAAACAGTATTTTGTTACAGTCTAGAAAAAATAATAAGTGAGCCACAACCCACCGTGTTTTCCATGATGCTACTGTTATGTGAATAATGTGTTGGGCGGATATCAAAGAAGAGTGTTTTGCTGAAAGTAAGGGTTGATAGAACTTATGAAGCTCAAATTCAATACATTGTCTTCTTAGTGTGTTCTTAACACTAGCTGTTGTCTTCTTACTATTTTTCTTAAAGTAAGGGGTGTCATAAAACAAGAAAGTGAAGTTGAAAACAATATTTTGTCACAGTCCAGATAAAATAATAAGTGAGCCACAACCCACTGTGTTTTCCATGATGCTACTGTTATGTGAATAATGTGTTGGTCAGATATCGCAAAAGAGTGTTTTTCTGAAAGTAAGGGTTGTTAATAATTATGAAGCTCAAATTCAATACATTATCTTCTTACTGTGTGCATAGCACTAGCCGCTTTCTTCGAACAAGATTTGCAAATTTCGGGACAACCCAGTGTGTTTTCCATCCTGCAATAGTTAAGTAATTTTTCTATTGGAAGCATATGAACAGATAGTGAACAAGGCTATTTTTCTTAAAGTACGGGGTGTCATATAACAATAGATTGAAGTTGAAAATATTATTTTGTGATAGTCCAGAAAAAATAAGAAGTGAGCCACAACCCACCGTGTTTTCCATGATGCTAGTGTTATGTGAATTTTTGGTTGGAAACATACGGGCAGATATTGAAAAAGAGTGTTATGCTCAAAGTAAGTGTTGTTATAAAACTACAACATGAACTTCAAAACATTCATTTCTCACAGCTTGCATAAAATAATAAGTGAGCCACAACCCACTGTGTTTTCCATGATGCAACTGTTATGTGAATAATGTGTTGGGCAGATATCGAACAAGAGTGTTTTGCTGAAAGTAAGGGTTGTTAAAAATTATGAAGCTCAAATTCAATACATTGTATTCTTATTGTGTGCATAACACTAAATGCCATCTTTGAACAAGATTTGTAAAGTATGGGACAACCCAGTGTGTTTTCCATCCTGCAATAGTTATGTATACGAACTATTATACAGGAACTAGTTCAGGTTATATGGAGAAAATACTCCAAGATAAATATTTTTTTAGAAGTAAATTACCCTCCTTAAATAAAGAAGAGGTTTGAACAACTATGTTTGTAGAGGATAAAAAACTCACATAGAGTGGCATTTGTAGAGAATAAACAAGTCATAGAGAGTGGCATTTTAGAATATTGAGACTTAAAACCTTACTTTAAAGGTTTTCTAGAAGGATGAATAGGGATGTTTGTAGAGGATAAACAACTCATACAGAGTGGTGTTTTAGAATATTGAGACTTAAAACCTTACTTTAAAGGTTTTCTAGAAGGATGAATAGGGTTTTCTAATCCACCAATATATGCTTTTCTTTGTCATTGGTATTTGGGTATTAAAATGAATACTTTACCAATCACATTGTTGCCATTACCATATGGTTGAAGGTACATAATGAGAATCAAGGGTGCATTACTTGATTGAGATATTTTGATGGGCCTATTGTAACACCTTTACAATTGTTGAAATTAGTCTTATTTTCATCATTCTTTTCTTGAGGCATTACACTTGTTCATTCAGAAGTTGATTTGATCTTGTGAGTGACTCATGGATAGTCCTTATTTTTATGTTTCCAGGATTGAGACCCAACATATTTTTTAGGTAGTTATATATATAATATGCATTACAAATGGTGCATTTCAAAAATTAGTATATCATTCTATCCACTTGTATGGATTATCACAATCCAAAACTAGATTACCGACACTTGATGGGTTTCAAATCCCGTACCTCATGGATTTTAAAAAAAAATAATTTCTCAAATTTATCGATAAATGGTGTCATCGATTGTTCCCATACCAACCACTTTAGTATTGATAACCAAATGTAAAGTGCAAGCTCTAGAGAAATTTAGTTATCAAGCATGTTTGATGATTTTTAACATGTATGAACATAAAGACCATAACCAGATCACAAAGACTGACAACATTATAGAAACCCAAAAGCTGAAATATTTACAAGATAACATAATCTTATGGAAACTTTAAAAATGAATGACATATGATAAATAAATGAACATGAGGACCAAAACTATCTTCATAACTATTTTAACTCATATGATTGTATTCACATATACTCACAATTTTAGATCCTTATCACAATATGCAAGATGAATGAACATGAAATAATATGCAGTGTACTAGAGTTGAAAAATAATTGTATGCCAAGTCAAGTGATTGTCAAAGAACTGAAATGAAGAGACAATCAATTGAATTACCAAAACAATACTGACTTGTTTACCAATCAAGAACATCTTATTGTCTTATTGCTTTGACATTAATGCCAACACATGCCAGAGGGGACAACACAAGAGACATGCAAAATTTGTGTTCCAAACATATGAATAGATAGTGAACAAGACTATTTTTCTTAAAGTCTGATATGAAATGGATAAAAATTATGTGTTCCAATGACATGAAATTAGTATATATATTCAACATAATTGTATAGTAATAAAATAATTAAAGAATCCCATGAAAAGTCTCATATCAAATGTATAAAACCATAGTGTTGAAACATATGCAAATGGTGTATCTCTACACCACAATTGTTCAATATTGAAATTATGAAACCCACAGAGCAGAATCAGTATTCAGAGCCTGTCTCATCAATTCCTACATTGCCTATTCCTTGTAATCAAGCTCATGTCTGCGTAAAATATGACATGTTTCTTAGGGTCCTTGTGTATTTCAAGAGGGGTGATTCCAGATCCACGAACCCTCACAAATGATGAACTTGAAACAAAAGATTTCTTCCTAGTTTGTGCTTTGTCCGTGTCAGGTTTAACACCTTGACCCTATAGCAAACAATTAATGAGAATTAATGTATGCATGGAATTAATATATGCGGTATGATATATACAACAACATATCGTTTATGTGTACCTCTGGAACAAAATGCTTCATCTCGGCGAGCTGCCATATGACAAAGTTGCCCATGCACTCTCTGATGGTCTTTGCACTAGGCATGGGAAAAGCAACGTAGCATTGACCATCAATGGCCTCAACAATGCTGGATCTCGCACAATTTTTTGGGTGCCTCAAGCAGTGGGTGTGAGCGTTTCTGGCGAAAACTTCTAGAATGCCTTTCACAACCCATTTATGTGGCCTCCAAAGGTCAATGTGATCACCAAACTTAAAAGTTATGTCATTGAACTCTATCATCTATTCATCCACCAGATTTTCTTACAATGGAAATGCCATTGATGTGAAGAATAATTGAAGGCACATTAAAATATTCCTAAAGAAATAAGAACAGAGAATGGAAGTGTGTTGGGTCTCATATCGATATAGATGGCACGCCACACCTCTCCTCGTCCCCATTTCCATCTTTATTACCATCTCCCCCTTGCAGGCCAACGCTCTCCTCCTCCTCGAGTCCATCCTTATTACCCTCTCCCACTTGCAAGCCACTGCTCTCCCCATCCCCATGTCCATCTTTGTTACCCAATTCCACATTCAAGCCAGTGTTCTCCCCATCCTAATGACCATATGTGTTACCCTGTCCCACTTCATCGCCAGTGCTCTCCCCATCCGCATGTCCATCTGTATTAGCCTCTCTCATTTTAATCACAATGACATCGCCAATTAGGTCAAGGCCAACACTTCATTATTTATCCTTGCCTTGTAATAGCATGAATTAAAAGGTCATTTCAAATTCAAGTGCATGCAACCAATTCATTGAAATAATCAAAACAAACATTAAATAAAAGAAATAAAATTCACCGTTTCTTCTAATTCCTCCATGTCAAGGCACCTTGACACATTTGATGGCATATTCTCCTCCTTCTTATTCTTCTTCTTTTTATTCTTCTTCTTCTCAACATTGTTAGATGGCGGGTCGAGAGGAACAACATCAACTTGTGCTTCCATGGGCAATTGTTCACCACCGAAAATCACAAAAACTTGCTCGAGGGTAGCAGTTCGTTGTTCATCATTGTTGTGTAATAGGAGGAATTTAAACGTTGCACCAAACTCAGATGCATGCAACCAATTCATTCAAAAATAATCAAAACAAACTTTAGAGTAAACAAAAGATTTGGAGATCACCGTTTGTTTTCGTTTCTTCTTCAGAGGGTGCCTTGAAACTTTCAACTATGTAGGATGCTTACTCTGAATGTTAGACGTAGGGGTGGGAGGAACAACATCATCTTCACCTTTCGTGGGAATAAATTCCTCTAGAGAATGAACCCTACTCTGTTGGGGGGAAGAAACTGCTTCTCGACCATCACCTTGTCATGTCATGTAAGTTAACGTTAAGTGAACCTTGTATGCATCCGAACAAAAAAGTTGAAGAAAGGAAAATTCACATTTAACAGTTCAGTTCAAAATTAATATTCCTTCCTATCTCTTTCTCTCCTGCAATTTTAATATTCTTTGCCTTCTCTTCTCCTTCATCTCCTGAGTGTTGTATAATGCCATTTGCTTCTTCACCTCATCCTTTCCTTCTTGGGGAAGTTGAAGGAAGTTTTATTTCCCATAATTTTGATAGACACGTCTAATAAAATGCTTCTGCTGCAACTACTATTGTATATTCATTTGGTACTCTATATTTTCCACCTTCTTTAGAAGGTACTCTTTCAATTTATCAGGGGGAGGAGTGGGTTGTTTTGGTTCCCCCCCAACACATCTCAACCATGCTTTGGTGCCTCAAGAATAGAAAGGTGGTGATGCTAAAACCTATGCATGTTGAACACTCTCCAATCATAATAGTTTCTTGCACATTCTTCTACAATACAATAATATATATATATCTACCATTCACCGTTTCTCTTATGTATTCAGCAGCAACCTGCACAACAAATTTGGAAAAGAAAATCGTTTAATATATTTGATATTCAAACAAATTGAATGCACAATATATACACACAACCAAATGATGCAATAATTCAGTTATTATATCTACCTTCCCGTCCACCACATCACCCCATGCTTCATTGGACCCCTCTCCATCCTTAGGGTCTCCCTTTGCACACTTTTCCCTTCGGTCATGGACTATGGCAAGAGTGAGATCATCTCCTTGATTATTTTACTGAATCAAAGGAATGATATATGTCAAAATCAAAATATTTGTAACAAACATGATATTTTCGAACTAAAATTAAAAAGCATTATGATTCATGCATAGGAAGGGAAGGGCAATTGCAAGTTCACAATCAATTACCGAACACGTCACTACCTTACGGTTGACCATTTTTGTAAACTGAGGGGACTTCCTCCATACCTCAGTTGTTGCCTCCTAAATAAAACGTTCCCACTTTCCAATCAACCACATAACCACTTATGAGAGATTAAAATTATACATTTGATTGCATCTTGTAAATACCATATCTTACTTGCATGTTTCATGAATGCATCCACCCCGAAGAAGATGCGCTACTACACAACCTTTCAGGTGTGCTATCCACATCAATGACATTCTTCATTGTAGGAGCCAATTTTCATTTTACAACATGCATCCTTGGTTTCCTATAAATTGTAAAATTGTTGCAAGTGTAATGGACAGTTAAAGTTCCAAAATTTATTGCACAATTTTGCAGTAATCAAGCATATATTTTTTTCAATGAAAAGAAGAATTTGAAATGCACAACCCACAATATTGTAAAACGCTATACAACTAACCCACTGTGTTTTACAACATGCAGTTATTTTGTTCAATTATTATTGTCAATCATGCGAAGATACTGAATTACAATTTATACCATAACTAACAGTTGTAATTTTTGGAGGTGCCATTTTTACATTCATATAGTGTAAATAAGAAAAGCTTTTGAAGACACTCAAACTGTTACCCAAATTTTCAGGTTGGAAAACACAAGGTGTTATAAACAATGCAACCCACAAACTGTTCAAAAACAACACTTTCTGTTATGCAGACTATAACAAAACATTGTATTGATGTTCACATTCATATTTTATAACAATCCATCACATGCACTAGACATTCCATTTGAATACCGTAATATGTTTTGAAGAGAAGATGCACAAAAAATATTGCACGATGGAAAACACACTAGGTTGTCCTACACTTTTCAAATCTTGTTCAATGACAACACTTAGTGTTATGCACACTGTAAGAATAGAATGTATTGAAGGTCACTTTCATATTTTATAATTTCCCTAGCTTGCACAAAAGTTGCAAAAAAAAAGAGAGTTGTAGTATGGAAAACCCAACGGGTTGTTCGTCGCTTCTCAAAAGCTTAAATAACTATGGTTATTTAAAAGCTTTAGGATCATTTAGGTTATATATGATGGGAGCAAGCTAACTCCTGGACAAAATTCACATATGTATATAACATAGGATATGTCGATTTGAAGCGTACTTTTGTGTCGAAGGTTTTGAATTTTTTGTTTCGTTTCCTCCTCATATGTTGGTTTTCAAATTTTGCCATTTTCAAATGAAATAAGAAACAACCATTGTAGAAATTTGAGTGAAATTACTGAATAATGTTTGTAGAAATCAGAATCTATGGGTTCTGCAATGAAATGCTATATTTCAAAAATCATGTAAAACCCGAAATGTTGCCATTGTTCGCATAGTTTTTCAGAATGGATAGAAAAGGGCATAACGTGGCATTCAAAATCATAATTGGGAAATAGAAAAAATCCCACATTCGATCCCATTTTTTCTGCCATTTTATACACTGTTGTTTTGGAAAACACACTCTCATAAAACTCAAACTATTGTAAAACCCACTGTTTCACTACGATGTCTCCTCATGTTATGTATGTATCCACGTATGTTCTTATGTATGTTTTTCATGCATTTTTCAATGTGAATAGGTGAATTTTTTCTAGGATACTACACAACATGATGAGACATCATCGTTTGAAAACACACTGTCTCATCTCTATTGTAGAGGAACTGACATATCCTATGTAATATACATATGTGAATTTACGCCTAAAACTGGCATATCCTATGTTATATACATATGTGAATTTTGTCCAAGAGTTAGCTTTCTCCCTCCTTAACTTGTGGATAAAATTCACCTATGTATATAATATACCATATGCCCCCATACCGCATGGAGAAAAGAGCCGCAACGGAAGAGGTGGGACCCGCAGTGACGAAAAAGGTTGCCAGACGGAAGGAAAGACATGACAACTGAATGTCTCATCCCTCGTGCCATTTTCTATCCCGTCGTCAGGAAATCATGTCAGCGTCGATGGTTTTTCAAAATAATCATTCAGCATACATGGACAAAAATCCAAAAACGTGGCATTCAAAACCATTATTAGCAAATATCAAAAAGCCTATACAAGGTCCCATTTTCTCCATTTTTGGACAATGACGTTTTGGTGGATAGCAAGGGCAAGAGTTGTAGGCATGCAGAGCTCCTTCAGGTATGTATATCCGCTCTATGTATGCACACAGTAACAAGACAATGTATTGAATTTGAGCTTCATAATTTTTAACAACCCTTACTTTTAGCAAAACACTCTTGTTCGATATTTTTCCAACACATTATTCACATAACACTTGCATCATGGAAAGCATAGTGGGTTATGGCTCACTTATTATTTTATGCAGGCTGTGAGAAATGAATGTTTTTAAGTTCACGTTGTAGTTTTTTAACAACACTTACTTTGAGGAAAACACTCTTTTTCAATATCTGCCCATATGTTTCGAACATAAAATTTACATAACAATAGCATCATGGAAAACACAGTGGGTTGTGGCTCACTTCTTATTTTTTCTGGACTATAACAAAATAATTTTTTCAACTTCACTTTCTTGTTTTATGACACCCCTTACTTTAAGAAAAATAGTCTTGTTCACTATTTTTTCATATGTTTCCAATTTTTTTTTACTTAACTGTTGTAGGATGGAAAACACACTGGGTTGTCCCGGACTTTGAAAAAATAGTAAGAAGATAGCAGATAGTGCTATGCACATAGTAAGAAGACAATGTAATGAATTTGAGCTTCATAATTTTTAACAACCCTTCATTTCAGCAAAACACTCTTGTTTGATATCTGGCCAACTCATTATTCACATAATAGTTGCATCATGGAAAGCACAGTGAGTTGTGGCTCACTTATTATTTTATGCAGGCTGTGAGAAATGAATGTTTTTAAGTTCACATTGTAGTTTTTTAACAAAACTTACTTTGAGCAAAACACTCTTTTTCAATATCTACCCATATGTTTCCAACCGAAAAATTCACATAACACTAGCATCATGGAAAACACATTGGGTTGTGGCTCACTTCTTAATTTTTCCAGACTGTAACAAAATAATGTTTTCAACTTCGCTTTCTTGTTTTATGACACCCCGTACTTTAAGAAAAATAGTCTTGTTCACTATCTGTTCATATGTTTCCAACAAAAAGTTTACTTAACTATTTTGAGGATGGAAAACACACCGGGTTGTCCCGGACTTTGAAAAAATAGTAAGAAAAAAGCTAGTGCTATGCACACAGTAAGAAGACAATGTATTGAATTTGAGCTTCATAATTTTTAACAACCCTTACTTTCAGAAAAACAATCTTGTTCGATATCTGCCCAACACATTATTCACATAACAGTTGCATCATGGAAAGCACAGTGGGTTGTGGCTCACTTATTATTTTATGCAAGCTTTGAGAAATGAATGTTTTCAAGTTCACGTTGTAGTTTTATAACAACACTTACTTTGAGAAAAACACTCTTTTTCAATATCTTCTCATATGTTTCCAATAGAAAAATTACATAACTGTAGAATCATGGAAAACACAATGGGTTTTTGCATGTTATGACGCCTCTGACATGCATTCTTCTAGGGATAATAGTGACGTCCAATTGCAACGAAGAAGCTAATCTCCTTATGAAATATAGTAAAATCAAGTTAAATTATCCCTGAAAAAACATGTGTTTGAAATGATAACATAATCAAACATAAATGATATCAATTTTCCTCAATCTGTATTGATTATTGCTAGTTGAATTGTGGATTCGATTGTGTAAGAATTCTTGCATCAATGTTTGGGATCACACTCCATGATCCAACATAAGGATGAAGAAGACAACATCACTCATCATGATGTTGGATCATAGAGTCTCATTTGCAACGTTGATGCAAAAATTCTTAGACAATCGAATCCACAAATCAACTAGCAATGATAAGCAGATATGTCTTATCCTTGAAGAAGGGCAATACATTATCATGTGTAAGCCATGTTGCAAGGAGATCACCTTCTACAATTGGGAGCAGGCTATTCTCCCTACAAAAATGTGTGTCACATGCATCATAATAGTCATCTTCTTTTCAAAATAATTGTTCGACATGGATGGACAAAAACCCCAATACATGTCATTGAAAACCATTATTTCCAAATAGAAAAATGAGGTGCCAAGAATGTAATTAAATTGGAAATCTGAAATGGGATAGTGTGTTTTCTAACACTGCAAACCATCTATAACAACATCGTGCCTTGCAAGTATTATGTTATGATACTTGCAAGGCATAGTGTTGTTATAGATGGTCTGCAATGCTGAAAAAATACACTGTCCCATTTTAGTTATTTGAATCTCCTTGTTTAAATGTAAAGGGTCGTCTCATGGTGGGTTGCTTGCTTCTTAACACGCACGGTTTTGCAACATGGAATGTTACAAAATAGTATGAATGTCTTCCAAATCACACATTCCATTGTTGTGTTTAAATTTGAGTTGATTGAAAAAAAAGTGCATAATATAAATCTAAATGGGAAACATAGTGGTGGGTTTCAGTTATTTCAATCTCCTTGTTTAAATGTAAATGGAAACCTGAAGGTCTGAGTGCACGTGGAGGAGTTGGAGTAGAATACCGAAGAAATGGAGGTGATGGGTAATTTGAAATTTGGGAAACACAATGTGGATTATTTCAGTTGCTTGAATGTCTTCAAAATCAGACATCCCATTGTTGTGTTTTAATCTCAATCGATTGAAAAAAAATTGCACAAAATAATTATGAATGGGAAACACAGTGTTGGGTTTTAGTTATTTGAATCTTCTTGTTTAAATGTAGAGGGTTGTCTCATGGTGGGTTGCTTGCTCCTTAAAACCCATGGTTTTGCAATATGGAATGTTACAATACATTATGACTGTCTTCCAAATCACACCTTCCATTGTTGTGTTTAAATTTCAAGTATATAAAAAATTGCATGCTTCATAACACATTGCATTTTTCAACCTCCACATCACAACATACCCTAGCCCTTTCTGGTTTTTAAACTTGTATATCTAGGTGTGCACATTGTGTAGTGCCTATTGGAAAACATAATGTGTTTTGAAGCCTACCTTACTTATACGGTATACACAACCTTTGTCTTGTAATGCAAATATACAAATGTATATATGCTGTTTTATTTTATCAAATAGCACGTCTCTCATTTAACGGGAACAATAATAACCTTCAACGCATAGTGTAATTCATAGTAAGCACTTCATTCTATTTCACAAAAATTCATGTTGGAAAACCCTAGGTGTTAAGAAAGAAGCAACCTGAGAGATGGGTTCTTGTGAACCACTACTCATGAAACATGGGTCAATGAGTTTGACTTGAAAACTACACAGTTGAATCCTAATAGCAATATCATAACCCAAATAGTGTCGTAAAACCCTCTGCAACACTATTGGATAGTACACATCACCTCAATTTGGTCGGTATTCTCCTCGAAGTCGTCCACGTGCACTCAAACCTTCAACTTTCCCTTTCAAAG
Organism: Sequoiadendron giganteum; assembly: GCA_007115665.2. Classification (NCBI taxonomy): domain Eukaryota; kingdom Viridiplantae; phylum Streptophyta; class Pinopsida; order Cupressales; family Cupressaceae; genus Sequoiadendron; species Sequoiadendron giganteum. The sequence goes on along the minus strand of CM021107.1, from coordinate 16,768,021 downwards.
TGTAGACAGGAAATAAAACAAATAGTATTTTCACCTTGCTTTTCTCCAAACAGAAAAGGCCCACATCATTCCCTTCCACTTTTCCCGCGCTAGACAAAAGAAATTTTTTGACAAAGCTAGCTTGCCCACTTTTTCACCCGACAACAGTCAGGAAAACCCACCTGATGGCGCCATTAACTCCTATGTAACCATCACCCGGATGTTTGGTCCCATCTGCCCGTTTCGTCACTTTTTGTTTCCATGTATGTTGTTATTCTTATAGCTCTTTTACAATTTGTCTATAATATTTAGGGCCAAGTAATTGGAGTAGGCGGAATTATCAATTAAGTTATTCCTACCCATTGGCTTTACGAGTTCTATTTAATAAAGTGCATAGAACTATTTGAAGTAGTCACTTGTTATATGTCCACATCTTTTTTCAGTGTGGTGGTTAGATCAAAACATACTGAAAAAGAGTAGAAATAGGATATAGAAATAACATTCTACAAAATTTTCATCAGATGTTGTTAAAAATGAACCATTTATAACCTACTAATTATTCTAGAGAAATAACGAAATTGTAAAAAGAACTATTACGAAAAAATTATGAACCACATATAAACTCTTTTAGTGAAATATTTCAAATTAGCGCAACACTTAAGAATCACATGAAAATGACAGGTGATTGAAAACCCCAACATTTCACAAGTTCAAACAAATCGACACTTTTAAATGCATATTAAATTTTGGAAATTTAATTGTCCACTACACTTGCGATTCAAGCTATGGCAACCAAAATCACCTGTATTTACTGCACAAGGTTCACATCTCCTGAAGCATCCTTCTCAATCCACCTGCCCTTGTTTTGTTCAATTTTCTTTCCTGGCCTATATAAACCACCTGGAAGAAAGACAAGTGTTAGCGATAAATTAAATTGGAAAATTAAAGACAATTGGTGCTAGAAATAATTTTATTTCTTCCATATTTCTCCAATATACAATTTATATGTTCTGTTGAGTGCAAAATGCCAGGTTGCACAAACAATAAACAAACATATTAAAATGTACATTGGGAAATTAATTTCCAATTTAGCCTATCACTAACACTAGTATATATATCAGCAATCATATGTGCCATTTTTCCATTCTGTTGGAACTGTGAAGTAATGAATGTTCATTATCTTGGATAAATTCATTTGTTCCAATCAGGAATCAGGAGAAAGCTAACTCGTAAAAAAAATGCACCTATGTATGTAACATGACATAAAAATGGCATTTCATTTTCCTCATCTGATTCGACCAAATAAATTCTCGTACTATTTGCAGTGTTGGAAAATACAATGTCTCCATATAAGGTGTTAAGAAACAAGCAACCTAAATAGTGTTGTAAAACCCTTTGCAATAGAGAGGAGACAACATGTTTTCCAACTACGACATCTCGTCATGTTATGTATGTATCCATGTATTTTTTCATGCCTTTTTTGATGTACATAGGTGTAATTGAATGTCTAGGAGTTAGTCGGCTCCTTAACAAACAAGCAACCCAAATAGTATTGTAAAACCCTCTACGACAAAGAGGAGACAATGTGTTTTCCAACTATGGAAATAACGAGAGCAATTGAATTGTTACAATCAGGAGAAAGATAACTCATAAACAAAAAGCACCTACTTATGTAACATGAGATGAAAATGGCATTTCATTTTCCTCATCTGATTCAACCAAATAAGTGTTCACATTATCTGCATAGTTGGAAAACACATTGTCTCGATATAAGGTGTTAAGAAACAAGGAAGCTAACTCATAAACAAAAAACAACTATTTATGTAACATGAGATAAAAAAGATATTTCATTTTCCTCATCTGATTCGACCAACTAAATGCTCCCATTATCTGCATGGTTGGAAAACACACTATCTGGATATAACGAATTAAGAAAGAAGCAACCCAAATAGTGTTGTAAAACCCACTGCAACAGACAAGAGACAATGTGTTTTCCAACTGTGCAAATAATGAGAGCAATTCAATTGTTCCAATCAGGAGAAAGCTAACTCATAAACAAAAAGCACCTACTTATGTAACATGAGATGAAAATGGCATTACATTTTCCTCATCTGATTCGATCAAATAAGTGCTCACATTATCTGCACAGTTGGAAAACACACTGTCTCAATATAAGGTGTTAAGAAACAAGCAAGGTAACTCATAAACAAAAAGAACCTATTTATATAACATGAGATCAAAATGAAATTTCATTTTCCTCATTTGATTTGACCAACTAAATACTCCCATTATCTGCACAGTTGAAAAACACAATGTCTCAATATAAGGTGTTAAGAAAGAAGCACCCCAAATAGTGTTGTAAAACCCTCTGCCTTTTTGCCTTTCTGAAGTCTATGTGCTAAAAGACTTTACTGATTTATTACTTGCAGCCTATTTCTTGGAAGCTTATCGCCCAGTGACAAAAGGTGATCTTTTCCTTGTAAGAGGTGGTATGCGTAGTGTGGAGATTAAGGTAATTGAGACAGACCTTGGGGTATACTGTGTTGTTCCTCTAGATACTGAATTTTTTTGTGAAGGGGAGCCTATAAAGCGAGAGGATGAAGATAGATTAGATGAAATAGGTAATGATGATGTTGGTGGTGTACATAAACAAATGGCTTAGATACGTGAATTGGTAGAACTTCATCTCAGGCACCCACAACTCTTCAAATCAATTGGTGTGAAACCCCCAAAGGTTATTCTGCTTAATGGGCCACCTGGTTCTGGGAAAACCTTAATTGTTAGGGCAGTTGCAAATGAAACCGGTGCCTTCTTTTTATGTATTAATTGACATGAAATTATGTCAAAGCTGGCCGGAGAAAGCGAAAGCAATCTCTGGAAGGCTTTTGAGGAGGCTGAGAAGAATGCACCTTCCATTATATTTATTAATGAAATTGATTCCATAGCTCTCAAGAGGGAAAAAACCCATGGTGAAGTTGAGAGTAGAACTATTTCTCAACTTCTTACAGTTATGGATAGACTTAAGTATCCTACTCATGTTATTGTGATTGCAGCAACTAACCGACCAAATAGTATTGACCTGTCACTTAGAAGGTTTGAAAGGTTTGATAGGAAATTTGACATTGGGTTTCCGGTGAAGTAGGTAGGTTGGAAGTGATTCATATCCATACGAAGAATATGAAGCTCTCTAATGATGGACATATTGTAGAACCTAATTTTTTTTTTGTATTTCTAGATCTAATGTCAAGAAGTGCTTGGATTTTGAGAGCATAATTTATTAATCTTTTTTTTTCTTGGTGAGAGTATATATTAATCTTTAGGATTCTTGGTACAGGCTGATCTCGAAAGGATTGCTAAGGATACTCATGGATACGTTGGAGCAGATCTTGCAACTTTGTGCACTGAGGCTGCACTTCAGTGTATTAGGGAAAAAATGGATGTCATTGACTTAGAAGATGAGACAGTAGATACTGAGATTCTAAATTCAATGGCTATGACTAATTAGCACTTCTAGACTACATTGGGCTCTAGCAACCCATCCCCTATCTGGTGTGTTTTTCCAAACCATATCTAGACATTCAATTTTTCTCATATCGATTAAGTAGGGATTGTATTTTTAAACTATTGATCTGTTGGGCCCCTAAATTTTAATTTTCTAAGTTTGTTTGTTTCTGATGATCTTAATAATGGTAAATTTTCTTATGAATATTGGGAAAACATTGACAGGTTGTTCAAGTTCCAAATGTCACTTGGGAAGATATTGGAGGGTTGGAAAATTTCAAGAGGGAGCTTCAAGAGGTATATTGAGATATGTGGTTCACTAAATTTGTGCCTTGCTTTTCTTTCAATGCAAAAAACTTGCTTTTCAAGGAGATATCAACTAACAAAATTCATTATGAGTTTGGTGTAGACTGCTCAATATCCAGTGGAGCATCCTGAGAAATTTGATAAATTTGGAATGTCTCCTTCAAAAGAAGTGCTATTTTATGGGCCACCGGGTTGTGGAAAGACATTGCTTGCAAAAGCCATTGCCAATGAATGCCAGACCAATTTAATTAGTGTGAAGGGCCCTGAATTATTAAAAATGTGGTTTTGAGAGAGTGAGGCTAATGTGACAAATTTTTGATAAGGCCAGAGGGTCAGCTCCTTCTGTCCTGTTTTATGATGAGCTTGATTCTATTGCTACATAGGTGTGTTGCTTTTTTATAAGTAAAAGTTTAAGGTTGACTATAAATGAGTGGGAATTTTTTTTGACCTTTTTGAAGTAGGCTCTAACTTGTGATGCATAATAGGTTTGCATGTTTATAGCATGGGAGTAGTGTTGGGGATGCTAGTGGTGCTGCAGACAGAGTCCTTAATCAACTGTTGATGGAGATGGCTTCTATGACAACCAAGAAAATATTTATCATTATTTCTGCTACAAACATGCCTGATATTATCGATCCTGCATTGCTAAGGCCTAACTGACTTGACTAGCTGATTTATATTCTTTTACCTAATGAGTCCTCACACTATCAAATCTTCGAATATTGCTTGAGAAAGTCACTCATGTCAAAGGATGTAGACCTAATGGCACTGGCCCGTTATACCCAAGGATTCAGTGGAGCCGATATCACTGAGATTTGTCAGAGGGCTTGCAAGTATGCTATTAGAGAAAATATTGAGAAGGTGAGTTCCAGTTGTGCCGTCTTTTGCAAACTAGATCTATTTATGGATTTCTAATGGTTTTTATTTTGACTATTATGTTACTAATTTTTAAGATAGAGCAATAGTCTACCTATTGAACTTACCTCAACTTGTGGCTTTTTATTTCAATTCATCATACTAGCATGCGTTTCAATTTTACCATAACCTCTCCCACCAAACTTTCAGGAAATTCAACGTGAACGAAAAAGAGTTGAGAATCCTAAAGCAATGGATGAGGATGATAGTGATGAGGTAGCTGAAATAAAAGATGCTCATTTTGAGGAGTCTATGAAATATGCCCGAAGAACTATCAATGATGCTGATATTTGGAAGTATGAAGCCTTGCGCAAACACTACAACAATCTTGAGGCTTTGGTTCCGAGTTTCAATCTCTAGATAGACCTGCTGATACTCCTGCTAGGGCTTCAGATGTATTTTCTACAACAGATAATAAAGATGACGATGAATTATACAGTTAGGAAACTTCATACAAAACTGTCATCTTAATGAAGAGACAAATGTGTCTATTCTAGCAGGGACCTTCCGCTGACAACTAGCCAAAGCTATTAAATTTGGCTCCGCTTTGCTTGTATGAGTTTAATATTCATATGTTCTAAACTTTATTTAATTTAGCAGCCCTTTAGTAGTGGACTAAATACTCTTTAGTAACTTGTAAGTTTTTAGAGCAAGATCAACTTTATGGCAAATAAAGTTACTCAGCTAAGGAAACCTTTGTTCAACTGGTAGATAATGCTATGGAAACTTTTCTTTTTCTTTACGAGCTGTTATAAAATATGTTTTACTAAAATAAAATCTGCAACAAAGAAAGCCTTGTTCAACTCTAGTAGGTATGCTATAGAAACTTATTATTCTAAAGCCTTGTTCAACTCTGGTAGGTATGCTATAGAAACTTATTATTCTAAAGCCTTGTTCAACTCTGGTAGGTATCCTATAGAAACTTATTATTCTAAAGCCTTGGTCAACTTGTAGGTGTGCTATTTTTCTTTATCTTATGAGAAATATTTTTTCACTTAATCAATTTACAACAAAACCTTGTTGAACTTCTATTTATATGCTATGGAATTTTGCTTTATACTAACCCTGATAGGATACAATTTACAATAAAATTTTAATTTATGTTCTTACATTTATTAACATTACTATGCGTCCACTACACTTGCGATTCAAACTATCATAGAAAGAATCACCTGTATTTACTGCACAAGGTTCACATCTCTTGAAGCATCCTTCTCAATCCACCTACCCTTCTTTTGTTCAATTTTCTTTCCTGGCCCATATCAACCACCTGGAAGAAAGAGAAGTGTTAGCGATATATTAAATTGGAAAATTAAAGATAATTGGTGGTAGAAATAATTTTATTTCTTCCAAATTTCCCCAATATACAATTATATGTTTTGCTTAGTGCAAACTGCCAGCTTGCATAGGAAATAAACAAACATATTAAACTGTACATTGGGAATTTTGTTTCCAATTTAACCTATCACTAACACTAGTATATATATCAGCAATCATATGTGCCATTTTTCCATTATGCTAGAACTATGAAGCAATGAACATTAATTCTGTTGGATAAATTCATTTGTTCCAATCACGAATCAGGAGAAAGCTAACTCATAAACAAAAGCACCTATGTATGTAACATGAGAAAAAAATGGCATTTCATTTTCCTCATCTGATTCAACCAAATAAATGCTCGCACTATTTGTAGTGTTGAAAAATACAATGTCTCCATATAAGGTGCTAAGAAACAAGCAACCCAAATAGTGTTGTAAAATCCTCTGCAATAGAGAGGAAAAAGTGTGTTTTCCAACTATCACACCTCATCATGTTATGTATGTATCCATGTATGTTTTTCATGCGTTTTTCAATGTACATAAATTAATTTTGTCTAGGAGTTAGCCGACTCCTTAAGAAACAAGCAACCCAAATAGTGTTGTAAAACCCTTTGCAACAGAGAGGAGATAGTGTGTTTTCCAACTGTGCAAATAATGAGAGCAATTCATTTGTTCCAATAAGGAGAAAGATAACTCATAAACAAAAAGCACCTATTCATGTAACATGAGATCAAAATGGCATTTCATTTTCCTCATTTGATTCGACCAAATAAATGCTCACATTATTTGCACATTTGGAAAACACACTGTGTCAATCTAAGGTGTTCAGAAACAAGCAACCCCATATAGTGTTGTAAAACCCTCTGCAATTAAGAGGAGAAAGTGTGTTTTCCAACTCCGCAAATAATGCAAGCAATTTATTTGTTCCAATCAAATAAAGAAAGTAAAATGATATTTTGGTTGTAGCAAAGAGTTGTTGAAAAATGCATGAAAAACATACATGGAAACATACATAACATGACGAGACGTCGTAGTGCAGGGCCAGCCAGACCGAAGATCAACATGAAACTGGTAGACGGAAAAAAACATCCTGGTGATGGTCAAGTGGGAGTTAACGGTGCCGTCAGGTGGGTTTTCCCGCCTGTTTCCAGACAAAAAAGTGATAGGTTAGCTTTGTGGACAAGTTTCTTTTGTATGGCACAACAAAAGTGGAAGGGAATGGCGTGGGCCTTTTCTGTTTCAAGAAAGAAAGGTGAAAATACTATTTGTTTCCTGCTATTGGGCCTTTTCTGTTTCAAGAAAGAAAGGTGAATATACTATTTGTTTCCTGCTATTGGGCCTTTTCTATTTGAAGAAATAAACGTGAAAATACTATTTGTTTCCTGCTATTGGGACTTTTTTGTTTCAAGAAAGAAAGGTGAAAATACTGTTTTCTAGCAACAAATAGCCATTCCTTTCTTCAGTGTTCATGGTAGAATGGAAAAATGGCACATACACAGAGTGGATATACATACCTTAGGGAGCTCTGAACACCTAGAAATCTTCCCATTGCTATCCACCAAAATGTCACTATCCAAAAATGGAGAAAATGGGAGCTTGTTTGGGATTTTTGATATTTGCAAATAATGGTTTTGAATGCCACGTTTTACACCTTTTGTCCATACCGATAAATTATTTTTGAAATCTTGCTAACACTAACACATTTTCCTAGCAACGATTGCAAGTATTGGGCCTTTTCTATTTCGAGAAAGAAAGGTGAAAATACTATTTGTTTCCAATTTGCACATTGAAAGGGAAAGTTGAATGTTTTAGTGCATGTGCACAAAATGGATAAGAAATAAGACCAAATAGAGGTGACACGTACTATCCAATAGTGTTGCAGAGGGTCTTACAACACTATTTGGGTTGCTTCTTTCTTAACACCAAGGGTTTTCCAACATGAATTGTTGCAAAACAAAATGAAGTGAAGGAAGGCTTCAAAACACATTGTGTTTTCCAACATGCACTACCCAATGTGCACACTTAGATATACTAGTTTAAAAACCAGAAAGGGCTTGGGTATGTTGTGATGTGGACGTTGAAATATGCAATGTGTTATAAAGCATGCAATTTTTTATATACTTGAAACTTAAACACAACAATGGAAGGTGTGATTTGGAAGACTTTCATACTATTTTCTAACAATCCATCTTACAAAACCATGGGTGTTAAGAACCAAGCAACCGAGCATGAGATGAAATTTTACATCTAAACAAGGAGATTAGAATAACTAAAACCCACCACTGTGTTTTCCTTTTAGAATTCTTTTCTGCACTTTTTTTCTTTCAATGTTACGAAATTTAAACACAACAATGGAATGTGTGATTTTGAAAACATTCATACTATTTTGTAACATTCCATGTTGCAAAACCATGGGTGTTAAGAAGCAATAAAACCACCATGAGACAACCCTTTTCATTTAAACAAGGAGATTCAAATAACTGAAACCCAGCACTGTGTTTCCCATTTAGAATTATTTTTTGCAGTTATTTTTTCAATGGTGCGAAATTTATACACAAAATCGAATCTGTGATTTTGAAGACATTCAAGCAATTGAAATACTCCACATTGTGTTTCCCAAATTTCAAATTACCCCTCACCTCCATTTCATTGGTCTTCTACTCCAACTCCTCCACGTGCACTCAGACCTTCAACTTTCCATTTACATTTAAATAAGGAGATTGAAATAAATAAGAAGTGATCCACAACCCACTGTGTTTTCCATGATTCTACTGTTATGTAAATTTTCTGTTGGAAACATATGGGCAGATATTGAAGAAGAGTGTTTTGCTCAAAGTAAGTGTTGTTAAAAAAGTACAACGTGAACTTCAAAACATTCATTTCTCACAACCTGCATAGAATAATAAGTGAGCCACAACCCACTGTGCTTTCCATGATGCAACTGTTATGTGAATAATGTGTTGGGAAGATATCGAAGAAGAGTGTTTTGCTGAAATTAAGGGTTGTTAAAAATTATGAAGCTCAAATTCAATACATTGTCTTCTTACTGTGTGCATAGCACTAGCTATTGTCTTCTTACAATTTTTCTTAAAGTACGGGGTGTCATAAAATAAGAAAGTGAAGTTGAAAACAATATTTTGTTACAGTCCAAGAAAAATAATAAGTGAGCCACAACCCACTATGTTTTCCATGATGCTACTGTTATGTGAATAATTTGTTGGGAAGATATCGAAGAAGACTGTTTTTCTGAAAGTAAAGGTTGTTAAAAATTAAGAATCTCAAATTCAATACATTGTCTTCTTATTGTGTGCATAACACTAACTATTGTCACTGAAAAAGATATTTGCTAATAATGGTTTCAAATTCCACATTTTTGGCTTTTTGTCTGTCCACACCGAACAATTATTTTGAAAACCCACTAGCGCTGACACGATTTCCTGACGACGGGACAACAAACGGCACACAGGATGAGACGTCTAGCCCTCAAGTCTTTCCTTCCCGTCCGACAACCTTTTCCTTCACTAGTCCCACCTCCTTCATTGTGACTCTTTTCCCCATGCAGTATGTGGGGCATATCCTATGTTATATACATATGTGAAGTTTGTTCACAAGTTAAGGAGGGAGCAAGCTAACTCTTGGAAAAAATTCACATATGTATATAACATAAGATATGCCAGTTTCAGGCGTAAATTCATATATGTATATAACATAGGATGTGCCAGAGTCAACTAACTCCTAGAAAAAATTCACCTATGCACATTGAAAAATGCATGAAAAAAATACATAAGAACTTACATGGATTCATACATAACATGAGGAGACGTCGTAGTGAAATAGTGGGTTTTACAATAGTCCGAGTTTTAGGAGACAGTGTGTTTTCCAAAACAACAGTGTATAAAATGGCAGAAAAAATGGGTTTGGATGTGGGATTTTTTCTATTTCCCAATTATGATTTATAATGCCACGTTATGCCCTTTTCTATCCATTCCGAAAAACAATGCGAACAATGATGACATTTCGGGTTTTACATGATTTTTGAAATATAGAATTTCATTGCAGAACACACAGATTTTGCTTTTTAGAAACATTATTCAGTAATTTCACTCATATTTCTACAATGCGTTGTCGCTTATTTCATTTGGAAATGGAAAAATTCAAAAACCAACATACGGGGAGGAAACGAAATAAAAATTTAAAAACCCTCGACAGAAAAAACATTATCAGACCTGCATTTCAACTAAATCCTAGACAAAATTCACCTATGCACATTAAAAAATGCATGAAAAACATACATAAGAACTTACATGGATACATACATAACATGAGGAGACATCATAGTGAAACAATAGGTTTTACAATAGTCTGAGTTTTAGGAGACAATGTGTTTTCCAAAATAACAGTGTATAAAATGGCGGCAAAAATGGGATTGGATGTGGGATTTTTTCCATTTCCCAATTATGATTTCGAATGCCACGTTATGCCCTTTTCTATCCACTCCAAAAAACAATGCGAACAATGACGAAATTTCAGGTTTTACATGATTTTCGAAATATAGCATTTCATTGCAGAACCTAAAAAAATAGTAGTGGAGAAATAAATTATGAATATAGCATTTCATTGCAAAACCCATTGATTTTTCTTTTTACAAACATTGTTTAGTAATTTTGCTCATATTTCTACATGGTTTGTCGCTTATTTCATTCGGAAATGGCAAAATTCGAAAACCAGCATATAGGGAGGAAACAAAACCAAAATTTCAAAACCCTCAACAGAAAAAACATTATCAGACCTGCATTTCAACTAACTCCTAGACAAAATTCACCTATGTACATCGAAAAACGCATGAAAAAAATACATAAGAACATACATGGATACATACAGAACATGAGGAGACGTCGTAGTGAAACAGTGGGTTTTACAATAGTTCGAGTTTTAGGAGATAGTGTGTTTTCCAAAACAATAGTGTACAAAATGGTGGCAAAAATGGGATTAAATGTGGGATTTTTGCTATTTCCCAATTAGCTTTCTCCAAATGGGAGCCGACTAACTAGACCAACTTCACCTATGTACATCAAAAAACAAATGAAGAACATATACATGAACATACATGGATACATACATAACATGAGGAGACGTCGTAATGAAACAACGAGTTTTATGATAGTCCGAGTTTTAGGAGAAAGTGTGTTTTCCAAAACAACAGTGTATAAAATGGCGGAATAAATGGGATTGGATGTGGGTTTTTTTCTATTTCCCAATTATGATTTCGAATGCCACTATATGCCCTTTTCTATCCATTCCAAAAAACAATGCGAACAATGGCGAAATTCCTGGTTTTACATGATTTTTGAAATATAGAATTTCATTGTAGAACTCACAGATTCTTCTTTCTACAACATTATTCAGTAATTTTACTCATATTTCTACAATGGGTTGTCGCTTATTTCATTCGAAAAGGGAAAAATTCGAAAACCAGCATATGGGGAGGAAACGAACAAAAATTTCAAAACCCTCGACAAAAAAAAACCCTTTCAACTAAATAGTTTCTTCGGCAAACCCAAAATTTTAAAACCAGAGATGGGAGGAGATGAAAAACTAAAACCCTCAACTGAAAATAACAAACCCTAAAACCCGCAACGAATGCATGTTCATTTCTTCGATGTTCATGGCATAATGGCAAGATGGCACATACACAAAGTGGATATACATACCTGAAGTAGCTCTGCATCATTGCTACTGCTACTCTTTCCCTTGCTATCCACCAAAAGATCGCCATCCAAAAATGGGACCTTGTCTGGGCTTTTTGATATTTGCTAATAATGGTTTCGAATGCCATGGTTTTGGGTTTTTGTCCATCCACGCCAAATGATTATTTTGAAAAACCGCCAGTGCTAACACGATTTCTTGGTGATGGGACAACAAACGACACGAGGGATGAGACATCCGACCGTCATGTCTTTCCTTCCGTCCGGCAACCTTTTCCGTCGTCGTGGGTCCCACCTCTTCCGTCGTGGCTCTTTTCTCCATGTGGTATAGGGGAATATGATATATTATATACATAGGTGAATTTTTTCTAGTAGTTAGCTTTCGCCCTATCATATAGGTTAAAAAAATTATTCCTTTTTTACTCAGCCTAGCATAATCTCGTATTTTTATTTCTTAATATTTTGAAAATGAGTAATGAATTTCATAACACTTCGTGAACCTATGTTGGGAGGCAACCTTAGTTCTTGAACTCTTCTTTGACTCTCAAACATGCAATAAATCACCTTGAAGATGTCATTGGGTTCCAATCATGATTTTGGAACTTGGCCTTTATAGTCTTGAGGCTTTACTTTTCCATTGTGTTTCAATGCCACTAAGCAATAGGGGTTCAACATACTTTGAGAACCATTGTTGGATTTCCATGCTTAACATTAAACTCAAGACTTGAATAACTTGAACTAAGGCTTCAAAGACAATTTTTTTTTGGTTCAAGTTCATACATCAGTGTTTGATAAGGAAAATATAACTCATAACTTAGTGCTAGACAAGGCATCAAAAATCAACATGACATCTTGAACTAAGACCCAAAGTCGACATAGTTGAAAATTTAAAGGAAGTAGACTTGCAAGTTGATGTCAAAAAGTATGTTGGATTTTGACATATAATTTATAATTCAAAACTTGAACAACTTTGAACAAAAGCTAAGTGCCAGATAAGGCATTGGGGTGTGGAAAATTAGATGGAACTTGACTAAAAACCAGTTTACCTCAAGGAAAAATGATATAAAAACTTACGTCAGTTCAAGATAACATGTCAGACTTTGATGTGTGTTATATAACTTACATGAAAACCTGACAAGCTTTTAAAATGACTTGACAAAATTTCACCTAAAACTTATAAAATGAAGGGTAAGACCAAAATAAATGCAAAGAATGAAATTCAGGCAACAACTATGAAAGGAGGTAACCTACCCTTAAGCTTCTCTTCCCCAAGGTAAAAAGGTCTTGGGGTCTTAGCTTGAGTGATAATATTATTCTTTCAAGAGGTAAGTATTTAAATTCACCACCGACCTTTTAGACTTTTTCAAATAGTATCATTAAGATCATCCTATAGGATGATAAATTACCTAGGTAGGCATTTTCAAAGGATGATCCAATCACTTCTAGCTACACAAGATCACATAAGTGAAAGGTGAAAGCATACACTATTGAAGTCCTTTGGATAAAATGATAAAAATAAAAGTGACCAAATAGATATTTTGATCTCTAAGATTATCCAAGGGAGAAATGAGAGAGAGTACACTTGATTAGGTCTCACAAACACAACACACAAAGGCTAATTTCACTTACAAATTGAAATATTTCTAGAATACTAATGAAAATATTTTTGAGGGTCATAGCTAGAAATAATATGTTAGTAGTTTAGTGTTTGATCTTTGAAAAGTGATTGCAAGCAACATACATGAGGGGCTAGAAGAAAAAGATTAAAAAAAATGATTACAAAATAGTATAAATGAGTTGGGAAATAGAAGAATTGACTAAACACATAATGCATATGCTAAAATAAAGACACATAAGCTAGAAAGAGAGAACAATGCAAAAAAATATAATTTTTCACATGGAATCACTAAAATATGTATCACCTACACTTAATCATGAATAGACATGTCAAAATATAGAGTAATAAATTTTACCACACCCATTTAACACAACTTCTAAAACATATATGGATACACCATTTTGTGTTGGTGATATTAAAATATTTAAAACCTACAAAAATCATTGATTAGGGCTACAAGAAAAAATTGATGAGTATATGGACATCCTAATGGCTTATATAAAAGTGAACTCATATTGAAAAATTGAGTGTTAAATGATTAAAAATCACTAAAAGCACATTAAAAATGGATGCTAAGTAGATGCACCCAATAGGTAGCTAGAAACATAAATTATAACCAACCTAAACCTTGTTGTACCATGGTAAGGTGTTTTTGTTTAAAATATGGTTGATTGGTCATGTGTGAGTGCTTAACCCTACAATATGTCTTTCCATTTCGTGGAGCTTTATCTATGGATTTTTAGGTTAGAGGATTGCTAATTAGGATTGGATTAAAGGAGCTAACCGTGCTAAGGGTATAAAAATAATGACTTTTTTTAATAGTTAATTTTTTAAATTAAATATAATTCATAAGGGTCTAAAATTGGATAAGAAATTAGATTGATAGAGATTTATTGAGTCAATTATAGATGAAATGGTTTAATTATTATATAATTGACGACAAGTCACATTAAGTATCTATAATTTATATTTGTTAAACTAATCACATATTGTTACTGTAAAAATGTATTATTCTTTTATAATAAGAAATAATTTCATTTTATTAAAACAATGTAAATGCATTATTCATAAAATGATCCATACTATTTTGTAAATGATTAAATTTGGATGATATGAAGATGATCAATAAATGCATATTGAATGACCTTAAGCAATAAAAATCATCAATAAATTACATGAGGTATGTACATGATTAATTATATGTCTAAGCATGGAAATAACAATATCTCTATAAGAATGAATCTTAAAGCACAATTGAAAACAATAGATATAAGAAATGTGGAAAGTATAGAGATATATGGAAATACAAATGACATAAAATCATAAACATGAAAATATACATAAATAAAAATAGACAAAATATTAAAAAATAAGTTTGACTTGATACAAGATTATATCATAATTTGTTAATATATAATTATATTAATTTTTTTAAAATAAAATCAAAACAAAATAACATAGGTATTACTAATACAATTAAAATTCTCGATAAATATTTATGATTGTTTGTAAATAGCGACTGGACAATTTTAATGACTCTTAAGAAGGTGAACGATCAAGCTTAAACTCATCGATCGTTCTTGTTTGGGCACATGCAGATTTGTTTTGGAACATAAAAGCTACACACCAAAAACCAGATGCAATGCAATTATTTAAGGGACAAGCATTGGTGGAATAAATAAAATGTGACGAACCAAAGTGCTTTGGCAACAATATAGTTGTGGGTGTATATGGTTTCTGTTTGTGGCATTGGTCAATGGTTTCTTTTTTTGTGAAACAAAAAAGCTCAAACGTAGAAAAACACAACAGTACTGAACACAATGTAATTATTTAAAGGACTAAATACATTCATCCTTTATAATAAGAAATGATGTCAATTTATAAAAAATAATAATAATTTAAAAAAGTGAGCAAATATGAATCAATCAAAAAATTTATTTAAAAAACAAAAAAAAATTCTAATATATACAAGTCTGTTTAATAAATAACTTTTCACTAAGCTTAATCTAGGCTATTGAATAAGATTCATACTTAAAAACATAAAACATATTAAATTTATTAACTTAATAATTGATAATATATTACTTTCAAGTATTTAATAAATTAAAATGATTAATAATATTTTACAAATGATTAAATTTGGATGATATGAAGATGATCAATAAATACATATTGAATGACTTTAAATAGTCAAAAATATCAATAAATTACATTAAGTATGTACTTGATTAATTATATGTCTAAAACATGGAAATAATATTATCTATGTAAAGCACAAATGAAAATAAGCTACACAAAAGCACATTTCTTTGTGGAACATAAAAGTTACACAAATACAAGGAATATGAGACAACAACGTCTCTCCTCACCCTGGTTAGTGGTACAAGGAATATGAGAAAATAAAGAGCTTCAAAATTAAAACTTCTTACCATGCAAATGTCGAGAGATCTAGGTAAGGAAACCATGCAAATGTCAATAGTTTTGGATAAGGAATACGTTCATACGATCAGGAGAAACATGAAAGCCAAAAATGGAAAGAACGCGGGCAGTACTCGATGAAATGTAATCATTGAAAGGACTAATACAAAAAGTGTGACTAGCGTCTGCAACAAATTGATGATTGTTTTTGATTAGTAGTTAAAAGATCAATTTATAAATGTAGGAATTTTATATACTAAATGCAACCACAAAATTGTTGTTCTATTTCCCAATTAGTTGGGAATACAAAAACTTAAACGCGGAAGCACAAGGAGACATGCAATCTTGTTTTCTATTCAACAAGCTGGAAATTGCAATACAGAAAGGAAAGAACTCAAAAACATAAACTAAGCTACAAATTACAAACTTGTTGGGAGCGCTGCTCAACTAGATTGACAACTTTAGGAGCTCTTGGGAGCTTATTGTCAAGAGCTACGTAGAGCTTGACCTAGAGAAATCACTACTCACACAAAACAATACAAGTGTTGTTGTTCAGGAGCTACTGACAACTCACACAAAATTTTCTTCTCACACAATTTGTTGCTGCAGCAAAAAATTCTTTCAACTAATTGACAGAATAATCTGCTTTCATTACATTTTTCCAAACAAGCATTCCCTCTAAAATTTGAAATTACCTACCAGCATAAATGCTAAATTCAAAATCAGCTACCAAAATTAATTTTGGAGCTATTAGGAGCTGCAAGGAAGATCCCCAAAATAGAAAGGGCTCCTGACTAGTAGGTGAGGGCTGTAGGGAGTTTGACGGATGAGCAGGAGGCTCAGGAGCATTAAATTTCCAACACTCCCCCTTTGTCCTGAGCTGAAAAAAAAACATCAAATCTGATCCTTAGGCGCTCGAAACTGTCATTGCTCAAAGGCTTGGTGAATATGTCTACTAGCTGTTGCTCAGACCTGCAAAATTTCATTTTAATTTCACCATTTTCAACCATTTCATGAATGAAATGATACTTGATTTCAATGTGCTTGCTTCTTCCATGAAACACAAGATTTTTCATCAAGGCTATTGATGAAACATTGTCACAAAAGATTTATGTTCCATCCTCTTGTTCTTCTCTCAAATCCGCCAAGATTCTTCTTAGCCAAATAGCTTGACATGCTGCTGCATTTGATGCTATATACTCAACTTCTATTGTTGATAGGGAAACAATAGGTTGCTTCTTGGAAGACCATGAGATAGCTCCCAAACCCAAATGAAACACATAGCCCAATGTGCTCTTCCTATCATCCAAACTTTCTGCCCAATTGTTGTCTGTGTATCCAACCAGCCCAAACTCTTTTTTTTTCATTTATAACATGTCGTATCCTTTGGTTCCATTCACGTACCTCAGGATTCTTTTACCTTCTTGCCAATGGGTATCTCTTGGAGTATCCATAGATCTAGAAATAAGACTCACTCCATGCATTACATCTGACCTAGTTGTAGTCAAGTACATCAAGCTTCCAACCAAACTTTTATACATGGTCGAATCCACATTTCCGCTGCAATATTCCTTGCTCAACTTTAGACCTATGGTTGTTGGTGTTGGTGCAGACTTGCTTTCAAGCATTTTAAATCTCTTCAAGATCTCATTTGCATATTTTTCTTGAGAGATAAAAAAAACCATCATGCATTTGTTTTACTTCTATGCCTAGAAAGTATCTCAAGAGACCTAAGTCTATCATTTCAAATTCTCTTTTCATGGCCTCCTTAAAATCAACAATGAGGAAATCATCATCCCTAGTAAAAACTAAATCATCTACATACAAGACAACAATCAAAATATTACCATTTGTTGCTTTGATGTAAAGAGAGGGCTCACCATCGCTTTTTCTAAATTCATCGCTCATCAAATATGAGTCAATCCTGCTATACCATGACCGTGGAGCTTGCTTCAGCCCATAAAGAGCCTTCAAGAGCCTACACACCTCGTGTTCTTGGCCTGGAACTTCATATCCAAAAGGCTACTCCACATAAATTTCCTCTTTCAACACTCCATTAAGGAAGGTAGACTTCACCTTTATTTGAAATACGTTCCATTTGTTTTGGGAAGCAATGGCTATGACTGCCCACATGGTCTCCATCCTTGCAACATGGGCGTATGTCTCATCATAATCTTTCCCAATCTATGGTTTATACCCCTTAACCACCAAACATGTTTTGTGCCTTTCTATCCTTCCTTCGGCATTGGACTTGATCTTGTAGACTAATTTCACTCCAATAACTTGCTTGTTGGGAGGAAAATCAATTAAATTTCATGTGTTGTTCCTCTCTATTGCATCTATCTCCTCATCCATGGCCTCACACCATTTCTCCTCTTTCACAACATCTTCAAAATAATTCGGATCACTATGAGAAAACAATGCAAAATTCATGTTCTCATCAAAATCTTCATCATACATTTCATCTTGGTAGATCTCCATTAGACTCTTGGTCTTCTTTGGCATTAGGGAGGCAAGAGTGGGGTCCGAACTTTCTCTACTATTGTTATTTTTCTGAACTAGCAAGTTTAGGAGCTCTCGGGAGCTCTTAGGAGCCGATCTTTTGGCTGTCTCTAGCTGCTTGCCTTTCTGTCTGCTCACTTCAAGAGCTCTCAGGAGCTATCAGGAGCTCTCTGTGACCAAGTCTCTGGCTGACTGTGGCTGTCTTCCTGACTATCTTCTAGCTTCAGGAGATGTCAGGAGTTGTCGGAAGCTCTCTCTGACAGAATTTTGTGACAGTCTATTTAACTACTTGTTTGCTTCAAGAGCTCTCAGGAGCCGGTTGTTTCTGCTACTGCAAGATCTTGCTAATCTTCATTTTCATCTTTTTCATCATCCTGCTTTCTCCAGAGCTATCAGGAGCTATCAGGAGTTGTCGTGCCATCCCATGACTCATCCTCTAAGAACTCCACATCTCTACTAATGATAATTTTCTTGGTGACCAGGTTGTATAACCTGTAGGATTTGGACTCTTCAATGTAGCCCATGAAAATGCACTTCTCACCCTTTTCATCCAACTTATTCCTCTTCTCTTTGGGGACAAGTGTGTATGCCACACACCTGAACACTCTTAAGTTCTCAACTATCCACTTGCATTTCATCCATGCCTCTTGTGGTATTTTTTCACTGACTGCCTTTGTTGGACTTCTATTAATCAAATATGTAGTTGTTGCTACAACCTCTCCCCAATATTTAGTTGGGGGTCCCTTTCCTTTCATCATTCTCCTGGACCTATTTTTTCTCTTGGCCACTCCATTTTGTTGTGGAGTATAATTGGATGTAAGCTCCTTCTTGATGCCATTTTTCCTACAAAAATGCACAAAACAACTGGAGGTATACTCTCCTCCACGATCTAACCTTAGGACCTTGATGAAATGTCCACTCACCTTTTCAAATTAGGTCTTAAACAAAATTTTTTTATCAAATGCTTCAGACTTATGCTGCAAGATATAAACACATGTCTTATGGCTGAAATCATCAATAAAGGTCATAAAAAATCTGCTATTACCAATAGATGTGATTTGCATAGGGCCTATTAAATCCATATGCACCAACTCCAATGTTGCTCTTGCCCTTGTAGAGTTGCCTGATTGAAAGGGATGCCTATGTTTCTTGCCCAAAATGCAAGTCTCACACCTAACATTAGGCTCTACTATTCTTGGAAAACCATCAACCATATTGTTCTTGGACAAAAGACTCAAACCAAAAAAGCCCAAGTGTCCATACCTAAGATTCCATAGCTTGGAGGGGTCTTCAACAAAGCTCCCAAGGGCTACTAAATGTACTACTGTACATTTTCCATTCATGAGAGGTGCAACAACAGACTAAGATGAGAAACACATCTCAATCTTCGACATAAACATCCAATTCTTTGTCATTTGGACTATTGCAAACACCTTCATCCTCTCATTCTTGTCATAAATGATGCATTGGCCTTTCTCCATCAGCACTTTGTATCCATTTTGGATCAGTTGTCCAATGCTCATGATGTTAAGTTTTAACCCAAGTGCAAAAAATATATTTTGGACCTCTTTCTTCTCACCTTGCTTGGTGTGGATCATAATAGATCCTTTTCCCTTCATTGGAACTACTCCATTTTTTCCCATTATTATCTCAGATTTTACATTCTTATCATTGAAAGAAAAAAAACTTTCATTACCACTCATTTGGTTGCTGCAACTTCTATCTAAATAACAGACTTTGGGGCTGCCTTCTTCACCAATGTTGCACATGATGAAGGCTGTGGATTGTTTACCTTCAGCCACATTCGAATCAACCACATTTGCATTCTATTTTTGTTGATTATCGTGCTTTTTCCAGCACTCGCTGGCATAATGCCTAAACTTATTATAGTAATAGCACTCAATGTTGCTCTTGTCATTTCTCCCATTCGAACTGCTATTCTTCATGCCTCTTTGGAAGCTGTTTTGTGAGCTACTCACTCCCTCTTGGCTGTTTGTTCGACCCGAGCTTTCTACTCCAGCATTTCCTTGTCCGGATCTACCATGACCTCTTTAGGGGTTGTTTCTACCTCTCCCCTTGCCTCTTGCACTCAACTGATCTTTAAAATATTTCTCTTGGGAGGAATTAGAAGACCTATTTAGGCATTGCTCATGAATTCGGAGAGAACCCATCAACTCATCCACCAGCAAAGTAGAGAGGTCCTTCGCCTCTTCAATGGCAATGACGAGTGCATCATACCTCGTGGGTAGACATCTGAGGATTTTTTCCACAATATTATTCTCCTCCATCATTTCTCTATTCGTTCTTAACTGATTTATCAAACTAAAGAACCGTGTGTGAAACTCTGAGATGGTCTCACTTTATTTCACCTCAATAATCTCAAACTCTCTTTGAAGTAACTGGAGCTTCATAGATTTGACTTTTTCAGTCCGTTTGTAGCTAGTTTGGAGAATTTACCAAGATTCCCTTGCTTACTCAGTTGCTGCTATTCTAGGAAAAATGGCCTCTGTCAAGGCTGCTTCAATCAAAATCAATGCCTTAACATCTTTCTTTCTCTGCTCCTTCAACTGGGTCTTTTGGTTATTTGTGAGAGCTACAAATGCAGTTGGATCAGTAATATCCACAAACCCATTTTTCAAATATCCCACAAATCATTAATGACCATAATGGTCTTCATCTTCTTGGCCCATACATCATAGTTCTGTCCATTAAAGGATGGTGGCTGCTGCCAAATCTTCCCTTCATCTCCAGCCATGTCTCCTACATAAAAAAACTCAATACCCAGAAAACAAAATGCCCTAACTCACAATGGAAATGGGGCCTATGGCTCTGATACCATGTAGGAATTTTATAAACTAAATGAAACCACATAACTATTGTTTTGTTTCCCAATCAGTTGGGAATACAAAAACTTAAATGTGGAAGCACAAGGAGACATGCAATCTTGCTTTCTATTCAACAAGCTAGAAATTACAATACAGAAAGGAAAGAACTCAGAAAAATAAACTAAGCTACAAATTACAAACTTGCTGGGAGCACTGCTCAACCAAACTGACAACTTCAGGAGCTATTGGGAGCTCATTGTCAAGAGCTATGTAGAGCTCGACTTGGAGCAATCACTGCTCACACAAAACAATACAATTTTTGTTGTTCAGGAGCTACTGGGAGCTCACATAGAATGTTCTTCTCACACAGTCTGCTGCTGCAACAAAAAATTCTTTCAACTAACAGAAAAAATAATATGCCTTCATTCCTTTTGTCCAAACAAACATTCCCTCTAAAATTCGAAATTACCTACCAGCATAAATGCTAAATTCAAAATCAGTTACCATAATTAATTCTAGAGCTGTCAGGAGCTGTAGGGAAGATCCCCAAAATAGAAAGGGCTCCTGACAGGTAAGTGAGGGCTGCAAGGAGTCTGATGGATGAGCAGAAGGCTCAGGAGGATTGAATTTCCAACAATAAATTAATTATTCTTAATTAGCATTCAAATCAAATTAAGAAAGTGGAGTTTGAATAATTAGGAAATGTTATAAATGCTACCAAGTTAGAGTGATTGAAATGCATATTGAGTTGGAGTAACCCATAAGAGTAAAGAGTAAGAAGCTTTTAGATCTATTAGAGATGGAAATTAGGACTTTTAGTTTTCCGCTAATCATGTTTATGGCTGGGTCTGGTTGTGATTTGAGTGCAAGAGACCGTATGATTGGGTCTGGTTGTGATTTGAGTGCAAGAGACCGTATGATTGGGTCTGGTTGTGATTTGAGTGCAAGAGAGTGTGTATCCATTTACATTGTGCACATGGACAAAGATTCCATGCCTACTGAATTCAATTCACATGTGGATTGGTATCAATCAATCCTACAAAGAGTGAAAGGAGTAGACATAGAGGACCATTTGCTCCTCTATGTTTACAACACCGTCATGCATGGTTTTAGCGTGATGCTGAAAAAGTCCGAAGTTGTAATAGTGGAGGACATCCCTGGCCATTTATTTTTGTTCCCCGATTTAGAGGGAACATTGGATACCACACATTCCCTTGAATTTTTGCGACTCAACCTTGACCATGGGCTTTTTCCCATCTCTTAGTTTGGCCAAGATATCATCGTAGGCATCCTGGACAACAAAATTTGGCTCGAAAGCCCAAGTTTTTGTGACTCGAGAATAGGACCAGTCCCCAAAAGGTGGAAGGGAGTTTGTAAAAGTGACTGAGACTTCCCATCTTGTCTGTGCAACCAAAATTTGATAGGAGCATGCTCCTTCAAACAAGGCATGGTGGACAAGTATGGGAGCATTGATGTGGACAATGACTACAAATCCCCAAGGGACTTCTTTAGGCATGAAACCCATGTTTCTTTGATAGAAGGAGGTAATTACATGGAGAACGTCCATTTCTATGGTTTTGTTGGTGGGAAGGCTTGTGACGCAACTCCTGAGATGCAAGTGGCCATTCACATGGCCAAATCATCCTGTTTTGGGAGTTGATGTGTTGGCTGCAATGAACATCACAATTGAAGATAGAGTTGACGTTCTGAGTCTCTCAATTAACATTGGTAGCTTACCTGCCTATTTCCGAGACACAATAGCCATGGGAGCTTTCAAGGCCATAAGTTGAGGTGTTCTGGTCGTATGTTCTGACAACAACAAAGGCCTGACACATAGAGTCATATTCAGCGATGCACCCAATATTTTCACCATTGGGGCGAACACCATGGACAATGGTTATGCCGCTACATTGAAGTTGGGCAATAGTAGTGCTATCAAAGGCTTTTGATTCTATATCAACCGAGAATCACCAAAGCTATCATATTTCTTAGACCAGCCTCATTCACCAAAGGACAAACCCTGTGTGCGAGAGACGCTTCTAGGTGAGCATGAGTATGAGTACTAGTGCGAGTGATGAAATTTTAAAATATTAGAAAATCACAAGAGTCATTGCTCAAGTTCTACTACCAGACACACCTAGTTTATCATTGAACACTAAGGGAAAATTTTCGATAGTCATCATAAAATCGAAAGACAAAGTTGCATTGTTGAATTATGTTTCTTTTACTACAAGGCTCGTTGTCAAAATCCAAATGGGCCTCACGTCACTAGACCTCAAGCCTACCATTGCTCTGGCAAGTTTTTCATCTAAAAGACCCTATCTGGTAAGCCAAAATATTCTAAAGCCTGATGTTATAGCGCTTGGTGTGAATGTCCTCGTAGCTTCACTTCCCAATAGGGCAAGTAGTTACATCATGGACTCTGGCACATCTATGGCATGTCCCCACATGGCCGGATTGGTGGCTCTCTTCAAGATTGTTCACACCAACTAGACTCCTATGGGGATCAAATCCGCCCTTATGAAAACTTCGTACACCGTGAGCAATTCCAACTAGTCGATCATCAATGGTAGTGACTATCCAGCCCCACGAATGCATTGTGGCATGGATTCCTACCCCATCATGTATCACCCATCGGTCAAATATGTTTTCAGTGTACTCTTGGTTGCATTAATTTAAAATAAGCCATGGTAATCTAAAATGTTCATTAATTTAAAACTATGCAACGCAATCTAAATGCTACCAAGTTTCAAGTTCAATAATTTTGTTAATGCATTAATTTAAAATGCTACATACTTTTTCGATTTTTTTTTCTCTTTTTTAAATTTCACTATTAATAGTAATGTTTTTATATTTAATTTGCTTGATTGATAATTTGAAGATTTAGTCAATGTTAAATTTTGGTGATAATAATTATTTTTTAAATAATGTTTTTAAAATTTTATTTTGTATATAAGAAATTAATACAGATAATACAAATATTTTAATTATTTTATGAATGATATTTTTTAATTCAACATATCTGGATATTTATTTACATATAAAATCATTTTTACTTGCTAAAATGGTGATATCTAATTGATTTTTAATTTTAGACTTATTTTGAATGGTAGAGAATTATAATAGTTTTATTACCGTTGTTGATATCTTTCATTTATGAACTTGACACATACTTTTATTTCTCATTTTCTACCCCCATAGCATGATTGTAAAATGAACCTAATGATACCTTTCAGTGATCTTTCAGATGCAACAAATTAAAATATTCAAAGACATTTGATTTTCCCCAGCCGAATATTAAATTGACAGTCAGGGGAGGACTGTCCCACTTAAGAATCATGAGCAAGCTCGATCCCTTATCACCCATGTGAATGTCCTCCTATCTTTGGTGGAGAGGCTATATCAAGGAAGGTTGTTGGCTCATTTTTTATTTTATTCCAAGAGAATCTATCAATTGGAAGAGGAATTCTGTGAGATGGTGCACCAATTCGCACTAAGTTGTTGCTGGGATACAAAATCTTTGGCCGAACAGTGTGCTAGACTGTTCTCCTTTTGTAATCTACAAGTGAAATTGGCAGTGGTCTAGCTGGTGAGGAAAATCCTAGGGGATCATCGTCATTGGTGCGACGACAATTTTTTTGAGACAATGGTCAGTGCCATCGTCGACATTGTGGAATCCCCGGCTAGGACGACATAACTATTCCAAGGGTCCATTCTTGCTACGTATGCTCAAGCTGTCACCAGTTCAACTCTGGACTTAGCATAGGAAGGATTGGTCAGCTATCTAAGCATGTACTTTGACCCCTCTTACAGAGCAAAGCTGAACCCCCAAGACACCGACTATGAAAATGAAGTGAGTCGGATGGCGGATGCCTAGGAAACGTTCAGGGCAGGGGTTAAGAATAACAATCTGGGTGCCTTTAATATGATCATGCACTAGGGTCAGCCATGGCTTGGAGAACAAAGCTTGGAAAGAGTCATCCAGTTAGGTAGATGTCTGACAGTGATATATAAGTATCTGGTAAATTAATTTAGCTAGTCTATTATGGCAATCTTTGCCCCTCTCATTGTACTCGGGCGCTACCACCTTTTTGGTAGCTCTTACTTATAAAAAAAAAAGAATAAATGTATAATCTATGTGATATATAATAAATTATTTTAAATTTATTTATTTATTTACTTGATATGCCAATCAATTAAATACATAAAATATATTTCACTTTATTTTATAATTATTTTTTTATTATATAATATATAGATTTTAACCTTTTAAATTATTTTATTTTATTTAAAAATTATTTTAATTGTTATTTTGTATTTATTTAAAGAACAATTTTTATTTATTTTATTTTATTTGCTTTTTTTGTTTTTGTTCTTAGGTAAATGTCAAAATTAAGATATCTATTTTTAGAAAAAAATAATGTAAAAGAGGTTTAATATTTTTCATTGTCTCTTATCATATTTTAGGATCCATAATATTTAAACTAATTCAAAGAAAAAACATATCTTTCATTTCTAATTTCTATCCAATATTTTCTAAGAAAGAGTAGGAAATTTTGGGAGTGAGAGGAAGAATCAAGTGCAATATATTGTTAAGTTGGTTATCTCATGAAGCATCTTGACCACTTCCCATTTTTTGATATGTATCAAAAATTTAGGAATAATGAGACATTCCCATCATGCAAATTGGGTACATTTTTAGGAGAATATATAATAGAATAAATGCAGGTTATTAGACACATAATCTATACAAATAGAAGATGGAAAAACATGAAAAGATGAATCTTGAAAAGGTATCATTATGTCCATATTATACTCATGTGCATTGAAGGTGAAAAATGAGAAATAAAAGCATGTGTCAAATCCATAAATGAATGATACCAACAACATTAATAAAAGTATTATAATTCTATACCATTCAAAGATATCTATTTATTTAGTCTAGTTTGAATTAGTTTAATATTCATTCATAATGAGTAGAGAAATATTAAACTATTACATAATCTAAAATTATAAGAGTATATTATTAAAAATAATAATGTAAAAATTAAAGGTAATAATTTATGGAGAAAAATATGTGCAAATGGGAGCAGATGCAAAAGTAGGAGCAAGCACTAAAAATTGTGAATAGGTCAAGGGTTTTGAGCAGGCGAAGGAAGGAGAACCAACAAAAAAGAAGTCGGGAAAAGTGCGAGAAAAATGGGGGGACAAAGTGATTAGGGAGAACCCAAAATTATCTAGGCAGGAGTTGGAAGAATACAAACCCATTGGGTTTACTCAAATGGGAGATGGAAGGACATATGCCATCCCTACTATTAGAACCAAGCGAAGGAATCTGGAACAAAGGATAGCCAAGTGCGCAAGCGATATGACACACTGTTGCAGGAGCCCCCAAATAAGGCAATCAAGCCTCGACTGCGGAAAGGATTACCCCCATGGCTGAGACCAAATAGATGGCATGGTGGTCCCTGAAAGAAAGCTGGGGTGAAATATTGGAAAACCGATAGGGTTTCAAAAAAAGGGCACAGGAATCAGGAGTTGGAGGCTGAACAAAAAGAACAGGAAGGTCGAAACCTTAGGTTAAAAGAGAAAGAAGTAGAAATGGAAATAGAAGTTTCGAAGGAAATCAAGGAGGATACAAAATTTCTAAGAGACTTTGCATTCATATGTCGATTCACACATGGCCCTTTAGATAGAGAGAAAATAAAGAAATGGATTCATGAGAACTGGAAGGTGGAGGTCCTCATTCGATTTCTCCCAAAAAAAATTTCATAATAGCATTTGCGGATGAAGCTGATAAACAAAAAGTAACAAGAGAAGATGTATGATTCATGGAAGGAAGGTCGTTATACATGCAACCCTGGAACCAAAATTTTGATCCAACTAGGGCTACACCCTACGATCAACCATTATGGATACATTTGTATAATCTCCCATTGGAATATTGGATGATTAAATGTTTGGAGTAGATAGGATGATCACTATGAGTCCTGCTAGAGGTGGAAACAAAGTTAATGGAGGGGGATATTTACAAATGTGCAAGATTAAAGATCATAGCAATTGACACGATCTTGCAGAAAATAAGCCTAGTAGCGAACGGTGAAAAGTGGTTACAGTTGGTAGAAATTGAACAAAGGAATAGGTGTGTCTCAGATGTGGGAGCCGGGACCATTGGGTTAGGAATTGTAGGGGAGGTCAGAAAGAAGAAAAGAATTGGATGGAGAAGATAAAGCCCAAAAAATCAAACCAGATTGTTCCCTTCGAGACTGAAAAGGAGTTGGGTAGCTGATCAAATACCAATAATCTGAAGGAAGGAGAAGAAAAAGAGTACTCGAGGGAGGAGCCATTAGAGGAAAAATCGAAGGATGACTCAGGAAAGGAGATTAGAGAAGGTAGTAGTCAGTATCCTAACATGGGATTAGATAAGGAGGAAGGTGAAATTGGCAATAGCGAAGAGGTAGAAGTGTACCCAGGAGCCAATGAAGTAGAATCGAAAAAGGATCCTGAGGATGAATTGGATATAGTCGAAGATCGGTGTATTTCTCAAACAGTGGTAAAAATTTTGGATATAAGAAAGGTAGCCAAAATTAGTAGCACCAGAGGGAGGAAGTATTTTAAATAATTGAGAGAAGAGGAAGAAATGATCAAGAAGTTTACGAGCATTAAGAATTTTTTGAGTACCAAGGGAGGAAACCCCTCCCTTCGAAAGCAATGAAAATAAGAACTTGGAATGTCTGGGGCTTAAAGGCCCTTGACAAATGATGTCTGGTAAGGCATCAAGTGATGAACTATGCAAGCAATATTATCCTCCTATAGAAAACCAAACTCTCAGGAGAAGAGGGGGATAGGTTCCTAAAGTATTATCGAAATTGGAAAGGCCATTTTCAAGACTTGGTGGGGGCCACAGGAAGAATAGGGATTTTGTGGAAGGAAAATATAGTAACAGTGGAAATCATCTGCTCATTCAATAATTAGATAGCTGCAAACGTATTTGAAATGAGGTTGAGTTGCCAATTTATGGCCATCAATGTATATGGCCCAACAAGAATAGAGGACAAGGTGAATATGTGGAATACAATGGTAAAATTCATTAGGGGCTGAGATGAAGCTAGATTTGTGGTCGGGGGAAGCTTCAATGCTATATTGGGGTCTTTGGGGAAAATTGGTGGATCTAACCACATTTCACAATTGATGACGGATTTTAGAAGTTTTGTCATGGAAACAGGACTTGAAGATTGTCTGGCGTTGAATGGAAGGTTCACCTAGATGAATCAACAGAAAGGCTTCATTGCCATAGCTGAAAGGTTGGATCAATTCCTAGTTTCCCTAGGGTGGCATAATGGGCACACTCAAATTAATGCAATCATCCTACCAGTTTCTATATCATACCACTTCCCTATGGAGCTAGAAGTCAGCGGGGGTTAGGAGGAGAGGAAATTGTGCTTCAAATTTATGAACATGTGGTGGAGAGAAGAGAAATTTTTGGTGTTGCTTCAAAGATGGTGGGTAGAGTGGAAGGTGGGTGGTTTGATAAGCTTCAAAATATTAATGAAGCTAAGGAACATAAAATAAAGGTTGAAAAAATAGTTCAAGTCAGAATTCTTAAATATCTTCATAGAAAAATCTAGGGTTGAAGAAGAGTTGGAAATTCTAAATGAAAATGTAATAAGAGTAGGCATAAGAAACAAATAATTCCTCAAAGAAAAAGAACTGAAGGAGAGACTAGCATAACTTATAAAAAGAGAGGAGATTTATTAGAGGGATAAGTCAAGAGAAGTTTGGCTAAGTAATGGGGATGCAAATACTAAATTCTTTCATGCTTCGATCTTGGCTAGAAGAGCTACAAACAAAATAGAGGAAATTCAAACATTAGAAGGAATTGTAGTAAGAGGTAGCAAGGAGGTATGGAAAGCAGCGGTGGCATTTTTTAAAAATATCCTAGGTGAAAAACAAGTTACTTGCGTGGAAGGTTCAATAATGGAGGATATTGATAGAAGAGTGAGCACAAAAGATAACAAGATGCTAGGTGAACCAGTGTCAAAAGAAGAAGTTAAATTGGCTCTCTTTCAGTTGCATCCAGAAAAATCATTTGGGCCAGATGGATTCATAATTTTTGGAGCTTTATTGGGGATGAAATATGGGAACTGGTGGAGGACTTCCACAAATCTAAAATATTTGTTAAAGATTTGAATAAGTCGGTAATCACCCTGATTCCCACGAAAATGGCTTGCAATTCATTTGGTGACTATAGGCCAATCTCGCTGGGTAACACAATATACAAGGTGATTGCAAAAGTGCTAGCAAATAGAATGAAGAAAGTATTGAGTAAGATCATCTCAGTAGAACAAAATAGGTTTGTTCTTGGCAGAGAAATAAGAGACTATATCATGCTTACTAGTGAAGTGGTACATTCACTGAAATCATCCAACAAGGTGGGCATGATTATTAAGTTGGGCGTAAGTAAAGATTATGAAAAAGTAGTGTGGGATTTCCTTCTAAAGGTGATGGAGAGGATGGGTTTCAACAGTCATTGGTGTAGCCTAGTTAAGTTATGTATTTCCTTAGTAAGATTCTCAATTCATGTAAACGAAGAGCTCCATGGTTTCTTTGGCGCGACCAATGGTTAAGGAAATGGGACCCCCTATCACCATTTCTATTTGTAACAATGGCAAAGGCTCTGAGCTACAAAATCAAACAAAGAAGACAAAGTCTAGATTGGAAAGGGATTTTGGTGGCACCAAATGTGGAACCCACAACTCACTCCCAGTTTAAGGATGAAACTACTCTCTTCGGCGAGGCGACCGTTCGGGAGGTAAGAAAAATTAAAAAACCCTGTTAAAATATGAAAGGCAGTCAGGGAAAAATATGAACAAAGTAAAATCAAGGATATATTTCTTTAACAATAGGGAAGCAGTTCAGGAGGTTATTGTATCTATTCTGGAGTATAAGCAAGAAAAACTATCGACCAAATTTCTAGGGGTCCAAATCTTCGACGACTAGTGTAAATCAAAACACTGGGAGGAAGTTTTGGGTAAGTGCAGTAGTAAGGAAATGGCTTGGAAAAATAACTAGCTTACACTGGCAGGTAGAATCACCATGCTAAAGTCAGTATTGAACACAATCCCGATATACACGATGTCTTGCTATGGTGCAACAAGTAAGGTAGAAAAAAGCCTAGAGAGCACATTCAAAAAATTACTTTGGGAAGGTTCTAAGGAGGAAAGAAAGATCCCATTGCTAGGATGGGAGACAACATGCAAACCAAAGAAAGAAGGGGGAGTGGGGTTGAGAAATGTTAGAATGCAGAATAGGGCCTTAGGCGCAAAAGTTGGTATGGAAGATGTTCTGACAACCAGATAAACAGTGGTGCAGGATCCTCTAGAATAAGTACCTAGACAACAATGACCCCTCCAAAATTTTGACGGTTTAAAATCTCTAGGGTGGTTCAATTGTGTGGAAGTTCATTAAATCATGTAGGTCATTGATGACCAATCACCTAATGTGGCTTATCAAGAATGGCAAGCAGGCTAAATTTTGGATGGATTCATGGGATGGGCACAAGGGGCTGGCTGAGCTCTTCAACATAGAATAGTACAAAGGGGACCTTGCATCTTCGAGTGGCCAATTATATTAGATGGGAGGAGAATAATCTGGGTAAGGTAGCCAAATGGGATGATTCATGGGAATCTCTACTACTGCAAGAGCTAGCAAAGGATATAAAGTTAGGGGACAACATGAAAACCAAAGAAAGAAGGGGGAGCAGGGTTGAGAAATGTTAGAATGCAAAATAGGGCCTTAGGTGCAAAACTTGGTTTGTAAGATGTTCCGACAACCAGATAAAAATTGGTATAGTATCCTCTAGAATAAGTACCTAGACAACAATGACCCCTCCAAAATTCTGACAGTTGAAAATCTCTAGGGTGGTTCAACTATGTGGAAGTTCATTAAATCATGTAGGTCATTGATGACCAATCACCTAACGTGGCGTATCAAGAATGGCAAGCAAGCTAAATTTTGGATGAATTCATGGGATGGGCACAAGGGGTTGGCTGAGCTCTTCAACATAGAACAGTACAAAGGGGACCTTGCATCTTCGAGTGGCCAATTATATTAGATGGGAGGAGAATAATCTGGTTAAGGTAGCCAAATGGGATGATTCATGGGAATCTCTGCTATTGCAAGAGCTAGCGAAGGAAATAAAGTGGGAAATGAATAAGAGGACAGTAAGAATTGAGAATGTGGAGGACTCAATTATTTGGTGTGGGGCCAAATCTAAAAAGGAAAAGAAAAGGTACAGAAAATGCTTTCCCAACGCTAACACCAAAGAGGAGAAGTGCAAAGAACAAATTTTAAGATTTTCTAACTTCTAAGATGAACAGACAAAGGATAATAGGAAACCAAAAAATCAAACGTAGAGATAACACCAAATTTACATGGGAAAACCCTTTCAGGAAAAAACCCACCACACCAAGAGAAAGACACTTTGTATTACAATAAGAAAAGGTTACATACAAAGTTACAGTCCTCACTATCTAATAGTTAGCTCACATCAACACTTGAGTTTTCATGCACTCACTATTACAATGCAGTTTTGGCATACAACGAATACAAAACTCTCTTCTCTACTTCTCTATCGACTCTTTTCTCTTTGAGTCCTAATTGACTATATCAAGTCTATCACCAACCAACGATTAGGGTGAATTAATTTCAGACCTTCACTAACATGCCAAATCGATCTCAAATCGGATCCACCTACAATCCTACATCGAGCCACCCCCACAATTAATTCGTTGCAGAGAAATTCTAACTTCACGCTCTGCCAATCGCCAAAATCTGATCTCATATTAACTGCATAATATAGCGCTTTTCACCAAACCAACTTCTGACAATAAATATTGTTTCACAACAAAAATGCAAAAAAACCAATGAAAATATGCCACATGTCGCACTATCATTCGCTCTACTACTCGACTAAACTCCCTTCGCTATCACTAGCCATTCCATCACATTCCGAGACAACAATAATCCGCTATCTCCAAAACACCGATCACCAACTTTATTGGGTCCCACACACCATGCGTCCACCGCTTAGGAGGTTCCGGCGCATCCAAGAGGGAATCTTTGAGATTCCCATGAGCCCGCCCGGAATGAGCTTCTAAGGTTGCCACATGTCCACCGCTTTTGGACTCTACTTGGCTTACGTGGAAGCTGCTAGAGCTCCTTTGGGGAATCTCTAGCGGCATCCGCTAGATTCCTTAGGGAACTCCTGAGGTGCTAAAAAGTGTCTACCTCTAGATGAACCTTTGTATAAACAAAATCAGGAGGGGACCCACCTCCTCTTCGCTTCTCTCACCGCTTTGAGAAGTCACCACTCGTCGGGCGCTTAAGCAATTCCGCCAGATGAAAAGGCTTTCGGTTGTACCTACTTTTGGATGCCGTGAAAAATAGCCAACACTGCCAGATGAAACCAATAGTAGTTGTTGCTGCATGCAATTTCCACATTGGTGGGACTTAGAATTTTCTCCAACTAATAAACAACTGCTCCGCTGACAAAGGCAAGGCAAACAATATTTTTCCAACTCCACGCTTGTCGACCCATCGTTGTGACAACCCTTGGGGTCTCGTTGATCAAACTAAGTCTCGGCAACCAAAAGGGAACCCTACGGTAAAGCGATATGGGTATAAATTCATCAAGCCTTTCTCTGAGGTTCAAGCCAGTAAGTTGAGGCACATTTTCCCAACAAGCTTCCACTTGATGAAGACTTACTAGCTTCCTCCAGACTCTGAATTTATAGACGATCATAGGCCCCAAGGCCCATTGAACTTGTACACCATCTGAACTTGTCCATGCTCACTGTATTTGTCAATGCATCAACAACATTCTTTAGGGTATCCACCTTCTCTAAAGAAAACTTTCCATCCTCAACCATATCTCTCATGAAGTGATACTGCACATCGATATGTTTCATCCTGGCATGGAAAGTTGGATTCTTCGCTAAAAAAATGACACTCTGATTGTCATAGAAAATAGTGATCTGCCCTGCATCAAAACCAATATCAGAACACAAACGATTGAGCCAAACAAATTCTTGGCAAGTGTGAGTCACTGCCATGTATTTTTCCTCCGTCGTGGCCAAAGCAACTACAACCTATCGCTTGGTCATCCAGCTGATTGCACCACCATTTAACATGAAATTATATCCACTGGCGGATCTTCGGCTGTCAGTGTCCCCTACCCAATAAAAGTACACATATCCATGAATGTTGAGAGTTCTTTGTGATCCAACCAAATTTCCATGGTAGCACATAGCACATTCTGAGGTATCTCTCATATATCTAAACACTCTCTTCACAACATCCCAATGTGGCTTTCATGGATTTTCCATAAATCAGTTGAGTACTCTCGCTACTTGGGCAATGTATGGACTTGTACATACCATAGCATACATCAAACTAACAACACTCACATAAGGCACCCTGGTCATGCCCTCCATCTCGGTAGATGATTTTGGACAATCTTCAATAGATAGCTTCGTTCCCAGCAAGACTAGAACAACTAGTTGTTTGCAGTCGCTCATATCAAATCTCTCCAGGACAGTGTTGATGTACTTACTCTGGCTAACCCAAAGCTTTCTACCCTTTCTATCCTTGGTTATCTCCATCCCCAAAATATACCTTGTTGTACCAAGATTTTTCATTTCGAACTTTGCAGATAATTGAGGCTTAAGATCATAAATCATAGTCTTACTATTCCCTATGAACAACATATCACACACGTACATGGTAATAATCACACTATCATTTATAGATTTTTAACACACACAATGATCCGATTTTGATCTCATAAATCTCAATGACAACACAAAAGTGTCAAACTTCTAGTAGCACATTCTAGGAGACTGCTTCAAACCATATAGAGATTTCTTTAATTTGCATACCAGGTTATCTTTACCTTTTTCAATGAAATGCTCAGGCTGGGACATGTAAATGTATTCTTCTAGCTCTCCATGGAGAAATTTTGTTTTCACATCTATCTTCTCAACCTCTAAGTCATACATGGCTACAAGTGACAACAAAAATCTGATAGATGTCAACTTAGCTACATGGGAAAATATTTCTCCATAATCAATTCCCTCTACCTAGGAATACCCCTTTGCAACCAACCTTGCTTTATACTTCTCAACACTGCCTTCAAGACCAGTCTTCTTCTTAAATACCCATTTATAGCCAACAAAATTTATTCCTTCAGAAAAAGGTACCAAATCCTAGGTTTCATTCTTTTTCAATGATTCCATTTCTTCATTCATGGCTTCCAACCAGGAATTTGCATCAAGCATATTAATTGCCCCTTTAATAGTCCTAGGCTCCTTAGTGCTAGTAATTAAAGCATAGGCGTAGTTTGAATCCAAAATGGAGAAACCATACCTATCAGGTTGTCATTTTTCACGTGTAAACCTTCTCACTGGTTGCGGTTGTGGTTCTTCATCTTTGGAACTCTCAGAGCTGCTTGAGTTCTCCTCAGTTTTAGGTACACCATGCAGTTCTCCATTTTCTAGAGTTGGGGAATCTCAATTGCATCATTCTTCTTTTCTCTTTGATCTGTCTCTAGTTGTGGATCAGCTGTAGAAGGTTTCAACTCTCGAAATATTACACTTCTGCTATAAAAAACCTTCTCAGTAATAGGATTCCAAAGCTTGTATCCTTTCACACCAACACCATAGCTAATGAAGATACATTTAACAACTTTTTTCTCCAACTTTGATCTTTTCTCATTTGGCACATAAGCATATGCCTCACAACCAAAGACACAAACATGTCTCAGAGAGGGATTCTTACTAGACTAGGCTTCCAAAGGTGTATTATCAACAAGAGCAGAGTAAGAAGAATGATTTACTAGGTAACATGATGTAGCCACAGCCTTAGCCCAAAACTTCTACTCCAGACCACCACTGCTCAGCATACTCCTTGCCTTTTCCATCAGTGTCCTATTGAAACTTTCAACAACTCCATTCTGTTGTGGAGTATAACGTTTAGTTTTATGCCTTTCAATCCCATGGTCTTTACAGTATCTATTAAAATATGTAGAACAAAACTTACCGCCATTATCTGTCCTCAAGAATTTTATTTTCCTTCCAGTTTGATTCTCTACCAAATTTTTAAACTCTTTAAAATGACTAAACACTTCTGATTTAATTTTAAGAAAGTATATAAATTCCCTTCTCGAAAATTCATCGATAAAAGAAACATAATATCTAGACTTCAATGACAAAGGAAAATCCAATGGACCAAACACATCAGAATGAACATAGTCCAGTATACCAAAAGATTTATGAGAACTCAAGGAAAAGTAAACACGTTGTTGCTTTCCATAAATGGATTGTTCACAGAAATCGAACTCAAGATTACAATCTACAATCCCTTCAACAAGATTTTTATTTCTCAAGGTTTTAAAACCTTTCTCACCTATGTGACCGTGTATATGATGCCACAACATGGTCTTCTCTGTTGTGAGTTTCACCTCCATCGCATTTGCATCCAAAGAAGCATCTTCTTCTTTCTCCACAGGAACAAATTTGCTTGACTTTACAGAGGCATTGTTGCATTGAACAGGTTGTGCATCTAGCTTGTACAGAGTGCCAGTACGAACACCCTTATCTAGCACCATTGCACCTCTAGCCATATTACATCTTTTATTCGAGAAAGAAACTTCCACACCCACATCATTCAGCTTACTGACAGAAAGTAAGTTTTGAGCCAAACTTGGTATGTGTAGTACATCACCAATTCCTTTGATTCTACTATCAAGGAACTATATTTTTATTCTTCCACAACCAACAATCTCCAGCGATGAGTCACTTGCTAAGCACACCTTTCCACCATCATACTTCTCATAATTAGTGAACCAATCTCTATGAGACATTGTGTGAAAAGATGTGCCTGAGTCAACTAGCCAGACATCATCTAATGTTTGAGTTGCCAAGGCTGCAATGAAAACATCTGCATCACTCTAAGAAGAGTCATAGTCTGAAACATTACTCTTCTTCTTCTTCTTCTTCTCCTTACAATTCTTTCGGATGTGACCAGACTGCCCATAATTCCAGTATTTCACCTTGGAATTTTTACCGGGAGACTTTGATTTCCCTACATATTTAGATTTGGACTTCTTGTCCTTCTTCAATCTACCTCAAACAACAAGGGCCTCTTTGACCATCTCAAAAGACTTTCTTTACATCTCTTCAGACAACAACAAAGCAACTACATCTTTCATCTTGAAAGTAGCAGTCGTACTTCCAATAGCCATCACCAAGTGATCCCAAGTGTTAGATAATGAACATAACAAGAGCATGCAACAATCCTCCTCCTCAATCTTCACACCCACAGATGCTAACTGAGAAAAACCCATATTAAATAGGTTCAAATGGTCTGCAACAAATGCACCTTCTTCCATCTTCAAGGAGTAAAAATTCTTCCTCAGGAATAACTTATTTACCAAAGACTTTCCCTGATAAATATCACCAAGCTTCTTCCATAAAGAAGCTACAAACTTCTCCTCTTGGACGTTCAGGAGTACAAAATCAGCCAGACTAAGTCTTATCAGACCTCTCACTTTTCTATCTACAAGGTCCCATTCTTCTTGCTTCATACCTTGTGGCATAGTTCTAGACACTACTACCCAGAGGTCTCTATCCACTAACAGGTCTTCCACTTTGAGTTTTCATAGCTCAAATTTTCTACCATTGAATTTATCAATATCAAATCTTCCTGATGTACTGCCATCTTAGACAAAACTTGGTCCTAACTTTGCAAGACTCCCATTGGAACAATATTACCACAAAAAACCAGCCTCACTAACAAGGATAACACAACTACCCAAGCTCTGATACCACTTGAAAGGGAAAAGAAGAGGTGCGGAAAATGCTTTCCCAACGCTAAGATCACAGAGGAGAAGTGCAAAGACCAAATTTTAAGATTTTCTAACTTCTAAGATGAATAGACAAAGCATAATAGGAAACTAGAAAATCAAACACAAAGATAACACCAGATTTATGTGGGAAAACCCTTTCGGGAAAAAACCGACCACACCAAGAGAAAGACACTTTGTATTACAATAAGCAAAGATTACATACAAAGTTACAGTCCTCACTCTTTGATAGTTAGCTCATAGCAACATTTGAGTTTTCATGCACTCACTGTTACAATGCAGTTTCAACATACAATGAATACAAAACTCTCTTCTCTACTTCACTATCGACTCTTTTCTCTCTGAGTCCTAACCGAATATATCAAGTCTGTCACCAACCACCGATTAGGGTGCATTAATTTTAGACCTTCACCTACACGCCAAATCGATCTCAGATCGGATCCACCTATAATCTTGCATCCACCCGCACAATTAATTCGTTGGAGAGAAAGTATAACTTTGGGCTCTGCCAACCGCCGAAATCCGATCTCATATTAACTGCATAATATAGCACTTTTTTAGCAAACCAGCTTCCAACAATAAATGTTGTTTCACAACAATGGTGGAAAAATAACCAATGAAAATATGCCATGTGTCACACTGTCATTTTCTTTTCTGCTCGGCCAAACTCCCTTCACTATCACTAGCCATTCCATCACATTTCGGGACAACAATAATCTGCTATCGCCAAAAAATTGATCGCCAGCTTTATCGAGTCCCAAACGCCACGCGTCCATCGCTTAGGAGGTTTTAGCGCATCCAGGAGGATTTTTTGAGATTCCCATCAGCCTGCTTAGAACGAGCTTCTGAGGTTGCCATGTGTCCATCGCTCATATACTCTACTTGGCTTATGTGGAAGTCGCTGGAGCTCCTTCGGGGAATCTCTAGTGACATCCACTAGATTCCTCAGGGAACTCTCGAGGTGCTAACAAGTGTCTTCCGCCAAACAACCCTTCACATAAATAAACTCGGGAGGGGACCCACCTCCTCTTCGCTTCGCTCGCCACTTTGACAAGCCACCATGCGTCAGGTGCTTAAGCGATTCCGCCTAGCAAAAAGGCTTTCGGTTGTACTAGCTTTTGGATGTCATTGAAATTATCCAACACTGTTAGATGAAACCAATAGTAGTCATTGATCCATGCCATCACCACATCGGTGGGACTTAGCATTTTCTCCCATCGATAAACAACCGCTCCGCCGACAAAGGAAAAGAAAATAAAAATTTTCCAACTCCATGCCCTTCGGCCCATCGCTGTGACAACCCTTGGGGTCTTGCCGATCAACCTAAGTCTAGGTGTCCAAAAGAGAACCCCATGGTAAAGTTATATGGGCATAAATTTTTGAATCATTTCTTTGAGGTTCAAGCTAGTAAGTTGAGGTACATTTTCCCAACAAAATCGAGGGAGTATTCGACCAAGATTGGTTACCAAATTCAGATCAAGCATGAGGGGAAGAAGGATTGGATGGCTTCCCTCTACTAGAGTAGAGTAATGCTACCCAAGGCTGGAGCCTTTCTTTGGGTTGGATTCCATCACAGATGTCTAACGACAGAAAGGTTGAGGAGAATCAGGATTGTTGGGCCTTCCAGATGTGTCCTATGCAAAAATGCGGGGGAAGGGGTCGACCAAATTTTATTAACATGCCCAGTGGCGATGACTTGTTGGTACTGGCTCCAGGACTCCTTTCAATTTTGTAAGCCCAAGACAGGTGAAACTTGGGAAATTCCTGAAGAGTTGGCCAAGGAAGAATAAGAATGGCTATTGGAAAGGGGTGTGAGTTTCAGTGCCATTGTTGGTAGTATGGCACATTCTAAAAAAAAGGAACAAACGAATCTTTAGAAGTGAATCAATTGACAGAGAAACGCTCATAGGGAAGATTCAAGGAGCAATAATAGTGAAGGCTAATAATCGAACAGTTTTAAGTGCAGAGTCAAAGTTCACAAGATGGGATGGGGATATTAAAAAAAAATGGAATTATTTGAAGATCCCAAGACTGATGCAAAAAAAGGGAGGAAGCATTGACCACAACACAGTCAGATGACAACTACCCAAGCAATTCGAGTGGAAGCTAAAATTTGATGGGGCGGCGAAGGGTAACTCCAGACCGGCTGGGGCTAGTTGCATAGTTAGGAACCAATTGTGGAAACATGTGTGGGCTGCACCAAAGAACTTTTGAAATGGAAGACTTGGCAATGGGCATACAACTCTTCATAAATAAAGGCTTGGGATCAATGGAAATTGAGGGTGATTCAAAATTATGTATTTAGGCAATAAATTTAGGCAAATTACTGAGCTGGAAGATTGAAAAGTTGGTCAATCCAATCAAATAACTACTAGGTAATTTTGAGAATTACTCCCTGTCGCACGCCTACAGTGAAGCCAACGGAGCAGTAGATTGCTTGGAAAACTTTGGTGTACATCAAACCCCAGAGATCATAATTGACTCTAAGGCATAATAGTGGCAGTGCCTGGAGTAAATTTTGGACAAGGATGCTGAGAAGACATAAATTTTGGAAGTGTTCCTAGATACTTGCTCAAAATTCAAAGATTTGAATCCACACTCAAGTGGGCATGGTTGGAAAAAGAGATTTGAAGAGGATTGAATTGATTTTGGGAATCCTCGTGCTTCTCCTAATGAGGTTGATTGAAGCAACAAAGGATGGGGTGGTACAAAGGTGTGTCAGAGCTGGTTGAGCATGAGGAAGAGGAACATGGATTATATAACAGAGCTGAGTAAACAAGGGAAGTCTGAGAGGAGAATCGAGGCGAAGAAGTGGAAGAAATGGTGCACTGTTCTGGTTTGAGTTGCATCTGTAGGGAGGAATCAATCATGGACCAATGTCAAAGGATCTTTTCTTGTCACAGGCCACAAATTTTGGAGGCAATTTGTGTGTTAGTAGGAGGTTTCCTAGGAAGAAGGGCACACAAGTGTGACAGGCAGATATATGAGGTTGTTTGTAGTTTGATAATGGACATCGTGGGATTGAAGGAAAGAACTGTGGAGTTGATGAATGCATTCATAGCCCTAGTGAATTCCATAACGATGGCCAACACAATCCTCAGGTTGGGGGAGGATGGTTTGTGTGTCCCCTCCGTGTGTTTTTTGACAGCTCAAACTATGAATCGAAGGAAGACAATGAGGAGTTGGATAATGACACAAGTGATGGTGGGGACTCCACCAAGCTCCGACGTAGAGAGGCAAGGCCCAAATGGACACTGTATGGGAATTATTCTGAACAAGAGTAATCAACAACAATCTAGGGCCGGTATCAAGGCTCTTGAAGGCTGATGACATGTGGCTTTCTGAAGTAAGCTCTACTCGGATTGTGAAAATAGGCAACAACTTGGCAACTGTTTATAGGTTTATTTCAATGTAAAACATTATGGAGGTTTTCCTCATGTAATCAGGAGCTATCCCCTTTGAGCGTACTTATCTAAAAATAAATAATGTAGATCCCTTGCAATTATAAATTATGATAAAAATCTTTTGAAATTTGTGTAGATCCCTTGCAATTGCAAATTAGGGTAAAAATCATAAATTTGAATCTTTTCATCAAATTCTTCCACAAAGTCTAAGCTTGACCAAT
This sequence comes from Sequoiadendron giganteum, assembly GCA_007115665.2. Taxonomy (NCBI): domain Eukaryota; kingdom Viridiplantae; phylum Streptophyta; class Pinopsida; order Cupressales; family Cupressaceae; genus Sequoiadendron; species Sequoiadendron giganteum. The sequence goes on along the minus strand of CM021107.1, from coordinate 16,727,386 downwards.
GTTAGGTGCAAGCTAAAACATAGAACAAATATGAAGTCATGTGAAAGAATCTATTCAATCTAAAAGAACTTATCATGGAGTGTAATCAATCACTAATTGAACCTACCCGGTCTAAATATGCTTCCCCGAAATTAATAACTTGGATGAAGAAAAACATTCATTCATCCAAGTTGAAGGCATATTCATCTCCTCATAGTCTATGTAACAAAATAACCATATCTGCAATCTCCCCTTACAATGGAGAATTGTGAATGGTTTTGGGCAACTTTGACTATCCTTTTTTAGGATGTACAAACTAGTCTTTAGCAATAACATTTGTATAGTAACCCTTCTAGGAATTGAAGTCACATTGGGACAAAGCGAAGTCCTACTGAGAATATTCCACTCTATTCAAGAGCCAAATAAAGTTTTGAATGGTAGCTCAGTCTAGGGTTATGAGGACCCTATTATCTTGTGTCTTAATTTCCCTTGTATTCGGGTCATACATGTTTATACATTTCAACACCAAATCTATACATTGCACAAAGACCAAGAAGGTAGTGGCTTTGAGTAACTTGCTCTCTACTATTTTTTTTTCTGATTGGATGCATGTTAGGGCTTTGTATTCTCTGCCAGAATTCCTCCAATTTAATAGAAAACACTCAAGCCCTAGATATTTGTATGTCATGTTTTCTCCCTTTCAAGGTAGTATTTTCAATGAAATATGGTTAGAAAATCCCCCTTTTTAACTTCAATTACTTCTAAATGCCAAATAACAAATTCTAACCCAAAGCGACTAGTTATATGGTAGTTTTGAAAATCTTACCTCTCTTCAAAAATGACGATTATTAGGAAGACTTCTTGTGCTTTAACTTTTATTTTGCTCCTTTTGATATAATGAATCTTCTAGTAGAAGCCTTGGGAAAATAAAGAAAGGATTTTGAAATTCAGTTCTGGTGCATTCAATTTTCCACCCACTACTGCACTGTGCAATTAATGCTTAATTCTTTCTGCCATTAGCACCATCATGCCACTTTCATATAGGTTCAAAGAAGTATTCCTTTTCTACTCATCCTAGCATAATCTTTTATTTTGATTTCTTAATATTTTGAAAATGAGCAATGACTTTCATAACAGTTCATGACATTGTGTTGGGAGTCAACCTTAGTTCCTGAACACTTCTTTGACTCTGAAACATGCAATAAATCGTCTTGAATATGTCATCGAGTTCCCATCATGATTTTGGAACTTGGCCTTTATAGTCTTGAGGCTTTACTTTTCCATTGTGTTTCAATGCCAGTAGGCAATAGGGGTCCGACATGGTTTAAGAACCATTTGTTGGAGTTTGATGCTTAACATTGAACTCAAGACTTGAATAAATTGAACTAAGGCTTCAAAAACAAAACACAATTTTGGTTCAAGTTCATACATTAGTGTTTGATAGGAAAAATAGAACTCATAACTTAGTGCTAGACAAGGCATCGAAAATCAACATGACATCTTGAACTAAGACCTAAAGTCGACATAGTTGAAAATTTAAAGGAAGTAGACTTGCAAGTTGATGTCAAAAAGTATGTTGGATTTTGACATATAATTTATAATTCAAAACTTGAACAACTTTGAACAAAAGCTAAGTGCCAGACAAGGCGTTGGGCTATGGAAAATTACATGGAACTTGACTAAAAACCAGTTTACCTCAAGGAAAAAGGAAATAAAAACTTATGTCAGTTCAAGATAACTTGTCAGACTTTGATGTGTGTTCTATAACTTATATGAAAACCTGACAAGCTTTTAAAATGACCTGACAAAATTTCACCTAAAACTTATAAAATAATGGGTAAGACCAAAATAAATGCAAAGAATGAAATTCAAGCAACAACTATGAAAGGAGGTAACCTACCGTTAAGCTTCTCTTCCCCAAAGTAAAAAGGTCTTGGGGTCTTAGCTTGAGTGATAACATTATTCTTTCAAGAGGTAAGTATTTAAATTCACCAGGTACCTTTTAGAATTTTTCAAATAGTATCATTGAGATCTTCCTATAGGATGATAAATTACCTAGGTAGGCATTTTCAAAGGATGATCCAATCACTTCTGGCTACACGAGATCAAACAAGTGAAAGGTGAAAGCATACACTATTGAAGTCCTTGGGATAAAATGATAAAATTAAAAGTGACCAAATAGATATTTTGATCTCTAAGATTATCCAAGGGAGCAATGAGAGAGAATACACTTGATTAGGTCTCACAAACACAACACACAAAGGTTAATTTCACTTACAAATTGAAATATTTCTAGAATACTAATGAAAATATTTTTGAGGGTCATAGCTAGAAATAATATGTTAGTAGTTTAGTGTTTGATCTTTGAAAAGTGATTGCAAGCAACATACATGAGGGGTTAGAAGAAACAGATTTTAAAAAATGATTACAAAATAGTATAAATGAGTTGGGAAATAGAAAAATTGACTAAACACATAATGCATATGCTAAAATAAAGACACATAAGCTAGAAAGAGAGAATAATACAAAAAAATATAATTTTGCACATGGAATTACTAGAATATGTATCGCCTACACTTAATGATGAATATATATGTCAAAATTAGAGTAATAACTTCTTCCACACCCATTTAACAGAACTTCTAAAACATATATGGATACACCATTTTGTGTTGGTGATATTAAAATATTTAAAACCTACAAAAATCATTGATTAGGCCTACTAGAAAAAAGTGGCTAGTTTATGGACAACCTAGTGGCTTATATAAAAGTGAACTCATATCGAAAAATTGAGTGTTAAATGATTAAAAATCACTAAAAGCACATTAAAAATGGATGCTACATAGATGCACCCAATAGGTAGCTAGAAACATAAATTATAACCAACCTAAACCTTGTTGTACCATGGTAAGGTGTTTTTGCTTAAAATATGGTTAATTGGTCATGAGTGAGTTCTTAACCCTACAATATATCTTTCCATTTTGTGGAACTTTATCTATAGATTTTTAGGTTAGAGGATGGATAATTAGGATTGGATTAAAGGAACTAACCACGTTATGGGTATAAAAATAATAACTTTTTTAAATAGTTAATTTTTTAAATCAAATATAATTCATAAGGTTCTAAAATTGGATAAGAAATTAGATTGATAGAGATTTATTGAGTCAATCATAGATGAAATGGTTTGATTATCATATAATTGATGGCAATTCACATTAAGTATCCATAATTTATATTTGTTAAACTAACCACATATTGTTACTATAAAAATTTATTATTCTTTTATAATAAGAAATAATTTCATTTTTTTAAAACAATGTAAATGCATTATTCATAAAATGATCCATACTATTTTGTAAATGATTAAATTTGGATGATATGAAGATGATCAATAAATGCATATTGAATGACTTTAAACAATAAAATCATCAATAAATTGCATGAAGTATGTACATGATTAATTATATGTCTAAACATGGAAATAACAATATCTCTATAAGAATGAATCTTAAAACACAATTGAAAACAATAGATATAAGAAATGTGGAATGTATAGAGATATATGGAAATACAAATGACATAAAATCATAAAAATGAAAATATACATAAATAAAAATAGACAAAATATTAAAAAATAAGTTTGACTTGATACAAGATTAAATCATAATTTGTTAATATATAATTATATTGATTTTTTTGTAAATAAAATCAAAATAAAATAACATAGGTATTACTAATACAATAAAAATGCTCGATACATATTTATGATTGTTTGTAAATAGCGACTGGACAATTTTAATGACTCTTAAGAAGGTGAATGATCAAGCTTAAACTCATCGATCGTTCTTGTTTGGGCGCATGTAGATTTTTTTTGAAACATAAGAGCTACACACCAAAAAATAGAGGTAATGTAATTATTTAAAGGATGGGCATTGGTGGAATACATAAAGTGTGACGAACATAAGTGCTTTGGCAATAATATAGTTGTGGGTGTATATGGTTTATGTTTGTGGCATTGGTCAGTGGTTTCTTTTTTTGTGAAACCGAAAAGATACAAACGTAAAAAAATGTGATAGTACTGAACACAATGTAATTATTTAAAGGTCTGAATACATTAGTCCTTTATAATAAGAAATGATGTCAATTTTATAAAAAATAATAATAATTTAAAAAAGTGAGCAAATATGAATGCATCAAACATTTTATTTAAAAAACAAAAAAAGTTTCGACGGCTAGTGTAAATCAAAATACTGGGAGGAAGTTTTGGGTAAGTGCAGGAGTAAGGCAATGGATTGGAAAATCAACTGGCTTATACTGGTGGGTAGAATCACCATGCTAAATTCAGTATTGAATGCAATCCCGATATACATGATGTCTTGCTATGTTGCAACAAGTAGGGTAGAAAACAACCTAGAGAGCACATTCAAAAAATTCCTTTGGGAAGGTTTTGAGGAAAAAAAGATCCCATTGCTAGGATGGGAGACAACATGAAAACCAAAGGAAGAAGGAGGAATAGGGTTGAGAAATGTTATAATTCATAATAGGGCCTTAGGCGCAAAGTTGGTATGAAAGATGTTTCGACATCCAGATAAACAATGGTGCAGGATCCTCCAGAATAAGTACTTAGACAACAATGACCCCTCCAAAATTCTGACGGTTGAAAATCTCTAGGGTGGTTCGAATGTGTGGAAGTTCATCCAATCATGTAGGTCATTGGTCACCAATCACATAACGTGGTGTATTGGGAATGGCAAGTAGGCCAAATTTTGGATGGATTCATGGGATGGGCACAAGGGGTTGGCTGAGCTCTTCGACATAGAATAGTACAAAGGGGACCTTGCATCTTCATTCAGCTCCAAAGTGGATGATTATATTAGATGGGAGGAGAATAATCTGGGTAAGGTAGCCAAATGGGATAATTCATGGGAATCTCTACTACTACAAGAGCTAGCGAAGGAAATAAAGTGGGAACTGAATAAGAGGATGGTAAGAATTGATAATGTGGAGGACTCAATTATTTGGTGCGGGGCCAAATCGAGGGAGTATTCGACCAAGATTGGTTACCAAATTCAGATCAAGGGTGAGGGGGAGAAGGATTGGATGGCTTCCCTATGCTAGAGCCTTTCTCTGGGTTACACTCCATCACAGATGTCTAACGACAGAAAGGCTGAGGAGAATCGGGATCATTGAGCCTTCCAAATATGTCCTATGCAAAAATGCGGAGGAAGGGGTTGACCATATTTTATTAACATGCCCAGTGGCGGTTACTTGTTGGGACTGGCTCTAGGACTCCTTTCAATTTGTAAGACCGAGACAAGACAAACTTGGGAAATTCCTGAAGAGTTGGCCAAGGAAGAATAAGAATGGCTATTGGAAAGGGGTGTGGGTTTTAGTGCCATTGTTGTTAGTATGGCACATCCTAAAAAAAAGGAATAGGCGAATCTTTAGAAGCAAATCAATTGACAGAGAAACACTCATAGGGAAGATTCAAGGAGCAATAATAGAGATGGCTAATAATCGAACAATTATAAGTGCAAATTCAAAGTTCACAAGATGGGATGGGGATATTCAAAAAAGATGGAATGATTTGAAGATCCCAAGACTAATGCCAAAAAAGGGAGGAAGCATTGACCAAAACACGGTCAGATGGAAACCACCCAAGCAATTCGAGTGGAAGATAAACTTTGATGGGGCGGCGAAGGGTAACCCTAGACCGGTCGGGGTTGGTTGCATAGTTAGGAACCAATTGGGGAAATGTGTGTGGGCTGTGTCAAAGAACCTACAAAAGTGCACGAACAATGAGGCCAAAATGGAGGCCTTGGCAATGGGCATACAACTCTTCATAAATAAAGGCTTGGGCTCAGTGGAAATTGAGGGTGATTCAAAATTATGTATTCAGGCGATAACTTTAGGCAAATTACCGAGCTGGAAGATTGACAAGTGGGTCAATCCAATCAAATAACTACTAGGTAATTTCGAGAACTACTCCCTATCGCACGCCTATAGAGAAGCCAATGGAGCAATAGATTGCTTGGAAAACTTTGGTGTACATCAAACCCCAGAGATCATAATTGACTCTAAGGCATAACAGTGGCAGTGCCTGGAGTAAATTTTGGACAAGGATGCTGAGAAGACATAAGGTTTGGAAGTGTTCCTAGATACTTGCTCAAACTTCAAAGATTCAAATCCACACTCAGGCGGGCACAGATGGAAAAATAGATTTGAAGAGGATAAAATTGATCTAGGGAATCCTCGTGCTTCTCCCGATGAGGTTGATTGAAGCAACAAAGGATGGGGTGGTATAGAGGTGTGTCAGAGTTGGTTGAGCATGAGGGCGAGGAACAGGGATTATATAACAAATTCGGGTAAACAAGGGAAGTCTGAGAGGAGAATAAGGATGAAGAAGTGGAAGAATTGGTGCACTGTTTTGGTTTGAGCTACATCTATAGGGAGGAATCAATCATGGAGCAATGTCAAAGGCTCTTTTCTTATCAAAAGTGTAATACCCCTCCGTTTTTCTTATTATTCGGATTGCTTTATGCTTTGTTTGGTTGCAGATACTTTGATACTGGACACACCTTGTTATTTATGTTTTGATCGCTACTATTGAGCGATGAACTATTATTGTGTGATGTGTTTATCTGATTATTGTTTCCCATGCTTTAATGGTTTAATGATGTTAGTGGTTATAACATGAGAATGATTATGAGATTATGGAGTAGGATGTTAATGTTAGTATTTGATGAGTGTATTGGTGAAGGAGACAATCACTCACTTGCGAGCGCCCTGCGAATCTATGATTTCTTCTTCACGGTGTGTATTATATGCTGGTTATATTATATGATGTTGTTTACTTGGTTTTCAGGTTGTAGGTACATGACATCGACTCCACTTGGTTTCATAGGTTTGAGCATGTCGATCCAACGGTTAAGTTGAATGGGAGATAGTAGCTAGATAACTTGTGTCAAGTCTATGCCCTAACCTTAGTGTGTCGTTAGCCTTGTTTGGTTTTCGAAAATTGGAATTAAGTGGATATTTTAATTTTTAATATTGCATGCAAAATTAAATTTGGTTGTTTAAGATATTTTTGATTTAAGACACAAGTGCATGTTTAATTAAGAAGAGGAGTTTTGTTGAAAATTCATTCAGAGAGAAGACTTTGGAAGGGAAAAGCTTCTTCAAGGCAGTGAAGAATTTTTGGGAAAAATTGCACAGAGAATTGATTTGAGGAAATTCTGTTTACATTGGTTGAGTATTTGGATTGGTTGATTGCTTGCGTTTATTGCATGGTTGAAGAGAATTTGTGAGATCTTTGGAGGAGGCTTTGCATCAGAAATTCATCATTTCCTGTAGCTTCAAAATCCAGGTTTTGATTTGTGATTTTTGTTCTTGTTTTGTTTTAAAAAAATATATATTGTTTAAGAAATTTATTTGTTGAATTTGTTGGGTATTAGAATTTATTAATGAAAACTAGATATAAAATTAATCGGAAATTTGGAAAATTATATAAATATACTGTAGGATTCAATTTTTAATTGAGGAATTTGTAGAAACATTGTTAAATTAAATCTTACATTGTGCAACACATGTAGATTGTTGAAGAGATTTTATCCCTTTAGAAAACAATTAGATCTAGTTTTGAAAACAAATCCTCTGTAGAAAATTTGTAATGGAGAAATTTAGATCCCCATTAGTTTTTCTATTTTTGTATTAGTTGTAATTTATAGGAATGATTTTAAAAGAATTCAGTTTTATATCTCTATGAATTTAGGAAAGTATTTTGGAAAATTTTATTTATTTTCTTGTAACTGGTTATTTTTATTTAATCTGCCCAATTTTACCAGTTAGAAATTCTGTGTAAATTTATATATATATATACATATACATATATATATATTTTGTTATGTGGATTATTTATTTATTTATTTTTATGGGAAAAGGTCGCCATCGGAGAAATTTATCTTGGGCTTAATTCACATCAATGGCGAATTTTGTTTTTCGTGCCTGTGCATTTCAAAATTGTTTAAAGGCAAAATAAATTTCTTTTTTTATAAACTTTGGTGGGGAGGGTTTTGAATCCCCCACCATACCTTTGTTTGGGGGCAAGCGCTGCCCATGAGGCAGTGTGTCCACCCCATTGGGGGGACGCACTGTCCCATGGGGAGTGCGGCCTCCCCAACCACCGTCGGCTGGTTGTGCATAAGTACAGTCTGCCAATACTAGTAAAGGCTGCCGGTACCAATGAAATTCACTGGTACGAATACAGTTCGCCAGTACCAATGAAATTTTCCGGTACGATTAAAGTCCGCTAGTACCAATAAAGTCCACCAGTATTAATGAAAGTTTGACAATATGAGTAAAGTTCGTTCGTTTGATTTAAAATCCGCCAGCCATTAATGGATTTCGCAGGTCTTTAAAAGGACCCTTGGTAACTGCGATGCTTGGATTTAATTCGATTTGGTATAAAATATTGTATATATTTAATATTTATATATATATAATTATATGTGATATGTAATTATGTGTATGTTTTATGTATATATATATTTAAATATATTTATATTTTGTATGTAGTTTATTAGGTTTATATTTAATTATTATATATATATTTTATGAAAATATATATTAATATATTAAATACTGTTGTAGAAGTTTCAATTAATAGTATTTTTAATTAATTTGTAATATGATATGTTGATTAAGGAATAATAGAAGATTAAATGAAAAAGAGAAATTTAAATGAATTATGATAATTAGATGTGTTAGTAGTGTAATTGAAAGAAATATTTTCTTGCATGAGTAAATTATGATTTTAAATGAATCAATATTTTCTTTTGATAAAATTATAATTTTTTCTTCCCTGGTATAAGATAAGGCAATTATTGGAGTTTATTATTGATCTATTTGAAGTAATTGGTTAATTACCGAAAGGTATTAGTTAGGTAAATGGATTTAATATATCCCAATATATCATGTTTCCTTGCCAGTGCATTTTGATATTAAATGTCCTTGTGTTGATTATTTTGGGAAAGGGTGATTTATGTTTTAAATTGTAAAGTCTTCTAGAGGTTATGGGTTGATTCTTTGTTAAGTCAATCATTCGTTTTCCCTTGGGTAGTGCTTTATGTGTTTGTTTCCTCCAAGTATTGGAGTGGGTTCACTTGACTATTGCCTCCTAGAATAGGAGAGATTGCATTGTTTAGTTCTGTAGCACCTGAGTTACCTTTGGAGTCTAGTTTTGTATAGCGTGTTATCCATTAGAAGAGTGGATTTTGTTAGGGGCCAGAGCCCAAAGAGGTAAACCGGGTAACCTTCTGAAGTGATTTAAACAAGTGAAAATTAAAGTAATGTACTTAGATGATTATGATGCATTTCACATTAATCAAGATAATTTAACCTCACTCATAGACACAAGGGCTTGTTTAGACTTGGGGTGAGTGAGAAGGCCTGGAATGGCAAGGTCAACTATCTTGTCCTTACGAGAGGTAGTTGATTCCGCATGAGTGAGTATGAGGGTTGGGATTCGATTGAGGTCACCAGGATTACCGGAGCCTATGAAGAATGCCCAGAGGAGATCTCATGACAAATCGTGCGATGACACTCTATCTAGGATAGCATTGGGTTTTGTGTGTGGTGTGTATCGATTCTTTATCATACTTGATTAATATTATGTCTGGAAGCAATGTGACCATGTTAGTGTCAGACTTATTTTGAGCATGTGTTTGGTTGAGTTAGTATATGTCAATATGAGTCTGCCTTTGGTTAGAGGTAGTAGATCCTTGTCCATGTTATGTGGTTACTATCTCCTAGCATGGGGGTTGGGTCTTCGGGTACCACTTGGTTGGGTGGAACATGCACCATAAATTGCTGGGTTCCCCGTGATCTTTAGTACTCGGTGGCGAGACATCCAGTTGGATAGCTCGCGATTCTTATATCTATATCTTGCTTTGTTGTATTTCCTATTGTAATGAGTTTCATACCCCTCTTGTATTTATGAGGTGAAATTTTGTAATTGTAACATTTATGTAATATTGCCTCATTCTGGGAATGAGAGATGTAACCTATTGTTCAAGTAATGAATTTATGTTATGGATGTTTATCTTCTTATCTTATGTTGTCTATGTATGTTGAATTAATGTTTATTACTCGTGTAATTAAATGCAATGAATTTTAAATGATGTATGTTAGATGGGTTTAAGTAATCTCGGTTACGTAGCCTTAGGGGATGTTATCAATTGTAGATGAACATGTATGGTTAATTCACATTAAAAAAAAAAAAAAAAATTAGTACGCTTTTATTATGAATTGAAACTTCCTCTAGGGTTGCGTGGCGGGGCATTACAATAGGCCACAAATTCTGGAGGAAATTTTTGCGTTAGTAGGAGGTTGCTTGGGAAGAAGGGTGCACAAGTGTGACATGAAAATATATGAGGTTGTTTGCGGTTTGATAATGGACATCGCAGGATCAAGGGAAAGAACTGTGGAGTTGACGAATGCATTCATAGCCCTGGTGAACGCCATAACGGTGGCCAATGCGATCCTCAAGTTGGAGGAGGATGGTTTGGTGAGTCCCCTCCGTGTTTTTTTTGACATATCAAACTATGAATCGAAGGAAGACAATGAGGAGTCAGATGATGACACAAGTGATGGTGGGGTCTCCACCAAGCTCCAGTGTAGAGAGGCAAGACAGGCCCAAATGGAAACTGTATGGGAAGTATTTTGAATAGGAGTAATTAACAACAATCTAGGGCCTATATCAAGGCTCTTGAAGGCTGATGACATGTGGCTTTCTGAAGCAAGCTCTACTCGGATTGTGGAGATAGGTAACAACTTGGCAACGGTTTACAGGTTTATTTCAATGTAAAAATTTATGGAGGCTTTCATCATTTGATCAGGAGCTATCCCCTCTGATAGTACTTATCTATAAATAAATAAATAAATAATGTAGAAATAATTTTAGATTATGTACTAGTCTAACATTTCTCTACTCATTATGAATGAATATTGAACTAATTTCAATTAGATAAATAAATAGATAGATATAGTTTTAGATTATGTAATAGTCTAATATTTCTAAAATAATAATATTATAAAATTTATACATAATACGCATTTAGAATTTTCAATAATTTTAGTATTATTATAATTATAAACTTATATAAAACTATTTTTAGAACAATATATAAAATAATAATTATGATATCTTAGTATCTAAAGAGTACCTATGGTATAAGTAAATGTATTTTTAAATTATAAATACAAAGCTATAATAGTTTATGTGCTCTAATCTAATAAAATAACTAAGATATTCTATTTATCTAGAAATAGATTATAGAGATATATGTATGATTTTAAATATCTATTATATTTAGTTCACACGAAGATAGTCCATTTATTCTATTATATTAAACATATACCTTTATAATCTAAAACATTATACATATACCTACATTTCTAGTATTTTCTTATATCACCTTTTAAATAAAAAAATACTTCTTTAAATGCATAATCTAGTATAATTCTACTTTATAACTATTGTGTGATAGTTTCTAAAATTGTGAAATTAGACAATAATTTTAGTCTAATAGTATAATGTGAGAATTAGTTTAAGTACTCTAATGTTCAATAACCTCTTGGTGAAATAATATTCTAATAATGTGAGATATCATGTTGAATGTTATACTTAGGTTATTAGACTTTTCATGATGGCAATTGCTCGCATTAGATATTATCTCTATCATTCAAAATAGGTAGGTTAAATAAATAAAAAACTCTTTAAATAAAATGAAATAATTTAAAAGGTTAAAATTTATATCTAATATATAATTAGATATACTTTTATTTATAATAGTAATATATTAAATATTAATTATAATAGTAATATAAAACTATTGTAATTAAACTTATAAAGTAAAAGGTTAAATTCAATTAAATATTTCTGCATTATTATTTTGAATGGTATGAAGATTATAATATAGTGATTTTATTTTATTGTCTCTAAAAAGAAAGAAATAATTTTCTTACACATTTAAAAAAAAATTATGTGAGACAATGAAAAATATCAAATATCTTAGTTTTAACATTTACCTAAGAACTAACAAAAACAAGTAAATAAAAAAAAATTAAAAAAAATAGTTCTTTAAATAAATATAAAATAACAATTAAAATCATTTTTAAATAAATAAAAAACTCTTTAAATAAAATAAAATAATTTAATAGATTAAAATCTATATATTATATTTAATAAAAAATAATTATAAAATAAAGTGAAATAAATTTTATGTATTTAATTGATTGACATTTGAAATAAATAAATTAAATAATTTAAAATAATTATTTTTATATGACGTAGATAGTACCTTTATTCTATTATGTATATACCTACATAATATCTACATTATTTTTAGTGTTAACTTAAGTAAATGTGTTTTAAAATTATAAATACCTCTATAATCTATTATACAAAGTCTAATTATGTACATTAATTATTTTGATATTTTAGAAAAAAAGATGTAAAAAGAGGTTTCATAATCTATAGAGAGTAGGTGAAAAAACATCAAAAGATTAATTTTGAAAAGATATCATTAAGTCCATATTATAATCATGCAATGGGGGTAGAAAATGAGAAATAAAAATGTGTGTCAAGTCCATAAATGAGAAATAAAACTATTATAATTCTCTACCATTCAAAATAAGTCTAAAATTGTCAATGGGCCCTTGGTTTATTGGTGAAGTTGAAAGGTTTGGAATGAGCCCACTAGGGATCAAGTCTTGTTGAGTGCAAAGTCCTGACGCCTAAAAAGGGATGAGGCCAAGATCATACCTCAGGTGGATTGGATACTCCTCAAAGCTTGGCTACTAAGCTAAAGGGGACCCCCTCGGGTGTATCTCCAACATAAAAAAACATGAATTTCTTTTATACAAAATAAAATTTTAAAAACTAATAATTTTAAAAAAAGAGGGACCCCCTCGGGTGTATCTCCAACATAAAAAAATATTAATTTCTTTTATACAAAATAAAATTTTAAAAACTAATTATTTTAAAAAAAGGATTTTTTTTGAAAAAGTATGTAGCATTTTAAATTAAAGCATTAACAAAATTATTGAATTTGAAACTTGACAGCATTTAGATTGTGCTACATACTTGTAAATTAATGAACATTTTAGCTTATCATGACATATTTAAAATTAATGTAGCCAAGAGTACACTGACAACAAATTTGATTGATGGATGATACATGATGGGGCAGGCATTCATGCCCTAGTGCATTCCTAGGGCTAGATAGCCGCTGCCCCTCAAACAAGGCATGGTGACCAAATACAGGAGCATTGACATGGACAATGACTACAACTCCCTGAGGGACTTCTTTGGGCATGAAACCCATGTTTCTTTGATAATAGGAGGTAACTACGTGGAGAACATCCATTTCTATGGTTATGCTGGTGAGAAAGCTCGTGGCGTAGCTTCCACGACACGAGTGGCCATGTACAAGGTCGCATGGCCAAATCATCATGTTCTGCGAGTTGATGTGTTGGCTGCAATGGACACCACAATTGAAGATGATGTCAACATTTTGAGTCTCTCAATTGACATCGGCAACTCGCTTGCCTATTTCCAAAATGCAATAGCCATGGGAGCTTTCAAGGCCATAAGTCAAGGCATTTTGGTCGTATTCTCTACCAACAACAAAGGCCTGACACAAGGATTCATATTCAACGGTGCACCTGGAATTTTCACAATCGGGGCCAACACCATGGATAGAGGTTATGCCACTACATTGAAGTTGGGCGATAGTAGCGCTATCAAAGGCTCCTACTTCTATATCAACCTAGAATCACTAGAGTTATCATATTTCTCAGACCAAACTCATTCACCAAAGGATAGACCCTACGTGCGAGAGACAATTGCAGGTGAGCGTGAAGGGATTCATGGTGGTGTGCACACGTATGAGTACTAGTGCGAGTGATGCACTTTTAGAATATTTGAAACTCGTAGGATTCGTTGCCCTAGTTTTACTGCTAAGCACACCTAGTTTATCATTGAACCCCGATGGAAATTTTTTGGCAATCATCCTAAAACCGAAAGATGGAGCTGCATTGTTGAATTATGTTTCTTTTATTGCAAGGCCCATTGTCAAAATACAAATGGGCCTCATGTCACTAGACCTCAAGCCCGCCCCTGCTTTGACAAGTTTTTCATCCATAAGACCCTACTCGATAAGCCACAATATTCTAAAGCTTGATGTTATAACGCTCGGTGTGAATATCCTCGCAGCTTCACTTTCCAATAGAGCAAGCAGTTACATCATGGACTCCAACACATATATGGCATGTCCCACATGGTCGGATTGGTGACTCTCCTCAAGGTTGTTCACACCAACTAGAATCCTACGACGATCAAATCCGCCCTTATGACAACTTCATACACTGTGAGAAATTCCAACTAGTCGATCATCGATGACAATCCAGCCCCAGGAATGCACCAGGGCATGTATGCGTACCCCATCATGTATAATCCATCCATGCCCCATCATGTATCATCCATCGATCAAATTTGATGTCAGTGTACTCTTGGCTGCATTAATTTAAAATATGCCATGGTAATCTAAAATGTTCATTAATTTAAAATTATGTAGCACAATCTAAATGTTGTCAAGTTTCAAATTCAATAATTTTTTTAATGCATTAATTTAAAATGATACATACTTTTTCGATTTTTTTTTTTGTTTTTAATTTCATTGTTAACAATAATGTTTTTATATTTAATTCATTTGGTTGATAATTTGAAGATTTAGTCAATGTTAAATTTTGGTGATAATAATTAATTTTTTAAAATTTTAATTTTGTATATAAGAAATTAATACATATAATACAAATATTATAATTATTTTATGAATGATACTTTTTAATTCAACATATTTGGATATTTATTTACATATAAAATCATTTTTACTTGCTAAAATTATGATATCTAATTGATTTTTAATTTTAGACTTATTTTGAATTGTAGAGAATTATAATAGTTTTATTAATGTTGTTGATATCTTTCATTCAAGAACTTGACACATAATTTTATTTCTCATTTTCTACCCCATTGCATGATTATAATATGAACCTAATGATACATTTTCAAAATTAATCTTTTGATTCTTGTTCACGTACTCTCTATAGCTTATCAAACCTCTTCTACATTATTTTTCTAAAATATTAAAATAATTAATGTACATTATTAGACTTTGTATAATAGGTTATAGAGGTATTTATAATTTAAAAATACATTTACTTGAGTTATCATTAAAAATAATGTAGAATATATTATGTAGGTATATGCATAATAGAATAAATGTATTATCTATGCAATGTAAAATATTTTTTTTTAAATTATTGTATTTATTTATATGATATGTCAATCAATTAAATACATAAAATTTATTTCACTTTATTTTATAATTATTTTTTTATTATATAATAAATAGATTTTAACCTTTTAAATTATTTTATTTTATTTAAAAATTATTTTATTTAAAAATTATTTTAATTGTTATTTTATATTTATTTAAACAACTATTTTTATTTATTTTATTTTATTTGCTTGTTTTTTTTTTAGTTCTTAGGTAAATGTTAAAACTAAGATATCTATTTTTAGAAAAAAAATATGTAAAAGAGGTTTAATATTCAAATAAAAAATATATCTTTCATTTCTAAT
The DNA here is from genome assembly GCA_007115665.2 of Sequoiadendron giganteum. Taxonomy (NCBI): domain Eukaryota; kingdom Viridiplantae; phylum Streptophyta; class Pinopsida; order Cupressales; family Cupressaceae; genus Sequoiadendron; species Sequoiadendron giganteum. The sequence continues at coordinate 16,711,701 of CM021107.1, read as the reverse complement.
TTCTATCCAATATTCTCTAAGAAAGAGTAGGAAAGTCTCGGGGTTAGAGGAATAATCAAATGCAATAGATTGTTAAGTTGGTTATCTCATGAAGCATCTTTACCACTTCCCATTTTTTGATATGTATCAAAAATTTAGGAATAATGTGAGACATTCTCATCATGCAAATTGAGTATATTTTTAGGATTAGATATAATAGAATAAATGTAGATTATTAGACACATAATCTATACAGATAGAAGATGAAAAAACATGAAAAGATGAATATTGAAAAAGTATCATTAGGTCCATATTATATTGATGTGCATTGAGGGTGAAAAATGAGAAATAAAAGCATGTGCCAAATCCATAAATGAATGATACCAACAACATTAATAAAAGTATTATAATTCTCTACCATTAAAAGATATCTATTTATTTATTTTGTCTAATTTGAATTAGTTTAATATTCATTCATAATAAATAGAGAAATATTAAACTATTACATAATCTAAAATTATAAAAGTATATTTTTAATATAGAAATAATTTTAGACTATGTAATAGTCTTACATTTCTCTACTCATTATAAATGAATTTTGAACTAATTTCAAATAGATAAATAAATAAAAATAAAATAAACAAAAATAGTTCTTTAAAATAAATATAAAATTAGACTTTCCATAATGACAATTGCTCACATTAGATATTATCTCTATCATTCAAAATAGATAGGTTAAATAAATAAAAAACTCTTTAAATAAAATGATAATTTAAAAGGCTAAAATTTATATATAATATATAATAAATTATATTTTTATTTATAATAATAATATATTAATTATTAATTATAATAGTAATATAAAACTATTATAATTAGGTTTATAAAGTAAAAGATTAAATTCAATTAAATATTCTTACATTATTATTTTTAATGGTATGCAAATTATAATATAGTGATATTATTTTATTGTTTCTAAAAAGAAAGAAATAATTTTTTTACACATTTAATTTTTTTTTATGCGAGACAATGAAAAATATCAAATATCTTAGTTTTAACATTTACCTAAGAACTAACAAAATAAATAAATAAAATAAACTAAATAAAAATAGTTCTTTAAATAAATATAAAATAACAATTAAAATCATTTTTAAATAAATAAAAAAATTCTTTAAATAAAAAAAAATTAAAATAATTTAAAAGGTTAAAATCTATATATTATATTTAATAAAAATAATAATTATAAAATAAAGTGAAATAAATTTTATGTATTTAATTGATTGGCATTTGAAATAAATAAATAGAATTATTTTTACATGGCGTAGATAGTATCTTTATTCTATTATGCATATACCTGCACAATATCTATATTATTTTTAGTGCTAACTTAAGTAAATGTGTTTTTAAATTATAAATACCTTTATAATCTATTATACAAAGTCTAATAATGTACATTAATTATTTTGATATATAAAAAAAAAATGTAAAAAGAGGTTTGACAATATATAGAGAGAGTAGGTGAACAAGCATCAAAAGATTAATTTTGAAAAGGTATCATTACATCCATATTATAATCATGCAATGGGGGTAGAAAATGAGAAATAAAAGTGTGTGTCAAGTCCACAAATGAGAAATAAAACTATTATAATTCTCTACCATTCAAAATAAATCTAAAATATAAAATCAATTAGATATCATCATTTTATATGTAAATAAATATCCATATGTTGAATTAAAAATATTATTCATAAAATAATTAAGATATTTGTATTATCTGTATTAATTTCTTTATAATACAAAATAAAATTTATAAAACATTATTAAAAAAACAATTCTTATCACCAAAATTTAACATTGATTAAATCTTCAAATTATCAATCAATCAAATTAAATATAAAAACATATTAATAGTGAAATTTAAAAAATAGAAAAAATAAATCCAAAAAGTATGTAGCTTTTTAAATTAATGTATTAACAAAATTATTGAATTTGAAACTTCGCAGCATTTGCATACTTTTAAATTAATGAACATTTTAGATTACCATGACATATTCTAAATTAATGCAGCCAAGAGTACACTAACAACATATTTGACTGATGGTTGATACATAATGGGGTAGGCATCCATGCTCTAGTGCATTCCTAGGGTTGGATAGCCACTGCCTTTCAAACACTACGTGGTGGCCAAGTACAAGAGCATTGACGTGGACAATGGCTACAACTCCTCAAGGGACTTCTTTGGAAATGGAACCCATGTTTCTTCGATAGCAGGAGGTAACTACATGGAGAATGCCTATTTATATGGTTTTGTTGGTGGGAAGGCTCGTGGTGCATCTCCCACGATGCGAGTGGCCATGTACAAGGTCGCATGGCCAAATCATCTTGTTCTGGGAGTTGAGGTGTTGGCTGTAATGGACACCGCATTTGAAGATGGTGTTGAAATTCTGAGTCTCTCAATTAACATTGGTGGCTCGCCTACCTATTTCCAAGATGCAATAGCCATGGGAGCCTTCAAGGCCATAAGTTGAGGCGTTATGGTTGTATGCTTTGCTAGCAATAAAGGCTCGACACAGGGAGTCATATTCAATGGTGCACCCTAGATTTTTACCATCGGGGCCAACACCATGGATAGAGGTTATGCCACTAAATTGAAGTTGGGCAATGGTAGTGCTATCAAAGGCTTCTTCTATATCAACCTAGAATCACCAGAGCTATCATATTTCTCAAAACAACCTCATTCACCAAAGGACAGACCTTGCATGCAAGAGACGCTTGCAGGTGAGTGTGAAGGGAGTCATGGTGGTGTGGACGAGTATGAGTACCAGTGTGAATGATGCGCTTTTAGAATATTTGAAACTCACAAGAGTCGTTGCTTTGGTTCTACTACCGAATACACCCAATTTATCATTGAACCCCGATGGAAAATTTTAGACAGTCATCCTAAAACTAGAAGATGGAGTTGCATTGTTGAATTATGTTTCTTTTACTACAAGGACCGTTTTCAAAATACAAATGGTCCTCACGTTGCTAAACCTCAATCCTGCCTCTGCTTTGGCAATTTTTTCATCCAGAGGACCCTATCTGGCAAGCCAAAATACTCTAAAGCATGATGTTATAGAGCTTGGTGTGAATATCCTCATAGCTTCACTTCCCAATAGAGAAAATGGTTACATCATGGACTCTGGCACATCTATGGCATGTCCCCACATGGTCAGATTGGTGACTCTCTTCAAAGCCGTTCACACCAATCGGACTCATGTGGTGATCAAATCCGCCCTTATGACAACTTCGTACATCATGAGCAATTCCAACCAACCGATCATCAACAATAGCGACTATCCAACCCCAAGAATGCATTAGGGCATGGATGCCTGCCCCATCATGTATCATCCATCAGTCAAATCTGTTGTCAATGTACTATTAGCTGCATTAATTTAAAATATGCCATGGTAATCTAAAATGTTCATTAATTTAAAAGTATGTAACGCAATCTAAATGTTGCCAAGTTTCAAATTCAATAATTTTGCTAATGCATTAATTTAAAACGCTACATACTTTTTCGATTTTTTTTTCTCTTTTTTAAATTTCACTATTAAGTAATATTTTTATATTTAATTTGATTGGTTGATAATTTGAAGATTTAGTCAATGTTAAATTTTGGTGATAATAAATTTTTTTTAAATAATTTTTTTTTTTGATAATGTTTTTTAAATTTTATTTTGTATATAAGAAATTAATACATATAATACAAATATTTTAATTATTTTATGAATGATATTTTTTAATTCAACATATCTAGATATTTATTTACATATAAAATTATTTTTACTTGCTAAAATGATGATATGTAATTGATTTTTAATTTTAGACTTATTTTGAATGGTAGAAAATTATAATAGTTTTATTAATGTTGTTGATGTCTTTCATTTATGGACTTGACACATGCTTTTATTTCTCAATTTCTACCCCCATTGCATGATTATAATATGAACCTAATGATACATTTTCAAAATTAATCTTTTGATGCTTGTTCGCCTACTCTCTCTATAGATTATCAAACCTCTTTTACATTTTTTCCCTAAAATATTAAAATAATTAATATACATTATTAGACTTTGTATAATAGATTATAGATGTATTTATAATTTAAAAACACATTTACTTATGTTAGCACTAAAAATAATGTAGAGTATATTATGTAGGTATATGCATAATAGAATAAATGCATTATTTATGCGATATAAAATAAATTCTTTTATTTATTTATTTTGATATGCCAATCAATTAAATACATAAAATTTATTTCACTTTATTTTATAATTATTTTTTTATTATGTAATATATAGATTTTATCCTTTTAAATTATTTAATTTTATTTAAAGATTTTATTTTACTTAAAAATTATTCTAATTGTTATTTTATATTTATTTAAAGAACTATTTTTATTTATTTATTTGCTTGATTTTGTTTTAGTTCTTAGGTAAATGTTTAAACTAAGATATTTAATTTTAGAAAAAAATTATGTAAAAGAGGTTTAATTTTTTTCACTATCTCTTATCATATTTTAAAATCTATAATATTTAAACTAATTCAAAGAAAAAATATATCTTTTATTTCTAATTTATATCCAATATTCTCTAACAAAGAGTAGGAAATATTGTACTTGATTCTCTAAGAATCAAGTACAATAGATTGTTAAGTTGGTTATTTCATGAAGCATCTTGACCACTTCCCATATTTTGATATATATCAAAAATTTAGGAATAATGTGAGACTTTCCCATCATGCAAATTGGGTATATTTTTAGGAAAAGATATAATAGACACATAATTTATACAGATAGAAGATGAAAAAACATGAAAAGATGAATCTTGAAAATGTATCATTAGGTCCATATTATACTCATGTGCATTGAAGGTTAAAAATGAGAAATAAAAGCATGCGCCAAATCCATAAATGAATGATACCAACAACATTAATAAAAGTATTATAATTCTCTACCATTCAAAGATATCTATTTATTTATTTTGTCTATTTTGAATTAGTTTAATATTTATTCATGAGTAGAAAAATATTAAACTATTACATAATCTAAAATTATAAGAGTATACTATTAAAAATAATAATTTAGAAATAATTTTAGATTATGAAATAGTCTAACATTTCTCTACTCATTATGAATGAATTGTTGAGAAATATGTCTCAACCTTGCAAGCCTTTTTCAAAAAAATTACAGAATTTGTTTGTGGTAGTTTTCCACATGTTTATGCATTGAAAAAGGTGTATGAGTTGTTAAAAGGTGCCTTGTCCTTAGTAGAATATAGGAGGGCCATTTTTAGAGCATAGTTAATTTGTTTTATGTCTTTTATGGGGGTCTAAACTAGAGGACAAAATTATGGACGGGATTACTATTTTAACCTGGTTGTTTTTCCATCTTGGAAATGTAAATGTCAAAAATGGGCAACATGTGGCATGGTGGTTAAGCCCATGGTTTTGTAAAACCACAAATGTTTCCAGGTTGTAAATCACTATATAAGGAGGGCTTGGGGAGGAGTTTACATAATGGAGTTTTGTTTGCAAGGCTGGGTGCTAGAAGGATGCTAGTGGTGTCTCTCCAAGCTTGAGTTGAGGTGATGCTCTTGTAAGAACTTGCATTGCAAATGTATTGTAATCTTCTTTGATTTGATAATACATTATGCAGGTTTTAGAGGGTGGGGTTTTTCTCCCGTAAGGGTTTTCCCCACGATAATCATTGTCTTATGTGTTCATTGTTTTATTCATGTTCTTGTATGTTTCTTGAGATTCCTGTAATCAGTTAAGTTGAAATTTGCATATTCGTTCTCTCAAGATTAGCGTAGGAAGCGATTCCGCACACCTTTGCTTCCTTACAAGTGGTATCAGAGCCTGGCCAGTTTTGGTTCTGTTTGTTGGGTACAGGGTTTTTTGAGCTAATCAAGGTTTGAGTGGGAGCTTGTGCAGAGTATTTCATTTTTTGTATTGCAGGATCGTAAAGATGGCAAGCATGTCGGGGAGGATTGATGTAGAAAAGTTTTCTGGCACAAACTTTGAGATGTGGAAGCTGAAGATGGAAGATCTGTTGATTGATCGGGATCTATGGGATGCGGTGGATGAGAATAACCTAAGGCCTACAGATCCGACTTTAGCTGCACAATATGATGTGATGGACAGAAAAGCTAAAGGTCTCATAAGATTGTGTCTTGCAGACTCAATTCTGATTAATGTGCATGAAGAGTCTACCGCGAAGAAGCTTTGGAAGAAGCTAAGTGAGATCTATCAAGCGAAATCACTTGTTAACAAGATTTTCTTGAGGAAGAAATTGTATTCCTTGAGAATGGAAGAAGGTGGACGAATTCCTGAGCATCTAGAAAGTTTCAATATGTTGGTGACTCAGTTGACCTCAGTTGGGGTAGCGATGGATGAAGAAGAAAGGTGCCAAATCCTACTATGTTCGTTGCCAGATTCATGGGACAACCTTGTCATGGCCATAGGGAGCACTTCTATTGTCTTGAAGATGGAGGATGTTGTTGGTTCTCTACTTTCTGAGGAGATGAGAAGGAAGGTCTCTCTGAATGCTAAAGAGGCTTTGAGTGTTCGAGGAAGACCAAAGGAAAGAGGCAAGAACGAAAAGCAGCATGGCCGTTCTAAGTCCAAGAATAAGGGGAGATCAAAATCCCCTGGTAAGTCCAAGGTGATATGTTGGAATTGTGGTAAATCTGGACACTTCCGAAAGGATTGCAAAGAGGAAAAGAAGAAGAAGAAAAAGAAGCAAGATTCTGATTCTGAGTCCGAGAAGGAAGATGGAGACGCTTTTATCGCAGCCTTGGCCACTCATGCAGGTGATAATGCATGGTTAATAGACTCAGGTGCATCTTTCCACATGACTCCTAATAGAAACTGGTTTAGTAAGTATGAAAATTTTGATGGTGGTAAGGTGTATTTGGGTGATAACTCTATTCTTGATATTGTTGGCCGTGGAAGTATTCGTGTAAAATTTTCTGATGGTAGAATTAGAAGATTTGATGGTGTCTTGCATATCCCGGGACTAGCAAGAAATTTGTTATCTGTTAGTAAACTAATAGATGCGGGTGTGCATGTACAGTTCTCTGAAGCAGGTGTGAAAATGGTAAGAGGTGCTATGGTAATAGCAAGAGGAAGCAGATTGGGTACACTGTACCAGCTTGATGCATGCACGGTTGAGTGCAATAGTACTTCTGATAAGATTGTGAAAAAGACTACTCTGTTGGAAAAGGAGAGGTTTTCTCTTTCAACAAATGGTCGTGGTTTTTGGGTACCCAAGGGTGCTCTGTCTACCGAATCAAAGCTGCCTGCAGAGAAGACCATGTTATGGCACCAAAGACTTGGCCACATAGGTGAGAAGGGTCTACGGACCTTGAAAAATAAGAATCTTGTTGATGGGTTAAATGATTGCAATCTTGAATTTGATTTTTGTGAGCATTGTATTTATGGAAAACAAAACCGCATTCAGTTTTACTCCAGTTCTCATAAGTCTTCATGTATATTGGATCTGATCCATTCAGATGTATTTGGTCCAGTTGATGTTCCTTCTATTGGTAAATCAGTTTATTATGTCTCTTTCATTGATGATTTCAGTAGAAGAACATGGGTTTATTTTCTTAGGAGTAAAGCTGAAGTTTTCAGTCGTTTCAAAGAATTTAAAGCAATGGTAGAGTTGCAGACTGGAAAGAAAATAAAATGTTTGAGAACTGATAATGGCGGTGAATATTGCTCTAATGATTTTGATACATTTTGTAAAGATTGTGGTATTAAAAGACAGAAGACAACTCCGTATTCTCCACAACAGAATGGAGTTGCAGAAAGAATGAACAGGACCCTGATGGAGAAGGCTAGGAGTATGTTGAGTGGTGCTGGACTAGAACAAAAGTTCTGGGCTGAAGCTGTAGCCACTGCCTGCTACCTGATAAACAGGTCTCCTACATCAGCTCTTGTTGATAAAACGCCAATGGAAGCGTGGTCGGGCCACAAGCCTTCACTTAGACATCTGAGAGTTTTTGGTTGTGAGGCATATGCTCATGTGCCAAAGGAGAAGCGGACAAAATTGGATAACAAAGCTGTTAAATGTATTTTCATCGGATACAGTTATGGTGTGAAAGGATACAAGCTTTGGGATCCTGTTGCACAAAAGGTATTTTATTCTAGAAGTGTTATTTTTAGAGAAACTAAGCCTTCTTTTGTTACAGCGCAGCCAAAACAAATAGAAGAAAAGGAAGATGTGATTCAACTACCTGCTACACCAGAGAAAGTTGAATCGAGGCCCTTAGAAAGACAAGAAGTCGAGGAGAGCTCTACGAGTTCTGAATCATCAGAGGAAGAAGAGGTACCTGAACCTGAACCTGATAATGAACCAGATCTTGCTCGAAGGTCTACTAGACAAAGGAAACCACCTGAAAGGTATGGGTATTCTCCTGATGATTGGAGGTGTATATTTGCTTTGAATGCTAACATTGATGAACCAAGATCTGTAGAAGAGGCTCTTGGTATGAATGATTCAGAGTCCTGGAAAATAGCCATGGATGAAGAGATGGCAGCTCTTAAGAGGAATGATACATGGGACCTTGTACCATTGCCTGAAGGACGGAAACCTGTTGGTTGTAAATGGGTGTTCAAAAAGAAGATGGGTTCAGATGGAAGCATTGAGAAGTACAAAGTGCGATTGGTTGCTAAGGGTTACTCCCAAGTTGAGGGGGTAGATTATGGTGAGATTTTTTCTCCTGTAGCCAAAATGACATCCATTCGATTTTTGCTTTCTATTGCAGCAGCTTATGATCTAGAGATCGAGCAAATGGATGTGAAAATAGCTTTCCTTCATGGAGACTTGGAGGAAGAAATTTATATGACACAGCCAAAGCACTATGTGGTAAAAGGTAAAAGTCATTTGGTCTGTAAGTTGAAGAAATCCTTGTATGGTTTGAAAAAAAGTCCTAGGATGTGGTACCAGAAGTTTGATACATATGTGTTGAGTTTGGGATTTGTGCGATCTAAATCTGATCATTGTATATATTTCAAATCTGATGGTGATCGTTTCCTAGTTATTGCCTTGTATGTCGATGACATGTTATTTATTGGCAAAGGAAAAGGTTTGATTGCAGAATTAAAATCTCAACTCTTAGCGAAGTTTGAAATGAAAGATCTTGGTGCAGCAACGTACATTCTGGGAATGGAGATTATAAGAGATAGACAAAACAGAAAGCTTTGGCTAGGCCAGAGTAAGTATGCTGGTACTATTTTGAAAAGATTCAATATGCAAGATTCTAGACCATTGAGTGTTCCTATTACAATGGGAACAAAGCTTTCTATTTCACAGTGTCCTACATCCCCATTGGAGATGGAAGAGATGAGTCGAGTACCATACCAGAGTGCTGTTGGAAGTTTGATGTATGCTATGGTTTGTACAAGACCAGACATTGCCCAAGCAGTGGGAGTACTTTCCCGTTACATGTCTAATCCAGGAAGAGCACATTGGGATGCAGTTAAAAGAGTTTTCAGATACTTGCGGGGTACCTCAGAGTACTCTATATGTTTTCATGGAATAGGAAACAAGCATTCCTTGGATATTCGAGGCTATGTGGATTCAGACTGGGCTGGTGATGTTGATAGAAGAAGATCCACCAGTGCATATGTGTTTACATTATTTGGTGGTGCAATTAGTTGGATGAGCAAGCGACAGGCTGTGGTTGCCTTGTCCACTACAGAGGCAGAGTATATGGCATCTACTCATGCCTGTAAGGAAGCCATTTGGCTTAAGAGATTGTGTTCAGATATAGAGTTCAAACAGGGTGCAGTGACAATTTATAGTGACAGTCAAAGTGCAATCTGCCTAGCGAAGAACCCGACTTTTCATGCCAGGACCAAACACATTAATGTACAATATCATTTTGTGAGAGATATGGTTGAGGATGGCAAGGTGAAGTTGGAGAAGGTAGACACTTTGGTGAATGTTGCTGATGCATTAACTAAACCTGTGAGCACAAAGAAGTTCAGATGGTGTTCAGAGTCTATGGGCCTTTCGGCCCCTAGCAATTAAATCCATGATATTTTTGATCCCCTAACTCTTGCAAGGTGTTCGACAAGTGGGAGATTGTTGAGAAATATGTCTCAACCTTGCAAGCCTTTTTCAAAAAAATTATAGAATTTGTTTGTGGCAGTTTTCCACATGTTTATGCATTGAAAAAGGTGTATGAGTTGTTAAAATGTCCCTTGTCCTTAGTAGAATATAGGAGGGCCATTTTTAGAGCATAGTTAATTTGTTTTATGTCTTTTATGGGGGTCTAAACTAGAGGACAAAATTATGGACGGGATTACTATTTTAACCTGGTTGTTTTTCCATCTTGGAAATGTAAATGTCAAAAATGGGCAACATGTGGCATGGTGGTTAAGCCCATGGTTTTGTAAAACCACAAATGATTTCCAGGTTGTAAATCACTATATAAGGAGGGCTTGGGGAGGAGTTTACATAATGGAGTTTTGTTTGCAAGGCTGGGTGCTAGAAGGATGCTAGTGGTGTCTCTCCAAGCTTGAGTTGAGGTGATGCTCTTGTAAGAACTTGCATTGCAAATGTATTGTAATCTTCTTTGATTTGATAATACATTATGCAGGTTTTAGAGGGTGGGGTTTTTCTCCCGTAAGGGTTTTCCCCACGATAATCATTGTCTTATGTGTTCATTGTTTTATTCATGTTCTTGTATGTTTCTTGAGATTCCTGTAATCAGTTAAGTTGAAATTTGCATATTCGTTCTCTCAAGATTAGCGTAGGAAGCGATTCCGCACACCTTTGCTTCCTTACATGAATATTCAACTAATTTCAATTAGATAAATAAATAGATAGATATAGTTTTAAATTATGTAATAGTCTAATATTTCTAAAATAATAATATTATAAAATTTATATATAATAGTCATGTAGAATTTTCAATAATTTTAGTATTATTATAATTATAAACTTATATAAAATTAATATAAATAATAATAATTATGATATCTTAGTATCTAAAGAGTACCTATAGTATAAATAAATGTATTTTTAAATTATAAATACAAAGCTATAATCTTTTAAGTGCTCTAATGTAATAAAATAACTAAGATATCTTATTTATCTAGAAATAGATTATAGAGATTTATGTATAATTTTAAATATCTATTACATTTATTTCACATGAAGATAGATAGTACATTTATTCTATTATATTAAACATATACCTTTATAATCTAAAATATTATACACATACCTACATTTCTAAAAATAGTTCTTTAAATCCATAATCTGGTATAATTCTACTTTATAATTATTGCATGATAATTTCTAAATTTATGAAATTAGACAGTAATTTTAGTCTAATAGTATAATGTGAAAATTAGTTTAAGTATGCTAATGTTCAATAACCTCTTGGTGAAATAATACTCTAATAATGTGAGATAGCATGTTGAATGTTATACTTAGGTTATTAGATTTTCCATGATGGAAATTGCTCACATTAGATATTATCTCTATCATTCAAAATAGATAGGTTAAATAAATAAAAAACTCTTTAAATAAAATGAAATAATTTAAAAGGTTAAAATTTATATATAATATATAATAAGTTATACTTTTATTTATAATAGTAATATATTAAATATTAATTATAATAGTAATATAAATCTATTATAATTAGTCTTATAAAGTAAAAGGTTAAATTCAATTAAATATTCCTACATTATTATTTTGACTGGTATGAAAATTATAATATAGTGATTTTATTTTATTGTCTCAAAAAATAAAGAAATAATTTTCTTACACATTTAAGAAAATAAATATGTGAGACATTTAAAAATATCGAATGTCTTAGTTTTATCATTTACCTAAGAACTAACAAAAGCAAGTAAATAAAATAAAATAAATAAAAATAGTTCTTTAAATAAATATAGAATAGCAATTAAAATATTTTTAAATAAATCAATAAAGTCTTTAAATAAAATAATTTAAAAGGTTAAAATCTAAATATTTTTTAATAAAAAAATAATCATAAAATAAAGTGAAATAGATTTTATGTATTTAATTGATTGACATTTGAAATAAATAAATAAATAATTTAAGAGAATCTTTTTTATATGACATAAATAGTACCTTTATTCTATTATGCATATATCTACATAATATCTACATTATTTTCAGTGCTAACTTAAGTAAATGTGTTTTTAAATTTATAAATAGCTCTATAATCTATTATACAAAGTCTAATAATGTACATTAATTATTTTGATATTTAAAAAAAAAAAGGACGTAAAAAGAGGTTTGATAATCTATTTAGAGAGTAGGTGAACAAGCATCAAAAGATTAATTTTGAAAAGGTGTCATTAAGTCCATATTATAATCATGCAATGGGGGTAGAAAATGAGAAATAAAAGCGTGTGTCAAGTCCATAAATGAAAAATAAAACTATTATAATTCTCTACCATTCAAAATAAGTCTAAAATTAAAAATCAAACAAATATCATCATTTTAGCAAGTAAAAATTATTTAATATGTAAATAAATGTCCATATGTTGAATTAAAAATATTATTCATAAAATAATTGAATATTTGTATTATCTGTATTAATTTATTATATACAAAATAAAATTTTGAAAAACATTATTAAAAAACTAATTATTTAAAAAAAAAAATTATTATCACCAAAATTTAACATTGACTAAATCTTCAAATTATCAATCAATCAAATTAAATATTAAAACATTAATGTTAATAGTGAAATTTAAAAAAAGAAAAAAAATCGAAAAAGTATGTAGCATTTTAAATTAATGCATTAATAAAATGATTGAATTTGAAACTTGGCAACATTTAGATTGCGCTGCTTACTTTTAAATTAATGAACATTTTAGATTACCATGACATATTTTAAATTAATGCAGCCAAGAGTACATGACAACGGATTTGACTGATGGATGATACATGATGGGGCAGGCATCCATGCCACGGTGCATTCTTGGGGCTGGATAGTCGTTGCCATCATGGACCTAGGCAACAATGGCAGGCCCATGATGCCTTTTGGTATTGGTGCAAACCACATAGATCTTGAGAAATCCCTCAACCCGAGACTCATCTACAACATCAGCTTGGATGACTACGTCTTGTATCTCTACACTCTCTACAATATTCACCAAGTTCAAGAAATTATTAGAATGCCTTTTGCTAGCTATCCCACCGACTTTGACTTGGGGTCCGATTCTTTAAATCATCCATCCTTCATAGGATTTTTCAAGAAGAATTTCATCACCTCATCCTCTGCCACATTGAGAAGAGCACTCACCAAGAAGAATGCCATCACCTCATCATCTGCCACATTAAGAAGAGAACTCACGAATGTGGGAGATGATGTATCATCATATAAGGAAATTGTTGAGGTGCTAAAAGGCTTGAAAGTGCAAGTGGTTCTCATTGTTCTCAAATTTAAACACAAATTTGAGGTGCTCAAGTTTAGCCTCACGTGGAGGTGGAGGAAGGTGTTGAAGACAAATTTATGCTATTTGGATATTTGTGTTGGAGTGATAAGAATGGACATGTTGTCAAAAGTCTTATTGTCACACTCTTTCAGTAATTATGTACATAATCTCCTATCTCTACTGTCGATGTTACTTTAAGTCTGTTTGTATGTCTTTCTTCCTCTCTTCTATACACTTTATCTCTTATTTTGCTCTAGTCAAATGAGCTATTAATTTTTTAAGTTTGTCCTACTTTCTTCCTCAATTCTATACACATTATCACTTTTGTTGTGAAGTTTATTATTACTAAAAATGTAATCATCTCATCTGTCTCTATTATTAAGATATGAATGTTTGAATTAAGAGGCAAATGTGTATATTAAAGGTCTATAATATTAGTAACTCCCAGTTAGTGTGGAAGTCTTTAATATGATCTAGAATCAACTTATATTCTACTTGTTAATCAATATTTTATAATTGTTTAGTGACATTATAAAATATATGAAAACTTATTCTATTAAAAAACTTACAAAATTATATGTAAAAAAAAGAGATGAAATAATAATAAATAAATAAACCATCATATATTAATAAGTAGAATAATATAGAATTCCTCAAATATATTTAGATATACTTTCCCAAAACAAATAAAAGAAAAAGTGTGTCATATAATAAAAAATACAAATTTAAATTTTCAATTTGGTGAATCATGCACTTTAAACAACTTTGCTAAAGTTAAATTCGTCTAATTCACATATTTTGGAAATGATATCACACTTTGTTTTATTTATTTTTATTTCTTTCATCAAAAATATTTTATACACTTTACTAAATTATTTTAATCCACATATCATGTGAATAATATCAACATTTCAATTGTTCTTTAAATCAATGCTCCTCATTTAATATATACGATTATTTTTAAAATCCTAAACATTCAAATGGATTCCTTTAAAGACTTCTAAGGGGTTTCTTGTAAACACAAAATAAATCTAATTATTTTTTATTGGTTCATTCTCTACTTTAAAAATGAAAAATCTTTGAAAGAACTCTATAAGTATTCTTAAAAACACACAAAAAAAATCTAATCTTTTGTATTTTTTTTTCCATTTTTTTTTTGGTTGTAAGTCAAAAGAAAGAAGGAAGTTTTGTTGAAGGAAAATGAAGCTACAACAAGAAAATCTATTGAGAGTTTAATTCTCCATAGCCTCCTTCCTATTTGAGATATTTTTATTATTAGTTTATTTCTCCTTCTAATTTTAACCTCCCCTCTATTTTCATTTTCCTTGCTCTTGGTATATTAATATTAATTATAATAGTAATATAAAACTATTATAATTAGTCTTATAAAGTAAAAGGCTAAATTCAATTAAATATTCCTACATTATTATTTTGAATGGTATGAAAATTATAATATAGTGATTTTATTTTATTGTCTCTAAAAAGAAAGAAATAATTTTCATACACATTTAAAAAAAAATTGACACATTAAAAAATATGGAATGTCTTAGTTTTATCATTTACCTAAGAACTAACAAAAACAAGTAAATAAAATAAATAAAAATAGTTTCTTTAAATAAATAAAAAAAATCTTTAAATAAAATAAAATAATTTAAAAGGTTAAAATCTATATATTATATTTAATAAAAAAATAATCATAAAATAAAGTGAAATATATTTTATGTATTTAATTGATTGACATTTGAAATAAATAAATAAATAATTTAAGAGAATCTTTTTTATATGACATAGATAGTACCTTTATTCTATTATGCATATATCTACATAATATCTACATTATTTTCAGTGCTAACTTAAGTAAATGTGTTTTTAAATTATAAATACCTCTATAATCTATTATACAAAGTCTAATAATGTACATTAATTATTTTGATATTTTAGAAAAAAAAAAAGGATGTAAAAAGAGGTTTGATAATCTATTTGGAGAGTAGGTGAACAAGCATCAAAAGATTAATTTTGAAAAGGTGTCATTAAGTCCATATTATAATCATGCAATGGGGTAGAAAATGAGAAATAAAAGCGTGTCAAGTCCATAAATGAAAAATAAAACTATTATAATTCTCTATCATTCAAAATAAGTCTAAAATTAAAAATCAATTAGATATCATCATTTTAGCAAGTAAAAATTATTTAATATGTAAATAAATATCCATATGTTGAATTAAAAATATTATTCATAAAATAATTAAATATTTGTATTATTTGTATTAATTTATTGTATACAAAATAAAATTTTGAAAAACATTATTAAAAAACTAATTATTTTTAAAAAAATTATTATCACCAAAATTTAACATTGACTAAATCTTCAAATTATCAATCAATCAAATTAAATATTAAAACATTAATGTTAATAGTGAAATTTAAAAAAGAGAATTTCTTTTTGAAAAAATATGTAGCGTTTTAAATTAATGCATTAATAAAATGATTGAATTTGAAACTTGGCAACATTTAGATTGCGCTGCTTACTTTTAAATTAATGAACATTTTAGATTACCATGACATATTTTAAATTAATGCAGCCAAGACTACACTGACAACAAATTTGACCAATGGATGATACATGATGGGGCAGCCATCCATGCCATGGTGCATTCTTGGGGGTGGATAATCACTGCCATCATGGACCTGGGCAACAATGGTAGGCCCGTGATGCCTTTTGGTATTGATGCAGGCCACATGAATCCCGAGAAATACCTCAACCCGAGACTCATCTACAACATCATCTCGGATGACTACGTCTTGTATCTTTGCACTCTCTACAATATTCACCAAGTTTGAGAAATTATTAGAATGCCTCTTGTCAGCTGTCCCACCGACTTCGACTTGGGGTCCGATTCTTTAAATTATCCATCCTTCACGAGATTTTTCAATAAGAATTTCATCACCTTGTCCTCTGCCACATTCTAGAAGAGCACTCACCAAGAAGAATGCCATCACCTCGTCATTTGCCACATTCAGAAGAGAACTCATGAATGTGGGAGATGATGTATCATCGTATAAGGAAATTGTTGAGGTGCCAAAAGGCTTGAAAGTGCAGTTTGTTCTCGTTGTTCTCGAATTTAAACACAAATATGAGGTGCTCAAGTTTAGCCTCACGTGGAGGTGGAGGAAGGTGTTGAAGACAAATTTGTGCTATTTGGATATTTGCGTTGGAGTGATAAGAATGGCCATGTTGTCAAAAGTCCTATTGTTGCACTCTTTCAGTAATTATATACATAATCTCCTATCTCTACTATCGATGTTACTTTAAGTCTGTTTATATGTGTTTCTTCCTCTCTTTTATACACTTTATCTCTGCTTTCGCTCTAGTCAAATGAGCTATTAATTTTTTAAGTTTGTCTTTCTTTCTTCCTCAATTCTATACACATTATCTCTTTTTTTGTGAAGTTTATTATTACTAAAAATGTAATCGTCTCATCTGTCTCTATTATATTAAGATATAAATATTTGAATTAAGAGGCAAATGTGTATATTAAAGGTCTATAATATTAGTAACTCCAAGTTAGTGTGGAAGTCTTTAATATGATCTAGAATCAACTTATATTCTACTTGTTAATCAATATTTTATAATTGTTTAGTGACATTATAAAATAAATGAAAACATATTCTATTAAAAAACTTACAAAATTATATGTAAAAAAAAGAGATGAAATAATAATAAATAAATAAACCATCATTTATTAATAAGTAGAATAATATAGAATTCCTCAAATATATTTAGGTATACTTTCCCAAAACAAATAAAAGAAAAAGTGTGTCATATAATAAAAAATTCAAATTTAAATTTTCAATTTGGTGAATCATGTACATTAAACAACCTTGCTAAAGTTAAATTTGTCACACTTTTTTCTTTTTTCTTTTTTCTTTTTTTCTTTTTTCTTTCTTTCATTAAAAATAATTTATACACTTTACTAAATTATTTCAATCCACATATCATGTGAATAATATCAACATTTCAATTGTTCTTTAAATCAAAGCTCCTCATTTAATATATACGATTATTTTTAGAATCCTAAACATTCAAATGGATTCCTTTAAATAACTCTAAGGGGTTTCTTGTAGACACAAAATAAATCTAATTATTTTTTATTGGTTCATACTCTACTTTAAAAATGAAAAATCTTTGAAAGAACTCTACAAGTATTCTTAAACACACATAAAAAAATCTAATCTTTTGTATTTTTTTTTTTCCGTTTTTTTTTTTGGTTGTAAGTCAAATGAAAGAAGGAAGTTTTGTTGAAGGAAAATGAAGCTACAACAAAAAAATCTATTGAGAGTTTAATTCTCCGTAGCCTCCTTCCTATTTGAGATATTTTTATTATTATTTTCTTTCTCCTTTTAATTTTAACCTCACCTCTATTTTCATTTTCCTTGCTCTTGGTACTATTTTTTGTTTGTTTATAGGAGTCACATGATAAGGTAAAACATGTTGAAGGAGAAGAAGAACATAATTAGAATTAAGAAGATTTTTTGAAGAATCTTTTTTTTTCTTTACTCAAGTTTTTTTGTCTTTATATATTTATGTGGGATAGAAAGTGTTTTGGTATACATAACAAATTTATGTATTAACTTTTTTCATATTTTGATAATAAATTATAATAATAAAACGTAAAATTCTAATGTGTTTCTAATGGTATCATTGTGCTCATTGGACATGCTAGCCATTATAGGGATTCTCCATGATGAGTTGTAGCTCATAAGTTACATCCATAAGATTTTTAATCCCTTTTGATGGGTTACACCCACAATAAAGGTTGATTCATGTCATAAAGATATATTTGATAAAAAAAAAAATTTATATACATGAAAGTATATATTCATTTTCATTATGATCATATACATATGTATGTGCATGCATGCAAGTGCATATGTGTGCACACACACACACACATGTATGCACACACACACATGTATGCATATAATATTTATAATCGTGATTTTAGAAATATGTACTGCCTTCATTTAAAAAATCAAGTTTTTTATAATATATTGTAAAATTGTATTCATGTTACACTTTCACATAGATGTGCTTAATCCATAAAGCTATTCTTTATAATTTGAATAGCTTTATAGCCTAATGACATATAATAGGATGAATAGATATGGATTACAATTTAATATACATAAAATAAAAAAGTGTGTAATTATTGAGAAATTAAATATGAACATAGATTTACTAGGAGAAACTATGTTCTGATTAGATTAAATCAGGATCAGGCCTGAACCATTACAAAATAAGGAGGAGATCACAAGTAGTGAGACCACTAGGAACACAAAACAAAAAAAGGATATATCACTTTTTTTGAAATGAGGCTTTTGATTGGAGAAACAATTGGCAGGAGAAAGAGTCTTGAACACACAAGGTCACCTAATTAGAATAAAGGGTTTCAGAAGGAACCCCAAACCATCTTCTTAAAAACCCCCCTTGCACTAGAGTTGTACAGTCAAGGGAATAGACAACAAGTAGATTTTGAAATGCTTTCCAAAACCTTTTACCAGTAGGACCACCTTGGAGCTCAAACAAGGAGACAAACCACACAAATATAGGGACACCCAAAAACCTTGTGATAAGAGAAGCACCTAGGCATTCACTACTATCATAAAAAAAGGTAATCATTGAATGGAATAGCATAAAAAAATAAAGGGTTTTGAAAGGCATCTCTAAACCTTTTCTTGGTAGAAAAACATGTAAACAACACATAATGGGCCATCTCAATAGGCCTACTATCAACAAAGTCACTGGGAATCAAAATCTCTAAAGGTAAGAATACAAGGGTAGAGTCTTCTTTCAATAACCCCAAGCCAAGAAGAAACCTTGAACCCATGCTCCAAGTAGAAGGCCTTGAGAGAATCACCCCAAAATGGCACACCAAATGATGAGGGGAGTAGGGTAAAATGTAGAGATCCATGAAAATGATATCATCTACCAACGAAAACTAGATTCCACCACTAGAGTAGGCACAAAGGATATAGAGAACTCTCTGGTTATATGCCTACAAGGTGACCAAACCTTAGCATACATTCAAATCCCTCCCACCACTGCCCATGGAAATCTACCTTTGAGAATAGCATACCCCCAGGTTTCACCTCCATAGGGTCACCAAAGGGAGTAGAGAGAACATAACTTGCATACCTCAAACCCACCATGATAAGAGTTCTAATGGGTAGTCTCATAGTGTGGGAGACAAAGCTGCCACTCTCAAGAGATCCACCAATCTCAAGGAATAGATCTAGGGACCCCAACTCAAAGAGGGAAAACACAAGAGTAGAAGCATAAACCCTCAATAGTTTGTTTTTCTCCAATAGTTTACTACCAGTGCATGAAGCAAGGTAGAGGGGCTAAGGAGAAACCACAACCAAAACCCTCACCATAGTGTAGGGGAAATCATCTTCTCCATGAAAAATGGACATAGGGATCACTACCACACACATAGCAACAAACATAGACTCAACTTCTTTGTTCCCAACAATAGACTCAGCCACAGAGGCAACCAAACCTCACCTTGCCAATAAGGGCATCAAAACCCACAACAAGAAAATAATAGAGAGGGAAACTCTTAAGATCATGATGATACTACTTAAAACTGCAAAGGCCTCAAAGACACCAAATCTAACACCTAAGTAGGAGGCAAAAGCAGTAAGTAGAGAAAGAAAAAATGGAGAACAAGAAGACCCCCACCAAGAGCCATAGAACCCAAAAAGCTTCTAACCTAGAAAGGAAAAGGCTGGGGAGAAACGCAACCATCCACTTCACCTTCATCATCCTTAGCCCCATCATTGTCCTAAGAAAACCCTACACCTCCTACTGTCCATTATTTGGGAGAAACTGTGTTTTTTAGGATAAAATATGTTATCTAAATTAAAAGTAAAAATAAATTTGTTTCAAATACATATTTGAATTGTTATTTTAGAGATTTCAAATTTAAGTGCAATTCGTTTGAAATCTAAACAAAAAATTTAACTAGTATTTTATGATAACAATTTTACTTATATTCAATATACATATTTCCATACTTGAAAATTTGTGTATGTTTATAATCTTAGAAATATTAAGTTATGTACAATTTTATGCAACAATGAATAAATGCATTTTTCAAAACTTTTTATGAATCAAATTTCACACTTAGTAATTGAATTTTACCAAAGAAATCTACATTTTGCTCCAAGAGACTACGCTAAGAAAAATGAGGTGACAAGATATAAATATTGTATAAGACTTTATAGAACTATAACAAGGATTAAAGTAAAATATACAAGAGTCTCCCTTTTTAGGAAATTATATAAAAGGGGAGATGGGGGGACTTGCAAGGCTTCCAAACTCCTATAAAAATTACATAACATATACAATTATATCAAAATTAAATAAATTAACCTATCTTTATTGAGCCATAACAACTAGTATTTTTTTTAAAAATAGTTTGTTCATCCCACCATCATAATTTAGCATATTTATTCATTCCTAATCACACCCTCTCTCAAACCCATTCTAGGTGGTTTCTTAATCATGTGGGATAGCTTAGAATTATGTTAAACTAATCTAGAACTAACAAAAAGGGTAATATATGAAAATACAAATAAGAAATTAACTTTTAAATATTTTGCATACAAACTATAGCATTGTAAATTGTACACCTTCATTAGTGTGTCCAATTTCTTACTCTCCTAGCACCTATGCTAGTATTTCCCATTCCTCTATGCATTATCGTGGGACCTTTATTAATTTAAATTAATATTCAAAATTATATTATCGGTCTTATTCCTCTTTATTACATCATCATACTCTTATTTGGGCCCTTAATTCTAGGTGTGCCCTTTATTATTTTATCCAAGTTTATCCTTAATCCTACCCCAATTTCAACTTCCAAAGTGCAATATTCATATCTATACATTATGGTTTAATCCATCGAGCTAGATTTGGCATTAGAACCCCATTATCTTTCATTCCTTGAAAGTCAAAAAAATATCGTCGAGACCAAGGTAACCTACAATGTAGTGACCCACCGTGACTCATCTTGCTCTTTGCACATTAATAGACCATATTGATATGGCTTAGTCTACTTTATGTTAATGATTTGATGGTATCATACTATGTACTAACCCTATTTCATTATTATATTGGATGAAATGATGTTATGATGTGTGTGGCTATCTTACTACTGTATTCGTGATAGGGACGATGTCATACCACTCGTCATGAGCATGTTATGACATTGTAATTCTCTATCACTTGCCTAATCATTTATGATATTATTGTATATGTTGTATCGTGGTTATTGGTGGTTGCAGGATTGCAAGTACTAGACATCGACTCCACCTAGTCTCATACATCTGAGGGTGTCTTTATCCCAATGGAAAGTTGTTGGAGATGGCATGAGTTATCTCTATACACTCTAGGCTTAAGTTGTCATCCTTTTCAATTAGTTGTCTTAGCGCGAGTTGTCATGCTAGTGTCTAGAGTTGTGATCGTCTTGTGGCATTGTTAGTATTTGATTATTTATCTATTTAATGTTTGATTAATATAGTTTATTAATGTTAAATTAGTTTATTATATAGTTTGATTAATTAAATATTATTGAGTGGTTTATTATTATTTGATTTATATTTGTATGATGCTTATATATCTATTTATTTATTTAATTGATTTATTGATTTATTGTTTAATTGATTATTTGTTACCTATTTATTGTTTAATCATTTATGGTTTTATATTTAATTGTGGCTTTATATTTATTTGAGGCATCTATTTATTTAATTTTCCTTGAGTTATTTATTGATGGGCTTTGGTTTATTTATTCATTTAATTTTATATTATTATATTCTTATAGTTCTCTTGCTACTAAATAGGTAAATAAATAATATATATCTTACCTACCCTTTATGGTTATTGGCTAAAAAGCCTTGGGTAACTAAAATATTATATTTGGGTATGGTAGGTAGATTATATAGTATTTTGGAATATTTCTATTGGTTGGATTATTCTATAGTTTTGAATGCTTTTTCTATTTATTGGGTCACCTGTGCATTTTGCCGAGTTGGCCTCTCTGGAATTATTTTTTTGTGCTTTGGGGATTTTCTTTGCTTGGATTTGGATTTGACTGGAACTTGCTGGATTTTAGATTTTCTCTTCTTAAATTTCATTTTCCATAACTTCGATTATCCAGGTTGGTTGAATTCTCTCTTCTTTATGCAATTTGGTTTTCTGGAAAGATTGTTCTCTTTGTGTCTAAGAAAATATTGATTGGGGCAATAGAGTTAAATAATTATTACAAAGATTTAAATATTATATTGCTGGGAAGACTTATATTTCTGTGTAAATCATTGTTGAAGTATTATTGTATTCTTTGTGAATGGCGTGTTCGACCCTGTGTTTTGGTTTGATTTGGTATTGTGAATCTGAGTTTGGTTGGCCTAAATATTATGATTTACTTTGTATTGCATCCCTATCTATGTGATTTTGGCGATATTTAATAGTCTTATTGATTTTTAGAATTTAATCCTAAACTTTACTTCTGTTGTCTGAGTCTTTTCTGCAAAGGCACTAATCCAGTGGAAGCACGAATGTTGTTATCAAATATGCTATTTTATTTAACGAATGCACTATTATTATTAGTGGATGCACTATTTTATTTAGCTAAGGCGCTATTGTATTGCATAAGCACTTAAACATTAAGTAAAAGATTTGAATAATTTAGTGGAAGTGCTATATTATTAGGTATAAACGCTATTTGAATTTGTGGATGCACTAATCTATTAAACAAAAGTGCTACTCTTCTCGGTCAGGGTATTTTGATGATTTTGGTCTGTCTAGGTCAGTTTTATTAGTTCTATCCTTGTACTAGAGGCATTCATTGACACTCCTGTGATCTTCAGAGTTGTTTATGGATTAGTTTTTGGTTGTTTCATTTTTGCTTTATGCTCCAAAAAGTTGATAAGCCTTGTTGTGGATGATTTATTATTTATGGTTGAGTAAGGGGAAATATTATGCTTGCTCTTGTGAATGATTATTGAGGCTCTTGTGTGTTTAATTATGTTGGCACTTTGGTTTATGCGTATTATTTGGAATTCACATCTTCATGTAAGTGGATGAATCTTATTGAATGCATTTGTATGAGCCTCTTGTATTAGTGATGTATGTGTTTTACCCTAAGGTCTTGGAACATGGTTAGGGGGAGTGGGATTTCATGTGTTAGTTGGGGTCACATGGAAATAGGCCACATGTTGGTGGGTATAGACTTCTAGGAGCTCATGAAAATTTTCCTTATGTAATCAAGTGATAAAACTTAATAATTAATGTAGATGGTTTGGATAATTAGAATTCATTTAATAAAGATAATGAATATTGTTTGGGCCCCAATGCTTAGTCTTGGGGAGGATGTTTTTGGATAAGGTTAGGAATTCCATAGGGATAACAAATCGTACTCCCTTGTTTCTCACATAGGTTGAGTCGTGGTTCCACATGTCTATCTAGATGATGCCTTCTATTTTGAGGGTATCATGCAATGACATGTCTATCAGGGTGGTTCCTTCTTTGTGACGATAGCATGTGATGACACTCCACTCCTACATGCATCCTTGTTCCTTATGCCCCTATTGTTGGTATGCCTCTGGGAGTTTCTATGATTTAAGCTTAGCCTTGTGATACAATTGGCTTATGTTTATGTGTTCTTATTGTGGTGAATTTGGTATTGTGAGTCTCTTTGGTTGTTGGGTGTCACCCTAGGTCTAGTGTGTGTGTGGGACCTTGTGTCATCTCCTAGCACTAGGGGTGGTTCCTTTGGTTCCACATGGTCGGGTGGTTTGATGCCTTCTTCCATTGGGATGTTCTTCGTTGGATGCTCTATATGTGGATGTGGATTCTAATCTCTTCAGATTTTGGATGGATATTGTAATAGATGAATATACATGATTTGTATGGTGTTGTATTCTTGATATCATAAGATATTTTTATTTTTAGTTTGAGATCTATGCCCTTTAATGTAAATGAATAATGTATATGTACTAGTAGATGATGTATTAGGATATGGATATGACTCTTGTAGAGAGCATATATATGCATCATGTTGTATCTTGGATAGTGATTCATTAATGGAAATTATGTGATTGAATTTATTGATGTACAATTAGTGTTATTTGGATTATTAATGTGGTAGATGTTAATGGAAATGGATTTTATGGTACTTAGATAATGGATAAGAAAATGGGATTAGGAACATTTGGATTTGGTGTTCTTAAAATAAACCTTAAGGGATCTACTGGTAAATGTAGTGTTAGTGATTTGCATTCATGATGGATGAATTAGTAGATGATTAAATGTATATACATGGAAAGAGTAGATAATAAATATGTTAAGTTGCATTAGATAGTAGCAGTGATCATGATGACAATTGCTTGTGGAGATGATATAAGTAATGATGTTGGGATACCCTAGGGAAGATAAATGTTGAATGGTATTTATTTTCACTTGCATCAAGATTTCTTATGATTATGACTTTATGTTTATGTTCTTGATGGATATGTGTATATCTTGTGTATGGATGTTAAATGCATAAGAGTAATTGGATATATGTGTTGTAGCGCAATGAAGGTGTGGTAGTAACTGGGAAGTTTGAATGCTGTAAATATTATTTTTCCCTTGATTTTATAGGATATGGATTTCTAAAAATTGTGAGATTATTTTTATTTTATTTGGTTTTGAAGGAAGCTTATTTTAAAAAATTCTCAAATAGGTGTATGACATGGCTTCTTCAATGACATAAGAATGTGCCTATGTGTAAAATATTGTGTAAATGTATATTTGTCTTCTTAATTGCATGCAACTAGATGTTAAAGGAGTGATGCCACACTTGAATGGTGTGAGTTATTGAGATTTTTGCTTATAGATGCTAACTTGGTGGCATGAATTATAGTTTTGGTCTTGCAAAATGCAGTTAAATAAAGTTCTCTTTAAGATATTTTAATGATTTAGCATGCTAATTGTATCTAGAAAGTTTTTTTTTGACTTGTTTTATCTCTTGTGTAATGCATTCACCTTGAATAATTGAAGTGTAGTGTAGACATCCAAATTTGATCACTTCCATATGATCAAAATCATCCACTCTATTCATCTATTTCATTAATAGTGATTAAATAATTTATTTAATCATTATTTCATGTTCTGCCTAAGGTTCATAAAGTATGTAATTAAATAAATTAGATACTTTACCTTATCCCTTTTCTTCTCTAAATTAAATAAATAAGACAATTTGTTTAATTTAGTCATTTGACCTATTGGGATTAAAACTAAATTTTAATTCCTCTTTTTCTCTCGCCTTGTCACATTCTCCATAACCCTCTTTTAATCTAGATTAAATTAATTAATCTATGATTAGGATGTGCACCACTTAATCAAGATTAAGGGTCACATCCTCCATAATCTCCCACTTTCCTCTAATCTCTCATTAATTATCCTAATCTTGTGTTTGCACAACCTTAATCAGAATCATTAGCCACATTTGGCTTACCTTTTTTGGTCAACCTTCCCACTTACCCTTTTTAGCTTGGACTCTCTTTCCCATGTGAATTTTTAATTCACATTTATTTACCCAAGGCTCCTCTCTTCCCCATGTGAATTTTTAATTCACTTTTATCTTTTCAAAGTCTTCCCCATCCCCATGCAAAGTTCTAGAAGGCGTGACTTGTCACTTTACATGTGCCAAGGACTTCTAGAACATTAGACTTGTCACAACACTCACATGTGGAAAATTCCCACCCTTTCAGAAACCCTCTCTTATCCATTAGATTCTCTCAAGCATGTGAATTTTTAATTCACATTTATTTCTCCAACCACCTTCTCATTCCCCATGGAGATTTTTGAGGAATTCTAAAATTCCTCAAGTGTCTTTTTCACTCTCATTTGGGGACAAGAAGTTCCTTTTTGAGGAAATCTTCTCATCCCCCAAGGTACTTACAAGGTACTTTTCCTTCCTCCACATCACGTACCTTCCTTCCACCTCACTTCCACATCATCTCATCCTAGGCCATATCACATTCGACATGTCAAAATGTGAGGGCTTGTGAGTCCTCAACTCATCATAGCCCTCCATCTTGGCCTTGTTGGTTTAATCTCAACCGTTGAATTCTCTAGATAATTCAAATTTCTCTATAAATACCCCCTCATTTCCCTCATTTTAGGGATCAAGTCTTTTGCTACCAAACTCTTGTCTATTTTCCATTTGAGCTCTCATCTCATAATCATCATACCCTCATCCACTTTGCATATCATTTTGCATATTCAAGATAGCTTGTCATCTAAGGAGCACACAACTCTTCAAGAATCAAAGGGCCAACCAAGGAAGGAGCACAAGAAAGGTATAATCATTTATCGATTGATTATCTTACCTATTTGCAAATCCATTCTCTTAGGCTAATCATTGAGGTGCCCTTTCATCATGTTATTTCCTCTTATTGCATCATTAGTTTTTGTTTAGCATCTCACATTAGGAGTAGCATTCTAATAGGATCACATGTAGTAAGGAAAATTTTATTGTCATGATTGAACTGAAATGTTTTATTGATTAATGAATCCTTAAATGAGAAGGATTAGGTGTACTATTGGTAATTGTTCAAAGGAAGCTTTGGATTAATATGTGTATGTTTTCAACTTAACCCTTACGACTTCCAGGAGTAAGTCAAGTCCAAGGGGGGAGGATGTAGTGCCCCACCCTGACTCATCTTTCTCTTTGCACATTAATAGACCATATTGATACAACTTAGTCTACTTTATGATGATGATTTGATGGTATAATACTATGTACTAACCCTATTTCATGATTATATTGGATGAGATGATACTATGATGTGTGTGGTTGTCTTACTATTGTATTTGTGATAGGGATGATGTCATACCACTCGTCATGAGCATGTTATGACATTGTAATTCTCTATCACTTGCTTGATCATTTATGATATTATTGTATATGTTGTATCGTGCTTATTGGTGGTTGTAGGATTGCAGTTACTAGACATCGACTCCACCTGGTCTCACAGGTCTGAGCATATATTTATCCCAATGGAAAGTTGTTGGAGATGGCATGAGTTCCCTCTATACACTCTAGGCTTAAGTTTTCATCCTTGTCAGTTGGTTGTCTTAGTGTGATTTTCCATGCTAGTGTCTAGAGTTGTGGTCGTCTTGTGGCATTGTGAGTATTTGATTATTTATTTAATTAATGTTTGATTAATATAGTTTATTAATGTTAAATTAATTTATTATATAGTTCACTTAATTAAATATTATTGAGTGGTTTATTATTATATGACTTATATTTGTATGCTAGTGTCTAGAGTTGTGGTCGTCTTGTGGCGTTGTTAGTATTTGATTATTTATTTAATTAATGCTTGATTAATATAGTTTATTAATGTTAAATTAATTTATTATATAGTTCAGTTAATTAAATATTATTGAGTAGTTTATTATTATTTGATTTATATTTGTATGATGCTTTTATATCTATTTATTTATTTAATTGGTTTATTTATTTATTGTTTAATTGATTATTTGTTACTTATTTAATGTTTAATCATTTATGGTTTTATATTTAATTGTGGCTTTATATTTATTTTATGCATCTATTTATTTAATTTCCCTTGATTTATTTATTGATGGGCTTTGGTTTATTTATTCATTTGATTTTATATTATTATATTCTTATAGTTCTCTTGCTACTAAATAGGTAAATAAATATTATATAGATTACCTACCCTTTATGGTTATTGGCTAAAAAGCCTTGGGTAAATAAAATATTATATTTGGGTATGGTAGGTAGATTATATAGTATTTTGGAATATTTCTATTGACTGGATTGTTCTTTAGTTTTGAATGCTTTTTCTATTTATTGGGTTGCCTGTGCATTTTGTTGAGTTGGCCTCTCTGGAATTATTTTTCTGTGCTTTGGGGATTTTCTTTGCTTGGATTTGGATTTGACTGAAACTTGCAAGATTTTAGATTTTCTCTTCTTCAATTTCGTTTTGTCATAACTTTGATTATCCGGGTTAGTTGAATTCTCTCTTCTTCCTACAACTTGGTTTTCCGGAAAGATTGTTCTCTCTGTGTTTGAGAAAAGATTGATTGTGGGAATAGACTAAAATAATTATTATGAAGCTTTAAATATTATATGGCTGGGAAGACTTATATTTTTGTGTAAATCACTATTGAAGTATTACTATATTCTCTATGAATGTTGTGTTCTACCCTGTGCTCTGGTTTGATTTGGTATTGTAAATCTAAGTTTGGTTGGCCTAAATATTGTGATTTACTTTGCATTGCATCCTTGTCTGTGTGATTTTGGTGTTATTTAATAGTCTAATTGATTTTTAGAATTTAATCGTAAACTTTACTTCTGTTGTCTGAGTATTTTCTGCAAAAGTGCTAATCCAGTGGAATCGCTAATGTTGTTATCAAAGGCACTATTTTATTTAATGAATACACTATTATTATTAGTGGATGCACTATTTTATTTAGCTAAGGTGCTATTGTCTTGTGTAAGTGCTAAACCATTAAGTAAAAGTGTTGAATAATTTAGTGGAAACGCTATACTGTTAGGTATAAGCACTATTTGAATTTGTGGATGCGTTAATCTATTAAATAAAAGCGCTACTCTGCTCTATCAAGGTATTTTGATGATTTTGGTCTATCTGGGTCAATTTTCTCAGTTTTGTCGTTGTACCAAAGGCATTCATTGATACTCTTGTGATCTTTGGAGTTGTTTATGGATTAGTTTTTGGTTTTTTCTGTTGGAGCGAAAATACACTAAGAGGGGGGGGGTGAATCAGTGTTTATAACTTCTTAAATAATTTAAACTAACACTGGAAAGAGCCATACATATATTCTTATTTTTCAATGATAGTATCATTCATATAATCGAATGCAATCATATAAATTGAAAATGAGTAATGTAACATTGCATTTTAAAGCAGTAAAGTACTAACGCAAAAGAGTCACAAAGACACAAGATATGTCGAGTGGAAAACCCTCCTGGGGTAGAAAAACCACTCCTGAACCTACTTCCTTTTTCAGGCCTTCATTTCTATAATTTATTTTGACAGCCTCAAAGGCTGATTTTTGAGCACCAACTCAAGGAGCACCAACCCCTCTGTTTAGAGACACCGATCTCAAGGAGCACCAACCCCTTTCCTGATTTTAATAGAACATACAATAGTACAGAGGATCTCTCTGTTTCACTTGATTTATGTCAAGTGCCTCTTGGCGAACAATGTGTAAAACATTCAAAAGTCAAAAGTGACTTTTCAATGTTCCACCCATTGTCAAGCCTTAAGATAGCTTGAGGAAAATCTTAACACAGTTACAATACAGTTTCATCAAACTATGTTTTATCATACATCCTTTCTTTCCTTTTCAACTGATTAATTTTCAATGTTTTCCCATACGGAACACTACAAATCAAAAAAAATTTGAATATCTTTCAAGACTCTCTATAGTAATACCCCTGGTTTTCATTTTAATTTTTTGCCATCATTGAACCCTGAAACCACTGGTTTTTCCTTTTTCAGAAAAAAAATCATTACACTTCGAAAGTATTACAACTGTTACTCGAAAATTTCACATACCAGAAGGTTATTGCAAGGTTGTATTTGAAGTTACATAATAACTATCAGGACAAATCTGATGTTACAGTGTTCACAAAGGAGATATTTTTTCTTTCTGATGAGGATAGGACATAAATGACCAAGAATAGAAGAGTGACTGAGCATGTCTTCACCAAAAGCCTACATATGCAGAGCTTACACAAAATGGTAAGAACACATCCTTTAGATAATAGAATAATAACCATTTTACCCTGGCTGTAACAACAATGTAACTGAAAGAGAGTAATAATGCATATATTAGCAGTTACCAATGAATCCAGGTAAGAAACTGAAGAATTTCGAATCATTTTAGTTGACCCACAAACTCAAAAAGCTCGATTCACAAAAATGATAAAATAACCTTGACTGTAAAGAACGGATCTGCAAACCAGTCTGAAGATGAATACCTGACAATAGTGATAAAGATGTTGTCAAGAAATAGATTACCAGAACTGCATACAAGTGAAACGACCAAGACATCTTCCAAAACTGTGCCTTCACCTAGCTGTACGAAATAGCCACACAGAATGACCATTGTGATGGTCTTCTTACAAATTCCATTCGCTGTCCAAAAATAGTCAACCAGCAACATGCATTGTGAAATGGCCAAGGTAATGATTCCATGGTGGCGGCCAGAAATATGTCCAAAGCCTTGAGCGAAAGAAACAGAGAATAATGACCTAAACTTCCAAAGCAAGCGAAAAGAAATCCTCTGCTAGGATTAATAGACTTTTGGAGTTTGTGAGAATAGACTTTAATTAAACAGAAATTCATTGAAAGACTTTGAAATCCACTCCGCTTTCTTACCGCATAGCCGCTGTCACCCTTCGGACTACCCGCAGTATAGCGGTAGTAGTCTTGCTTACCGCTAGCCATTTCCACTGCATTACCATGGTTACCTCTCTGGCTACCTACGGTATAGCGGTAGCAGTTTACTAACCGCTAACAACTTCCACCGCATTACCGTTGTTATCTTTCTGATAGCCCATGGTATAGCGGTAACTATCTGGCTTGTCGTTGGTAGTTACCACTGCGTTACCGTGGCTACCTTCCTGACTGCCCATGGTGTAGCGGTAACAATCATCTTGCCACTAGCGGTTTCCACCGTGTTACCATGGTTACATTTTTGTTAGTGCACGGTATGGCAGTAACAGTCTTACATGCCACCAACGGTTACCACTGCTCTACTGCAGTTACTGGCATAATTGCCAGCGGTAGCATAGTAAGCATTATACCGACTGTCAACGTTTAAGCCATGTTAAATAACCATGATGAGACCCGATAGAAATATAAGGTGCATTTCAAAATAAAGTGCCAAGTAATATTCAATAATAAATATCAAGGTCAAATTTCCACCTTAGAATGTCATGAAAGCTTAAGGACTTGTAATGAGTAAAATAGACTTTTATAAATATCAAGAGCATGTAACAAGAATTGTATCACTTGTAACTAGAATTGTATCACCTGAGAAAATGACCAATAATCAGAATACCTCAACAACCAATTGTAATCTGCACATGAGGTTAAATGATCAATGCCACCAAGATAATAAAAAATAAAACCAATGAAGTGAATGTGCCAACCAAAATATGAACCAGCTGAGAAGATAACCATCAAGCCAACAAGATGCCAGATAAACCATCAAGCCAACAAGATGCCAGATAACCATGAGATGACATCAAGGATAAAACAACATAAGAGGGATTCAACAAACTCCCCCTTTGTCCTTGATGGAAAAACTAAGCATCCAAATCAAAGATAAACTGTAACCAGATGCTCAAAATGTAACCAGATGCTCAAAATTCTCCCCCTTTTTGACACAAGGATAAAGGGAGACCAAAAAAAGATAATCCAGAAACAACTATGACATGCCAACAAACTACATAAAGAACCCTTGAGCAATAAAGTATAAGTTGCAGGAAGAGCTAACCAACTCCCTCTATCACCAAGATAGACTGATTAAGATAACAAAGATTGAGAGACCACTCCCAATCGAGACCGAAGTCTCTCAAAGACATCTTTGTCCAATGGTTTTGTAAAAATTTCAGCAACCTGAGCTTGTGTAGGAACATATTGCATAGATACCTCATTAGCCAACACCTTTTCACGAATAAAATGAAACTTTATAGCTATATGTTTAGTTCGAGAGTGCATAACTGGATTTTTTGAGATATTTATTGCACTAGTATTGTCACACATAATAGCAATTGGTTTTGGAATTTCAATACCCATATCTGATAATGTCTGTGACATCCAAATTACTTGAGTGCAACAAGAAGTGGCAGCTATATATTCTGCTTCAGCAGTAGAGAGCGAAACAGATTCTTGCTTTTTGTTGTGCCAAGCCACTAAACGATCACCAAGAAAGAAAGCAGCACCACTGGTGCTTTTCCTGTCATCGAGACATCCTGCCCAGTCAGAATCAGTATAAGCTATTAAAGAGAAGTCATTGCTTCTCGGATACCAGAGTCCATAATCTATTGTTCCTTGTACATACTTAAGAATTCTTCTCACAACATTGATGTGGGATTCTTTAGGAGCAGATTAAAAACAAGCAACCATGCAAATAGATTGCATTTTGTCAGGTCTTGAGGCAATTAAATACAATAAGATACCTATCATTGACCTATAATCAGTTGAGTTTACAGCAAGGGAGTCATCAACTTTTCTAAGTTTACAACCAGTAGCCATTAGGGTGCTTATTGGATGACTTTCACCCATTTTAAACCTTTTTAACATTTCTTTTGCATACCTTGCTTGAGATAGAAAGATGCCAGAGTCAAGTTGTGAAACCTGGAGACCTAAGAAAAATGACAGTTCTCCTAACATTGACATTTCAAATTCAGATTCCATGATTTGTGAGAATTTTTTGCTCAAGGCAACATTGTTGCAACCAAAAATGGTGTCATCAACATAAATTTCAACAACAAGAATATTGGATCCTTCAATTTTAACATACAGATTGTTGTCAACTCCTCCTCTAGTGAACCCTTTTGACAGTAAATGACTGTCCAATCTAGAGTACCAAGCTCTAGGAGCTTGTTTTAGGCCATATAGAGCCTTTTTCAGCCTGTAGACATGATTTGGTTTGTTTTTACATATAAACCCTTCAGGCTGCTCTACATAAACTTCTTCTTCTAAGTATCCATTTAAAAAGGCAGTCTTTACATCCATCTGATATATAGTGAAATTTTTGAAAACAGAATATGCCAAGAAAATTCTAATGGATTCAAGCCTAGCAACAGGAGCAAAAGTTTCACCGAAATCAATACCTTCTTGCTGAGCATATCCTTTGCA
This sequence comes from Sequoiadendron giganteum, assembly GCA_007115665.2. Lineage (NCBI taxonomy): Eukaryota > Viridiplantae > Streptophyta > Pinopsida > Cupressales > Cupressaceae > Sequoiadendron > Sequoiadendron giganteum. The sequence goes on along the minus strand of CM021107.1, from coordinate 16,678,263 downwards.
GACATATTTGGCCTTGTTGTGAACAACCTGACCATTTTCATCATGTTTGTTTCTAAAGATCCACTTGCCACCTATGACATTTTTGTCATCTGGTCTTGGGACTAGATCCCAAGTTTGATTTTTCTCAATTTGATCAATTTCTTCTTGCATTGCATTAAGCCAGCATTCATCTGTTAGAGCATCATCAAAAATTTTGGGCTCAAACTGGGTGATTAAACAAAATGCAGTAAGCTCAGCTATGTGAGATTTTTCATCATAGTTAATAGATTTTTTTCTTGTTTGAACTCCTACAGATCTATCTCCTATAATCAGATCCTTTGGATGATTTCTAGCAAGAGATTTTGAAGTAACTTTGGGTTCACATTTTTCTGTGTTGATTTCAGCATCTTCAGATTGTGCTTCAACAAGTTTAGGGCTTGCTGGTTTTGGTTCAGGCTTTGCAATTTCAAAGCTCTCAGTGATTATATCAAGCTCAAATTCATCCTCTTCATCATCCTATATAGGTTCAACATCTAACAGAAGATTTTCATCAAATTTAACATTGACAGATTCAACAATTTTGTTCAACCTATTGTTAAAGCATTTATAGGCTCTGTTGTGTGTAGAGTATCCTAAAAAGATACCTTTATCTATTTTAGATTGGCAACTCCCTAAATTTTTGTCATCTCTTTTGATAAAGCACTTGCAGCCAAATATTCTAAAATACTTAATTTAGGCAGATTTTCCATACCACAGTTCATATGGAGTGAAATTTGATTTCACTCTGATCTGTACTCTATTCAAAATGTAGACAACTGTATGAACAGCTTATTTCCAGTACATATTGGCTAGATTTTCTTGATTCAACATGGTTCTTGCCATTTCTTTGATAGTCCTATTCTTTCGCTCAACTACCCCGTTTTGTTGGGGTGTTCTAGCAGCATGCTGTCGTTTTATGCCATTTTTGTCATAGTAGTCTATGAATTCTTGTGAGGTGAATTCACCACCTTTGCCAAATCTTAAACACTTCAGTTTTAAGTCTGTTTCTCTTTCTACCAATTTTCTAAAAACTTTAAAGTGTTCAAAAGCTTCTAATTTATTCTTGAGAAAAGTAACCCATACCATAGGAGAGTAGTCATCAACAAACATCATGAAGTATTTCTCACCATTTATGGATCTAGTCCTTGTAGGACCACATAAGTTAGTATGAACAATTTACAGAGGCTTTGTAGAAAAATATTCCTTGGACTTAAAGCTTACCTTGGTTTGCTTTCCTTTTAGACACTCTTTACAAACAACTTTGTCAGGTTTTCTAAGAGGGGGCAGACCTCTTACATTTTGATTTTTGTTGATTCTTACCATATTGTCAAAATTAATGTGGCCTAGTCTCTTGTGCCACAACCAAATTTCTTCATCCTGACCCATTAAGCATATACCGTGACTGTTCTCATGTCCAGAGGTTTCTAGTAAGTTGTAGACATTTCCTTTAGTCCTCCTTCCAACAGCAATAGCTTTACCTGACTGGTTTTTGATTTCACATCCTTGTGAAGTGAATAGGACTTGATACCCACTGTCACAAATTTGACTAACACTCAAAAGGTTATGTTTTAATCCTTCTACATAATAAACATTTGAGATTGGCGTGTCTTCATTAAGTAACAGAGAACCTCTTCCTCTGATTTGAATTCCAGAGTTGTCTCCGAATTCTACATATCCGCCAACATAGTCTTCTAGATTTGTAAATTTTTCTTTGTCACCGGTCATGTGGTTTGGACAACCACTGTCCAAGACCCATAGGTCCTTCTTCTTAGAGTGAAAAGCAGTTTGAACAAGCATTGTTTATTCAATTTTGTTGACTGCTTTGGGTTTCCAAACTTTTATGGTTTTCAGCTTTTTAATTTGCTGATCAACATTGCATTGCTTTGCTAAATGACCCAAGGAATTGCAAGTAAAACATCTAATGTATCTTGTAAAACCATGATTCTACCTAAAGCCAAATCTAGGAGTTCTAGCATTTACAAATCTGCAAGAATTTACTTTGTGACCAAATTTATTGCATAAGTAACAGTACCCATAAAAGAGAGGGTAGGAGTTGTAAACCTTTCTGTTGCTCCTAAAAGGATCAATGTGATCCTTGACAAACTCATAATTTTTGTGTTCAGGCTTTTTGTTTTCTGCAACAAGATTGTTCTTCTCATTGTCATTTGAGCATTCACCTTTAACAAAGCCAATGAAAGTTTTGTCTTTGTTTAATTTATGTTTGCTAAGCATGTCATTCAGTTTAAGAGTGCTTTCATACTTTTTGATATTCTTCTTGAGATCTACAATCTCATGTTAAAGTTTATGAATCTCTTGGTCTTTAAGACTTATGTCAATTCAAAGGAAATCTTCAAATCTCTTGGATTCTTCAAGTTGAGTTTTTAGAGAAATTATCTCAAGATTAGTGAGCTACTCTTGTGAGTTATCTTAAACAACATTCTGTTCTTGAGCACGCAACTGTTTCTTAAGTTTTCTCAGCTCTTTTAGAGCACACTTCAGTTCTCCTTCATAATCCACTTCACCTTCTTCAGCACCATTTGTGTTTGTTTCATCTTGCTGAACGATTTCAGCCATGAAGAGATTTTCATCTTCTTCATCTAGAGAGTCATTAGATTCGGTGTCTGTTTCGTTTTTGCTGAACAAAATTTTCTTCTTTTTGAAGTTGAATTTCTATTTTGTCTATAGGCCTTTTTCTTGACAAACTTTTCAGATTTCTCGTTATCACTATTTGTGTCACCATAGGGACACTTTGCAGCAAAGTGACATATCTTGCCACAGTTAAAGCATTTGAAGGGAAGTTTTCCCTTATACTTTCCAAAACCCTTTTTGAGATTCCTTACAAAATGGGATTCTTTAGAATCAAAAAATTCTGATTCAAAGAGCTCATCTCTTTCTTTCCTTTCAGCATTAAATGTTGCTTCTTTTGTAGAGGTGTTGTTTTTACTGATCCTCATTTCATAGGCAGTCAAAGTGCCTTGTAAATTGTCAAGTGTAAGCTGGGTAAAATGTTTTTTCTCTTCTAGAGTAGCTACCTTAGATTCAAATTTTGTTGGCAAGGTTCTGATGACCTTGGTCACAACGTCAAACTCCTTGAATTCTTCTCCCAGACCCTTCATAGAATTTACTATTTCATCAACTCTTAGAAAATAGCCAGCAACTTTCTCATCATCCCTCATTTTCAATTCTTCAAACTGATGTTTTAAAGTGAGGACTTTGGACTGTTTTACCTTTTCGTTTCCTTGATAGATAGTTTCAAGTTTAGTCCAAATATCTCTAGCAGAACTGCAATGCATGACTTTGATGAAGACATCTTTAGTCATAGCACATAGAAGAGCATGCTTTGCTCTTGCATTAGTTTCATATCTCTTCTTTTCATCAGAAGTAGTTGGAAAAGTAACTGGTATAGTGTACCCAGTCAAAACTATGCTCCAAACATCAACGTCTATTGAGGTTAAATAGGTCTCCATTCTGATTTTCCAGAAAACATAATCAATTCCATCAAATAATGGAGCTCTGGTCATGGAAGTACCTTCATGAGCTTGAGACATTTTGAATAGACTCCAAGTCCAAAATCAATCCTAGGTGGGAAAGACCTATTGAAGGACCCTGGGCTCTGATACCAGTTGTTGGAGCGAAAATACACTGAGAGGGGGGGGGTGAATCAGTGTTTATAACTTCTTAAATAATTTAAACTGACATTGGAAAGAGTCATACATATATTCTCATTTTTCAATGATAGTGTCATTCATATAATCGAATGCAATCATATAAACTGAAAATGAGTAATGTAACATTGCATTTTAAAGCAATAAAGTACTGAAGCAAAAGAGTCACAGAGACACAATATATGTCGAGTGGAAAACCCTCCTGTGGTAGAAAAACCACTCTTGAACCTGCTGCCTTTTTCAGGCTTTCATTTCTATAATTTATTTTGACAAAGCCTCAAAGGCTGATTTCTGAGCACCAACTCAAGGAGCACCAACCCCTTTCCTGATTTTAATAGAACATACAATAGTATAGAGGATCTCTCTGTTTCACTTGATTTCTGTCAAGTGCCTCTTGACGAACAATGTGTAAAACATTCAAAAGTCAAAAGTGAATTTTCAGTGTTCCACCCATTGTCAATCCTTAAGATAGCTTGAGGAAAATCTTAACATAGTTACAATACAGTTTCATCAAACTGTGTTTTATCATACATCCTTTCTTTCCTTTTTCACTGATTAATTTTCAATGTTTTCCCATACGGAACACTACAAATCAAAAAAAATCTGAATGTCTTTCACAATTCTCTATAGTAATACCCCTGGTTTTCATTTTAATTTTTTGCCATCATTGAACCCTGAAACCATTGGTTTTTCTTTTTTTAGAAAAAAAACATCATTACACTTTGTAAGTATTATAACTGTTACTTGAAAATTTCACATACCAGAAGGTTATTGCAAGGTTGTATTTGAGGTTACATAATAACTGTCAGGACATATATGATGTTACAGTGTTCACAAAGGAGAGATTCTTTCTTTTTGTTGAGGATAGGACAGCAATGACCAAGAATAGAAGAGTGACTGAGCATGTCTTCACCAGAAGCCTGCACATGCAAAGCTTACACAAAATGGTAAGAACACATCCTTTAAAGAATAGAATAATAACTAGTTTACCCTGGCTGTAACTGCAATGTAACTAAAAGCGAGTAATAATGCATATATTAGCAGTTACCAATGAATCTAGGTAAGAAACTGAAGAATTTCGAAGCATTTTAGCTGACCCACAAACTCAAAAAGCTCGATTCACAAAAATGATAAGATAACCTTAACTATAAAGAACGGATCTGCAAACCAGTCTGAAGATGAATACCTGACAATAGTGATGAAGATGTTGTCAAGAAATAGATTACCAAATCTGCATACAAGTGAAACAGCCAAGACATCTTCCAAAACCGTGCCTTCACCCAGCTGTACGAAACAGCCACACAGAACTACCATTGTGATGGTCTTCTTACAAATTCCATTCGCTATCCAAAAATAGTCAACCAACAACATGCACTATGAAATGGCCAAGGTAATGATTCCATGGTGGCGGCCAGAAATATGTCCAAAGCCTTGAGTGAAAGAAACAGAGAATAATGACCTAAAATTCCAAAGCAAGCGAAAAGAAATCCTCTACTAGGATTAATAGACTTTTGGAGTCCGCGAGAATAGACTTTAATTAATCAAAAATTCATTGAAAGACTTTTAAATCCTCTCTGCTTTCTTACCGCATAGCCACGGTCACCCTTCGGACTACGCGCGGTATAGCGGTAGTAGTCTTGCTTACCACTAGCCATTTCCACCATGTTACCGCGGTTAACTCTCTGGCTACCTACGGTATAGCGGTAGCAGTTTACTAACTGCTAATAGCTTCCACCGCATTACCGTGGTTATCTTTCTGACAACCCGCGGTATAGTGGTAAGTGTCTGGCTTGTCACTGCCTATTACCACTGTGTTACCACGGCTACCTTCTTGACTACTCACGGTGTAGCAGTAACAGTCATCTTGCAACTGGCAGTTTCCACCACGTTACCGTGGTTACATTTTTGTTAGTGCACAGTATGGCGGTAACAGTCTTACATGCCACCAATGGTTACCACCGCTCTACCGCGGTTACTGGCATAACTGCCAACAATAGCATGATAAGCATTATACCGACTGTCAACGTTTAAGCCATGTTAAATAACCATGATGAGACTCGATAGAAATATAAGGTGCATTTCAAAATAAAGTGCCAAATAATATTCAATAATAAATATCAAGGTCAAATTTCCACCTTAGAATGTCATGAAAGCTTAAGGACTTGTAATGAGTAAAATAGACTTTTGTAAATATCAAGAGCATGTAACAAGAATTGTATCACTTGTAACCAGAATTGTATCACCTAAGAAAATGACCAATAATCAGAATACCTCAACAACCAATTGTACTTTGCACATGAGGTTAAACAATCAGTGCCACCAAGATAATAAAAAATAAAACCAATGAAGTGAATGTGCAAACCAAAATATGAACCAGCTGAGAAGATAACCATCAAGCCAACAAGATGCCAGATAACCATGAGATGACATCAAGGACAAAACAACATAAGATGGATCAACAGTTTCATTGTTGCTTTATGCTCTAGAAAATTGATAAGCCTTTCTATGGAGGATTTATTATTTATGGATGAGCAAGGGGAAATATTATTCTTGCTCTTGTGAATGATTATTGAGGCTCTTGTTTATTTGATGATGTTGGCACTTCAGTTTATGTTTATTATTTGGAATTCATATCTTCATGTAAGTGGATGAATCTTATTGAATGCATTTGTATGAGCCTCTTGTATTAGTGATGTATTTGTTTTACCCTAAGGTCTTGGAACATGGCTATGGGGAGTGTTCTTTCATGTGTTAGTTGGGTTCATGTGGGAATAGGCCACATGTTGGTGGGTCTAGACTTCCAAGAGCTCGTGAAATTTTTCCTTATGTAATCAAGTGATAAACCTTAATAATTAATTTAGATGGTTTGGATAATTAGGATTTATTTAATCAAGATAGTGAATATGGTTTGGGCCCCAATGCTTAGTCCCAAAGAGGATGTTTTTGGATAAGGTTGGGAAGGCCATAGAGATGGAAAACCGTACTCCCTTGTTTCTCACATAGGTTGAGTTGTGGTTCCACATGTCTATCTAGATGATGCCTTCTATTTTGAGGATAAAATGCAATAGCATGTCTATCAAGGTGGTTCCTTCTTTGTGAGGATAGCATGTGATGACACTCCACTCCTACATGTGTCCTTGTTCCTTATGCCATGGTTTTTGGTAAGCCTCTGGGAGTTTCTATGATTTATGCTTATCCTTGTGATATGATTGACTTATGTTTATGTGTTCTCCTTGTGGTGAATTTGGTGTTGTGAGTCTCTTTGGTTGTTGGGTTTCAGCCTAGGTCTAATGTGTGTGTGGGACCTTGTGTCATATCCTAGCATGGGGGTGGTTCCTTTGGTTCCACATGGTCAAGTGGTTTGATGCTCTATGTGTGGATGTGGATTCTAATCTCTTCAACTTTTGGATGGATATTGTAGCAGATGGATGTACATGATTTATATGGTGTAGTATTCTAGATATCATGAGATATTTGTATTTGTAGTTTGAGATATATGCCCTTTGATGTAAATGAATAATGTATATGTACTAATAGATGGTGTATTAGGATATGAATATGACTCTTGTAGAGAACATATATATGCATCATGTTGTATCTTGGATAGTGATTCATTAATAGAAATTATGTGATTGAATTTATTGATGTACAATTAATGTTATTTGGATTATTAATGTGGTAGATGTTAATGGAAATGGATTTTATGGTACTTAGATAATGGATAAGAAAATGAGATTAGGAACATTTGGATTTGGTGTTCTTAAAATGAACCTTAAGTGAACTGTTGTTAAATGTGGTGTTAGTGATTTGCATTCATGATAGATGAATTAGTAGATGATTATATGTATATACATGGAAATAGTAGATGATAAATATGTTAGGTTGCATTATATAGTAGTAGTGACCATGATGGAAATTGCTTGTGGAGATGATATAAGTAATGACGTTGGGATACCCTAGGAAAGATAAATGTTGAATGTTATTTATTTCTACTTGCGTCAAGAGTTCTTATGATTATACATTTATGTTCTTGATGGATATGTGTATATCTTGTGTATGGATGTTAAATGCATAAGAGTTGTATACACTGAAAATTGGTCTCGAGAAAATTAATTAAATACGAAGATATTTGACTAATAAGTCTTTTATTCCTCTACTATATAAATGAATTTAATAATTTATTTATATAGTTCATTATTTCTAATTCTTCCCACCTTAATTCATTTCTTCCATTTTCCTAATTAAATAGGCAAATTTAATTAATTATTTATCCACATTAAAATTTTGAATTTTGAATTCAAATTTAGACACATGTGTCCTAACCCTTAACCACCTAGCCTAACCACCTTCTAGCCTAACTCATACAATCTAACCATGTGTTTAACTAACCCTATCCCCTCCAACTTCCTCATTCTAACCTCCTTTGGAGTGTCCATTCTCTTTAGAGGATACATGGCATCTTTGCCACATGTCCTTTATCTCATTGACACTTGCCTTCTTGTTGGCATTTGTTGGAGATTACTTGACACTTGTCCCTCTAGGGAAGACAAGTGTCCTATCTTTCAACTTCCTCTCTAACTTCCTCATTTTTTTATTGTTGATCTCTCTATACCAAATCTCCGTCGTTGAATCCTGCCACCTCAACTTTGGCTTTGGAAAGTCTATGAATACCTCTCTTCTCATCCATGAGAAGACCCTTAGCATACTTAGCAATCTTAGACTCATTAGTAGCATTCTTAATAGCATTCTAATAGTTTTAGCATCATAATTTAGCATATCAATAATATCATTGCATTTTGATAATGGAACTCATTGCATTTTTAGCATAGCTATCATGATAATTTAGAATTGAACATCATCATCTAGATCATAGAATTGCATCATTTCATTCTCGTTTCTCAAGTAGTCATCTTGTAGATTATGAAACAAAGATCCAACCTATAAATCATCAAGATCCTTGGGAATAGAGAGCAATGGGATGATTTTAGGGAGTTTTCGAAATTGCTCCTTTTATTTTACTCTCTAATGTAATGTTTAATTGAATGCGTTTGATGCTTGTTAAATAGATTGATTCACATAATTTTGCACACATTAATTTTGGTGCCCACTATGGGGCCTTGGGCCCGAAATTTTTGATATCTCTCTCACATGTTTTTCTTGGCAAGTGAATTTGGAGACCCAAACTAGCATTTTAGTGACAAATTTTGGTGCATATTGACTACATATTAGTGCATACATCCCCTATTCCAATTCATACGTCACCTAGAACAACACATGCATATCATACTACAAAAATTCTATAGTATTTGATTTTATCCCTTATTTTGTCTTACCTTTTAGTGCTTTGCTTTCATAGAATAGTGTATTGGTTTCATAGAATAGTGTATTGGTTTCATAGAATAGTGTGTTAGTTTCATAGAATAACACTTTTCTTCCATAGAATATGTAATGCCCCGCCATGTAACCCTAGAGGAAGTTGCAAACAACTACTCAAACACACTTTTTTTTTTTTTTAAGTACAATTAACATGCAAGTTCACTACCCAATGCCAACAACCTCTAAGGTTACGAGACTAGAATTACTTTTAAACCCATACATACATCATAATAAATCCATAACATTAATTTACTTAAGAGATTAAGTACACATATATTCCATACATGATAAATTACATCATAACAATAAGAGATACAATAAGATTTCATATAACAATAATGTAACAAAGGAGATTACATCCCTCATTCCCCGAATGAGGTAGAACCAATAAGCGTCATTACAAAATAAAATTTTCCACCTCAATTAAAAATGAGGGCTAATAATTACAAGAATCAACTGAAATGAATATAAGCATGAAATGTAACTAGATCCCACGAGCTCTCCAACTGGAAATCTCGTCAACACGAACAAGAAGAGAACCCAATAGAGTGAGGTGCACGTTCCACCCAACCAAGTGGAACCTGAAGGCCCACCCTCTCGTGCTAGGAGATAGTAAGAAGGATTCCTAGACAAGACCATCTACCTCTAGAGATAGGCTAAAACATAACTGAACTTAATCAAATACAATTACAACACTATCACAATGGTTACAATGCTTCCAGAGTTATCTAAACAATTGCATCACTAATACAAACATACTATTGACTTAGGAGAAGTGTCATCACAATGCTACATGGGATATCTTGGTAAGTATTCTTAGGCCTTGACCCCCATCTTGAGATCTCTTGGAAGCCTCTAACGACTCCCAACCCCTCATGCAAACCAATGCGGAATCAGTTCTCTCATAGAGATAAGATAACGATCTTTCCATTCCAAGCCTTCTCATCACATCCCAAGTTTGTACAAGCCCTTGTGTCCATGAGCGAGAAAAAATGACTCTTATTAAGTGTTAAATTCTACCTATTCTTCTAATAAGTTTAGTTATATTATCACTAGATTAACTAACTCACAATGAGTTACCCTGGCACCACTTTGTGTGTCGACCCTCATTGAAAGCCACTCCTTTAAGACAACACACAGAACAACTCCACAACCCAAGGGTAAACTAGTGCACACTTAAGGATATTAAATCCTTATCCAAAACATAAAGGAAACACATCCTCGTCCGTGGTAACCGGGTAATTAACTGAAGGCAATTATACACACTACCCAAGGAAATTCAAAAGGCTGACTATAAGAATACGACAACCCCAACGATTTAAATACCCCATCTGGAAGACTTATTAGCGCTTCTAAAAAATTTCCCCTAAACGAATACAGAAGAAATTACATTTTAAAGAGTAATTTAAACAAGAATTAAATCTATTTTTGGATTTCCTAAATCCACTTCCCTCAATAAAATATAGTAATTTATTGCCTCAATAAACTTAATTTAATAATGTCTCTTTCAAACAAAGAAGGGAATTTAAACTATACATTTCAATTCCTTAATTACTTTTAAATGAAAAACATTTAATTCTTCTATTAAAACATATCATTTTAAAAACCATTTTTTCTTTTCCAAAATAAATCATTTTAAAATCCAGTATTTCATCTATTAAACATATTATCTTAAAAATCCTCTAATTTTGCATTTAAAACATGCAACTATTTAAAACATCCACTAAATATATATTTAAATATATATATATACACATCGAATATATATACATAATCATATAATTATATATATATCAATATATATATACATTATATATATATATATTAAACATTATTATTAAAATTTCCACAATAATAAATATAATAATGTTTGTAAACATATATACACAAATATACATATAAATATATATCCTTATATCTATATATTATATATTTAAATATTATAAAAATATAATATAAATTATTATATTTTAAAAAAAAGTGAATTTAAAATGGTGAACCCACGTAGGGTTTTTGGGGGTACGTGCCACGTTTGACATTGGGGGCGGTTGTGTTTACACACAACTGAACCCCATTCGTATGGGGCGACTGTGTTTAAACACAGTTGAGCCCCCATACGGTGGGCACGACTATGTTTAAACATAGCCAAACCCCATTTGGTGGGGCACGACTATGTTGAGGGGTGCACTGGGCGCGGCCTCCTCCACAATGCCTCCCATGGGGGCGGATGTGGGGAGAGCCCCCAACCTCCCAACAATTTCATTTTTTTACTTTATAAAAAAAAATTAAAACAGACCCCCTGCGGATTTTGAAATCCGCCCACATGAAATTTTGACAAGGGTTTATTTCTTTTGTACAGTCATTTCAATAAAAAAACATATATAAATATATATATGTATGTATGTATATATATACACTTTTCAAATATATATATATATATATATATTTATACATAGATTTATTAAAATTATAAAAATAGTAGAGCAAATAATTTCCATAAATGGTCATTTACAACCATATATCCATTTATTTTTCTTGAGAAAACCATTTGAAAACAGAGGTTTCTAGAATTTTCTACAAAGATTTCACATGGGTTTTTTCATCTTATTCAATTTATGAGTTTTCCCAAACAATCATTTTGCAAACAACATATCAAAACTATGAATCTTTCCAAAAATAAAATTAATTAAAATAACAAGAACCTGGTTTCCAAAAGCTTGAGAGGATGTAAAATGGTGCAAAGAATCCTCCACAGATTCAAGCTCCTTCCAAGCAATCAAACTGAGCTTCTCCACAATCCAATTCCAAAAACCCAAAACCAAAATTTTTCCTTCCTTCCTTTCTTTCTCCCCTTTTGTCTTTCTTAGACTTTCATGGTTATAGCCATTAAACTCCATGAAAATATCTCTTTCAACCACCAACATAAATATTTTGAAAACAAAAACAGAAATATCTTTCAAATGTCTTTTTTTTTTGCATCAAATCCTCCAAATGAACTCAAAATAAAACATTTTACTAAATTCAAATAAAATACCTAGCATTTCTAAAATAACTTAATTCAATTAATTTAATAAAATAAATATAATCCAAAGATTAAATTATTGTACTAATTAAATTAAATTAATTAATTAATTAACATCTTCCAACTTAATAATTCAGATTAATTTAATAATCAACTTAAATATTTTAATGACATCTATTTACCTTTTTCAACTTGCAATTTAAATAATATCAAGGTGAAATTGAACAACATTAAAGAAAACAAACCCAACTTAAAACCAATGACACACTATGACCAGGTTGATGACTTGACATGGGAAACCTAGCTACTATCTCCCAATCAAAATACCATCGGGCAATGGACACGCTCAAACCTGTGAAACCAGATGGAATCGATGTCCTGTACCTGTAAACCTGCAAACAAAACATATATCAAACATGCATATATATATCATAATAAAACACACCGTGAAGAGGGAATCATGGAATCACAGGGTGCTCGTAAGCGAGTGGTGCAATTCTATCCCCTTCACCAATACAGTGTTACAAAACTGACAATCTAACATCAATAATCTAATCAAAAGCATAAAACAACATTTACTCAAATATCCTCTATGCTAATCTAAAGCATGTCATAATGATAACATCATAATAAAATACCATCACCTCAAAATGTAACATCCACATTGCTTTACAATTAGCGATCAAATAGTAACCGAGTATCATATTCAAAGTACTAACAGAAAACAAAGCATAACGAAGAAGAACATTGTCTGATCAAAAGAGCAAAATGGAGGGGTGCTACAAAATAGCACATCAATCATTCAGAATAGTGCATAGATGTCATATTTTAACACATTAGTGGCACAAACTAGCACATAGATAATTTGTTTTGGCACTTTCATTTTTTATTGTAAAATTTTGATTTCTAGAGACTAATTTATAACTTTCTATTTTGCAGGTGCTTTTTACACTACCAAAGACTAAAATTGCAAAATATTACATAGTCAAAGATCTCTAATTGATACTACTAACATTGTTTGCAGCCTTTGGAGTATTGAATTTCTTTGTTTAATTTAGGAACATAGTCTAATTAGGGGATCAATAAACACCATGTCTTATGTGTCTGAGATGATAGGTGAGTATGCTCTCCCCTTTATTGGGTGATAAAAAAACTAGACTCATCAAATCTTTCATTTCAAGTAGTGCAATAAATTTAGTGGGCCTGCCCTCCCAAGTAGCCCATAAAGTCGGGTGAGAGGGGAATGACCCAAGTGGGAATGACTAACACCAAGTTCATCAAACCCACTCTAAAATAAAAGTGATTTCGATGAAAATTGAGGTCAACTATAGTGATTGGGAATAGCTCCCCTCATGTACCTTTGGGTATATCAAACCTTGGTTCTCAAGGTTGGGAGACCTCTTAATTGAGTTTATACCTTGACACACCGGACAAATGCCCTTACTAGTACCATTCCATTACAAGCCACATTTTTTAAGCCTTGGTGCGTTAATTTTAGTGCAAGGGGATAGCTGGTTTCCCCCCCAAGATACTCACCATATGTATTTCCTTGAGATGAGAGAAATTTCGAGCATTGTATAGGCTATTTATATCCTTTCAGAAAACTCAAAAATTATGATCTAATTATTTTCAATGTTTTACTTATCCTTGTAAGGAGGAAATATTTCTTGGTTCGATTTCTTACCATTGTTGATGTCATGACACATTGGGTGGCATTACTATCTGTCATGAGTGAGGCACTCTCATATGCACTCATTAGATTCTTTACAATAGATTTCACACTTGAATCATTCGATGTTCTTAACCCAAGAATCTTCATGATGGGATTAAATTTTGGTTGCCTCATCATTTCAACAAATATTTGACATCTTCTTATCTCATTTAACTTCTCAAAAACTAATCTCCATATCCTCTTAGCATATATTTGACAAGTAAACTTTGAAATCTTATCAACCATTGGTTTCAAAATATTAACATCAATATCAATCAAATACTTAGAATCTCTATGCAAAACTCTAGGAGATTTTCTCAAAGGTAGAGTTTTCTAAACATTAGGAATGTCAATAACATTGGGAATAGATGACGTACCTTCAACTAGAGATGAAAAGGATGGTGTACCTTCAAATTGAGATGTGGTAGTTGGAGTGTCTCCAACTAGAAATGTGAATGCTAGTGTACTTTCAACATGACATGTTGTAGATGGTGTGCCTTCAACTTCACTTATGATAGATGACATGCCTCCAACTTCGAGATTCAATTATCTCATTGCACGAAGGTTTTACATCCATTGCCTTTGTGATGCCAATTCCACATATCTCTTACATTGCACATGCATTCTTCTTCATTGCCTTATTCTTTCTCTTTTCTTTGCATTCTTAGCTTCATGCTCATTCGATGTTAGAGTCTTTTCTCATTTCCCTGGCATGATGATGAATTCTACATGTTCACAAATACAAAAAGAACAAAATCAAATCAAATGATTGTAATTTAACTATGCGAGAAGGTGACAAGCACAAAACTTTAAATTTAAACAAAAAACCCATGATAAACATTTGAATTCTAGAAACATGATTTTTTTGGGTGTAAATAATGGCTTGTACCTAGTTAATTCATTACTAAGGGACTTATTTGCACATGCTAAGTTTACTTAGGTCATAGGAAGGAATCTTTCTAGAAGGTGTTAGTTGTCACTATTTGTTATCTTATATTTTGACAACTACTACATGTGAACCTAGGTAAGTGTGATTAGTTTTCTCATGTCATATGATTAAGACACTTGTCATAATCCTATGACATCTTGCATCTCACCTTGGCTATATAACCAAGGGGTCTCTCCCATTGAACAATCACAATCATATCATTGAATCATATTGATAAGAATACAGTTTATTATTGTCACATTATATTCTCTCTTTTTGTGTTTTCCATTTGGTCTCAAGATCTTGGCAGCCATAGCCAATTCTAACATGGTATCGGAGCAGGTTGGGTGTCATTGAAGAGTCTTTTCTTGAAGAGAGATGGTACTAGATGTGGGGAGGTTCCATTTTTGGCTCTTTATTATAGGTTCATATCAGAGCTTGTTGGTACAAATCTAAGCTCGTCATTGTGTCTAGAAGGTTTGAGAAATTCAATTTTGCCTTTTATTTCATCCAAATAGGACATACACGACCAAATCTATGAGGGTTTGAAGCTGGAGAGTGGTTGCCAAATCCAAAAGGTAGTTGCAATTTTGGAGCATTTTGGGTCAAAGCTAACCCTGGCATCGCATCCAGAAGGTCCAAAAACCCTAAGATCAACTGTAAATTTGTCCAAATCAAAGCAGTTATCCAGTGAGGCAAAAAAACAATTCTCAAAGAGTCGTATGGCCCCCAGGTCATCATTATGACAAGGTAAGATTTTTTTTCAAAAAATAAATAAATTTTTTGAAATTTTTTTGAAATCTTTTTTTGAAAAATTAAAAGAGTGCCCGATTAAATATTTTTGGTAAAAATTATTTGAAAAATCAAAAAGGCAGAAAATAATTTATGCAAATACTTCTATCTACAGTACTCTGCGGGTACTCATTTATACCACGAGTGCCTACAAAGGCGCCATGTGGCCCTCTCATAGAGGCCCCCATATATCAACACTAGGGGTCACATCAATCATCAACCAGTCAATCTTCAATACTAACGACATCAATAATAACTGGCGACGGCATAAACTTGAAGATTCTGGGGTATATACATAGATTTGGCAGCTCAAGAATATTCCAAATTCCTTCTAAGATTCTGTCATCTGCCAACCAGTCAAGGAATATTCCAACAAAACCTGGTCGATGCTTCATGTCCTGGTGAACATCAAATTTAACCTACTGCAAGCATGCGATGATCAAATAACCGTCAAATTTAAGCCTGCATATTGATGACATCTGTAACGCCCTGCCACACAAACCCCATAGGACACAACAATAACAAAAAAAGCAATTTTTTATTTTTTGAAAAAACATCAATTACATTAATATAAACTACATGACAACAACCTAGTCCCATGGGGTAACATGGTGCGCTACTCAAAATGAACCCAACCACAACATAGATAAATAAACCCAAATTAAATAAACCATAGAAGCGTGAATAAATATACAACATACATTCAATCATAAATAAGATAGATACAAAAATATATGAATATCATATTATTGCATTACAACTTCCAAGTTCATAATTACATTCATGGAACATATTTCCATAGATACAACACATTAAGAAACTAGTATTGCATTACAAAGATGCTTCCCTTATAATAATGGGAAGTGTACAACATAGTCTGGAATGATACAATAATGAAGAATTGAATACATAACATGGTACAATCTTCCTGTGTGAAGCTCTGAGATCACTGCACCTGTTTTTGCATCATGATCATCACCTAGGGACCCAATGGGTGCTTTGCACATTCCACCCGACCTTGTGAACCCGAAGGTTTACCCCTCGTGCAAGGAGTCGATAAGAAAGGACCTTCATCCAACAAAGTCAAAAACATAAAGGACTAACACTGCACAACAAAAAACTACATAAAAGCATAAACAAACAACAATAATAATACTCCAAAGGCAACAAAAACAAGGGAAAACAATCGGGTACAGTGGGAGAGTTTCATTGCATGACCTTACATGGATTCACCAGACTACCTAACACTAGGAGCCGCCTCCATCTATGGTTAACCTGACAACCTATCTCAAGTTTCCACCCCATAGGGTGACTCATGTAGAGCCACATACCTTTTTCGAAGATAGGCAATGACCTTACCAACTAGGTCTTCCCACCCATCCTTAGCCTTTGAGAGCACTAACGATAGGGGTGAGGTACATGTTTTAGTCTTGTCATATGTTTAACTAATCCAACCCACTAGATACTTTAATTAGGTTATCACTTATTTAAGGGAACTCTTCCATGGACAACCACCTGTACACCGGCCCCCATGAAGAGTCTTTCTCCCCTATGGTTACCCAAAACCAAAGTCAAGCAAAGGGGTGTACCTCATCACTCAAATACATAAAGGAGATTATTTAAAGAAAAACACATGAAGCATGACCATCTCGTGATCACATGAAGTATCAAAAATCATAGAACAAGGAGGTACCACCCATACACATATCCTCAAGGTAAAAAGATAGATATAAAAGTGTAACAACAAATGCGCAAGCACACAATTTCCCCTAGCCTCTAGAAGTAAGTAAAAATCTACCCAAGAATTGAAAAGACACAAGTTTCCCCAAAATCACAAAACAATTTAAATCAAAGTTCCAAAACGTACAACACATAACTCCTCTCAAATAAATAAATCAACAACCCATTTTCTCATTTATAAGAAAAACTCTTTTAAATGATACATTATTCCAATTAAAATCATGTTTCCAAACAATATAAATTCCACCTAAATAAACATATGGCATATCAAATAATAATTTTCATCATTTTAAAATCATTTAATGTAGATAAACTACAAAATTCACAATCCATTCCAACTCATAAAATTCATCACAGAATTAAATACTCCAACTTAAACTATGAAAATAACCATACCTATTTTATATCTAATTTCAGAAAATAACATTAACTATCTCATCAAATTTATTTTACCAAATCAGAAAATATGGATTTACATATTTGTTTCTAAATAAGAATCTAATAAATCTGAGTTTTACAAATATTATATTTTTGCTCAATTAATTTCAGAAATAAAATTACATTTGCACATCAACAATATATATATATCTAATTATATATATACACACATATATATATATATATATAATGAAATAATGTTCAAACGACATGGGGAGAGTAAAGACGCGACCCCTCCTTGGATGGCTGCGCTCAACAACCATAAGCTATTGCGCAGTCATCCTCAAGGAGGATGGTCAGGTCCATGCCAAAGGGTAAGGGAAGAATGGGGATGCCAATGGCGTAGCAATGCATCCCCCCAAATATTTTAAAAACAAGCCAAGAGAACTAGGAAACACCCACACAAGAAATTGCAGACCATAATTATATATGAATATATATATGCATATATATATATATATACACATATATATATATATATGTAGATATATGTATATATATGTAGATATATGTATATATATGTAGATATATGTATATATATGTATATAAATATATATATATGAAGAAGATGCATAAGAAAAATAATGGCGGAACACAATAGGCATACGTGATAGACAATTGAAATAAAAAGAGGAAGATCTTTGGTAAAGAGAAATTACAATGTAAATGGTTGGGAAATAAATCCATAAACGAAACGGATTAAAAACAAAGACAAATACACCAAAAATGAAATGAAATTCTAGACGATTCGCCAGCCAAATCCATACATATAAAATAATAAATGAGAAGATGACGAACAAGAACAAAGAGGAAGGTGCAATCCAAAGGTTGCAGACGACATTTAAACAACAACGATTTCACAATAACAACAATTCAATGCTCACTGAAATGCATTATTCATTATACATAATTTTCGACAAGTAAGCATAATACAATTTCAAAATTTTATTTTTCTTTTTAAGAGGAAAGAACAAAGATATTTAAGTTTATTGTTGCTACCTAGAGTCCTTTGCTTGAAATTAATCGGAGATGAAATTCTAAGGCGAGCGCTCCCAGACAACTACGTTCTTCCACTAATTTTCTGAAACCCACCGCTTACAAAACCAATTTCGAAGAAGCAATATCCAGAACCACCTAAAATACTTAATTCCCTTATTATTGATTCTCAAAGAAATATTGAGATCACAATTTTTTTTCTAGAAAACTCAGAAAAAAATTGTGAATTGTAGAGAAATTTGCTTTCCTTCTCTCCCTCTCTTTTTCGAAAAAAAAACACCACATTGGATATAAAATCCAAAAAAAAATGTTACTAACAATTTCCAAATTTCACTCCACATGGAAAATAGTCACGTGCATTAAATTTCATTTTTTGCTAATTTCAAATAAGCATTTCTCCCAAATTTCCTAACCTAACTATTTCTTCGAAAATTTAAACAATATAATTTCATTGTCAAAATGTAATTAACTTTAAGACAATAAATACTATCCGAAATAAATAAATAAACATTATATAACCCATGCAACATTTAAATTTAAAATTTAATATTAAATTAATTACTCGATGTTAGAATTAATCATCATAATAATAATTTCAAATGTCTTAATTTAAATATTTAATAATATTTTTTTATTAATTTACATCTATTTAAATTAAATGGTATTCCCAAAATAATTTAAACTATGCAATATTAATAAAGCAACCAATGTCTACTTAAAATAAATAACACTATTTAGCACATTTTATTTTCTAAGATAATTAATGTCATTCACTAAAAATGTAAATTAATGATTTAACTATCCTCATCGAAGAATATCATTTAATTAAAGAAATTATTTAATGACATCTACATAGCCATATTCAAAACCTTTAGCAAACATTACTAAAACCATGGAAATACATAACTCAAAATAAAACATTACCCACACGAACGAAGTACGGATAGATGACATGAACAAACAATGACTAAACCACAGACATAGACGAAGGTACTTTCTTATCAACTCCCTAAGCACATCAAACCATTGGGTATGTAGGGCGCACTCAGACCTGACAATGTAGGTGGAGTCGACACCAAATGTCGAACAACATATACATATACATATAATCTCATAACTAAAACTCACCATGAAAGAGAATTGCAATGAGGCAGGCTCTCTCAACCGAATCACATACAGTAATCAAAATCTAAGCAACATCTTCATCATAAAGTAATCAGTAACAACATCATAAGCATAAATATCCAACACATGAGTCCAAATATCATAAGAAAAGAAGAAAAACTGTCTGCCAACCAAACAACATGATGAAATAGATGTCGATCAAAGTATCAAGTATGCATCAAAACATAACCAGAAATCAAACATAATCAAAACACACACCAAATAGTATCATAACATATTAGTAACATGAGAGGTACTACAATCAACATTGGTTTGAAAAATTTCTAACCCCTCCTGGTTGAAGTTTTCATTTCTGCACTTGATCTTCAAATGCTCATAACGTGTCCTCAGAACCTCTAATTTTAGAGCAACTTTTTTATTTGGGAAGAATTTTGTGCTCTTTGTAGTAGTGTATTCAGTTTTTGATTTTTCCACAAATTTTAGATTCTCACAAGTGTTACTACTTCGTCCTCATTTTGGGAACTTCAGGAGCTCATATCTTGCTCCTACGGTAACATTTTTGGGTGCATTTTTTTTTTAAGAGCATAATTTTTTGTGTAGTTTTTAGTGGTATGATTAGATTGATCTCATTTTGTACCAAATTTTGTACTTGATTATGTGGCCAAATTTGGCATTTGCATGTACCAAGATCAAGACCACTTTGTTGTTTTTGGCAAATGGAAATTGTAAACGCACTACTCATCAAGTTCCAAGCTCATATATTATTGGGAGATTATTTGATTGAGTGAATTTGGGGGGAATATTCTTGTGGTTGTGGTTGTATTCCTTTTGATTTGTGTTCTTTCCTTCTTGTTTCATCATGGAGCCATCTACAATTCCACTTCTAACACCTTACAACTATCCTAAATAAAAATAAACAAATAAAAAAATTGCTAAGAATAAAAATATTGTATAGGATAGTTCATGGGCTTGATGGTGAACCAAAATATGATGAAGCTAAAAAGAGTAAGTGGTTGAATAGTTGTGAAGAAGTCATTGGCTATTTGTGCTTGTATGTCTCTCATGAGTTGTTGTTTCACATTGAGCACTTGGAAACACCTGTGGCTATGATGCAGAGTGTCGGGGAAGGAAGGAAAAGACACAACCATAGATGGCAAAGAAACTCAACTTAAATGCTTTTATCAAATACTCTTACATGGAGCACAAACTATGGTGAATTAGGCACTTTTTTCCCTTAAGGCTAGTAGCCTTACCTGGTAGGAAAGTCAATATAAAATCCACATGGATGACTTTAAAGAAACCAAACCTATGGATTCATACATCCAAAATGGACCCCTACAAAGTTCCAAAACCTTTCCTCTTGACTTTCAAGGCATCATTCACAATGGCCCTTTCTACCGCTGCTCCAAGAGGCCTAATTCACAGACCTACACTTGGTTCTTAACTATCTAGGCTCTCCCATTCACCCCAAAGACAAAAATCAGACTCCTAGAGGTTTTACCCACCTGTTCCCATCATTCCTAAGTTCCTCTTAAACAAATTCTTCAGAATCAAGCAAAATATCACTTTTTTGCTTGTCAATTAGGCTTGCCACATAGAGATGTCAAGCCAAAAACATTGCACCACTTCCTCCAATGAGACTTACATTCTCCAAGACCTTGAGGAAATAGTATTACAGCCTCATATGTTCCATCCCACAAGGATTTTGCCACTTTACAACATAGGAATGGAATAAATCCACATTTTTATCTCAAAACCTTGATCTTAAGTGTTTTCAGACCACCTAGGAGTAAACTTAAGATATCTCCCTTATTACTCAATGAAATATCACCACTCCAACTCCAAAATAAATATTATTCAATTAAATTTCCAACCATAACAAATTCTATAGGAAAAACATGGGGTTTGAGACCACTCGACTGTAAAATGGGGATATCTCACTCAATTCTCAATGAAAAATCACCAATACAACTCAAAAAGAAATTTTTATTCAATTATCTATCCAACCATTATAGGCTTAGAGTATGGAACAACACATACAGGCCGTACAATGTACGGGATCAACAATTTCTTTATGAAAAACATAGAAAACAACTTCTTCTTAGAAAATCCTTCCAAACTTGTGCAACAACCTTGCCTCGACCAAGAGAGGAATATTTGAAGCCTCCTAACTCCATCCAATTTCCTCCAACTTCCATTTGAATCAGTTGGATGTTGCAAACATAATTAGACTTCATTTTTGACTCTTTAATGCCTAATTAAGGCAATTTAACCAAATTTCCTCAATTCGCCTACAAAGAGGCCTCCAATTTATATGAAAGGAATCCAAGTCCACTCAATTAAGCAAGGTGACTCCCCTCAAGTTCAAATTTACACCAAAGCATCCTTATTTCTTAATTTTCCAAGGTATACTAGACTTACAAAAGGAGGATAGAGTCCTTGTTTGTACAAAGAGTTGGTCACCAAGACCAAAATTCCACCAAAAACCTAGGCAACCTATTAAAAAGCATTGAAATGGTCCTTAGGACCTTATTATAACACAAAAATAAGAAACAAAATACAACCAAACATTCTAGGTCCATTAGACCCATGGGTGCTCTTGCACCATACTCCTAAGCAAGAAAAAGATCTCAAGTCCTCTTTGAGATCAGGTCTTCTACAGTAGTCCCATGTTGTTTAATGATAGTTTTAGAAATCCAAGTGGAATATTCTTCAGGAATACCTTGCCACTTAACCAAATACTCCTTATAGACCTTCCTTCTAGTCCTCTTTTTCTCCTTGGTATCTAGGATTCATTCAAGAGTCAAAGGTTGGCTTGGGGATAATTCCTTAACCCAATATTCATCTTCCATTGGTGTTGGACCTACTGAATCCCCTACATTCACATAAGCTTTGAAAGGATACAAATCAGAAACATTAAAGATAGGAGAGATTTCCACCCCAAGAGGTAGCTCTATTTCATAAGAATGTTGACCAAACTTGTGAACCACCTTGCAAGGTCCTATCTTCTTCATCATGAGTTTAGTATAATTTCCCTTTGGAAGTCTCTCCTTCTTCAAGTTATCCATCACCAAATATCCAACCTTGTATTGAACATCCCTCTTCTTCAAATTTTCTCTTTCTTTGTACTTCTCAACATTCATTTGTATAGTTTCCTTCACTTGTTGATGGATATGCCTGATTGTAACATAAAAGTCCTCTCCTTGAACACTTTTCCTATCAACTCCTTGTAGATATCTTAACTTATAGACCCCTCTAGGGTGCATGCCATAGATTACTTCAAAAGGGCTCCTACAAATGCTCCTATTCATGGAGTCATTGTATGCAATTTCAACCTGAGGTAAGATCAGATCCCAAGCTTGTCCATGCTCCTTGGTAAGATATCTTAAGAGATTTCCCAATGATATATTTACCAATTCAATTTTTCCATCTATTTGTGGATGGTATGTAGAGCTAAAGGAGACATTTGTGCCAAGTTTCTTCCACAAGGTCCTCCAAAAGTGACCTATAAACTTAGAATCCCTATCAAAAACAATACTTAAAGGAAATCCATGTATTCTAACAACCTCCTTAAAGAAGAGACCTTCTATAATAGATGCATCATTGGTGCATTTACAAGGAAGAAAATGAGCCATATTACCAAACCTATCAACCACCACAAAAACTATCAACCACCACAAAAGCACTATCAAAACCTCTTTGGGTCCTAGGAATCCCCAAGACAAAATACATACTTACACTCTCCCAAGGCCTATTGGGAATGGGAAGTGGTTGATAGATCCCTGCATTTGATGAATTTCCCTTTGCTCTTTGGCAGATTGTGCATCCTTCCACAAACTTTCTCACATCTACTTGCAGCCTTGGAAAATAGTAGAACCTTATCACTTGTTCTAAGGTCTTATCAAGACCAAAATGTCCTCCAAGAATCCCACTGTGTTTCTCCTTATAATGTTCTCCCTCATTGAGCATTTAGGCACACATAGTTGGCTTCCTTTAAAGAGCAAACCATTCTGAAACAAAAAATCAAAGAATTCACCATGAAAAGTATTCAAATTCTGATTAAAAATGTTGTATACCTCCTTAAAATATGCATCTTCATGATACATGTCTTTCAATGCATCAACCCCCATGCTTTGGAGTTGAATCTCTTGCACCACAAGTGCCCTTCTACTGAGAGCATCTGTGATATAAACTGGGGTTGGATGGAACACTCACTGTTCCATGCTTTGGGTCTCACCTTGGAAATCCCCTATGGTCACACTCTCCACCACCTTCACCTATAGGTCCTATCTCAGGTATAGGTACCCCTAGTTCTACTGGCCATTCCCACTTTCATCCAAGTTCACAACTACCAAACCAATCTTGGTGCTTTGCCACTATCTCACCCTTGACCCTTAATCTTCCCTAAAGTTAAAACACTCTCAACACTCAATTAGGTTCTTGAAAGGGTATAGATATATTTTCAATGGCTTCATAGCATCTTTCTAAGGTCCTTGGTCAATCATCAAACCCTCACCTAGGGTTTTAGTTCCCTAATTCTAGGCCTCCAAATAGGTCTTTGCTCTGAGGAAATGAGGTAACTTACCAAGTTCTCCAAAGAACTCCGAATATTTTTCTATGGATTCTCAGCCTTGATGTCTACCACCTCAATGTTTTCAAAGTCTTATCCCTTGACTGTTCGTACACAGGTCAGACCTTCCAAGTTAGCAAATTTAGGCCTTTTAGAGCCATTTCTTGACCATCTTGGGAACTGTTATTTGGTTCTCCACTCAAACGGCCTGTTGGAACCTCCTCCTTGTTTCCAAGCCTTTACAATACTTCCATCCACCTTGATACCATGGGGTTTAGCAAGGAGAAGTCACCCCTGCAAGTTAGGTGTTTCACACCTTTGGACTTTCCTAGTCGGGCACTATTTAGCTCGCCTAGGAAAGGTCTTCTTTCATGAATAACTGACCCCTAATGACTCCTACCACTACTATAAGTATAGGCATGGAGCCTAGACACTATTTCCAAGAGCCCATACACTAGGTATAGGGGAAGAGTGGTCTAGAACTCCATTTATTGTAGTTTTCCAGTCAGAACTACCAAAAACAAGAACCTAGAGAATTGAAATTGAAAGCTTTAAACACTGAAACAACTATCTATAGAACCAACCAATGCTTGGAAGATAATTATATCATATTCCACGTGCATAACAAAGCCTATTTATGCCATCAACACACCACTAAGAACAAAACACCTAAAAATTAGTGAATATTCTACTGTCCTCGCTTGTCCTTCATGAAAATCTCAAACTACAAAACTTGTAATGCCTTCCAACCTTTCACACAGGTCAAGGCAATCCTTAAATAGGTTTCCCAAAGTGGTTATAACCTCCTTCGTCGTACATGTTAGTGACAAGGTGGCAAAAGTGCAAAGTGTTCCATTTTGCCACCTTTGCCAATTTCCTAGAAACTAACAAAGTGAGTATCTAAAATCCTAAACTTTTCCACTCCTGATAGCTCCTGACTAAGACATGTTAGGTCTCCCAC
The DNA here is from genome assembly GCA_007115665.2 of Sequoiadendron giganteum. NCBI lineage: Eukaryota > Viridiplantae > Streptophyta > Pinopsida > Cupressales > Cupressaceae > Sequoiadendron > Sequoiadendron giganteum. The sequence continues at coordinate 16,652,921 of CM021107.1, read as the reverse complement.
TCAATTGCAATGTTCAACATGACCTTATCAAATTAAAACAAAAATTAACAAAAATTTCTTATTCCTAGTGTTTCCTAGGTATTCTTCTAGGTGCTCCTGCACCATTCTCCCCCCCTCTCAGCCTAACACTAAGGAAGGGAAGGAGAGATCAGTGACATATCTATGCCATTCTTCTTGAACTGATCCTCTTGTACCCATGTAGCCTCAAATTCAGGCTTGTTCTTCCACTTGATAAGGTGTTCCATGTACACTTTCTTCCTTGTAGAATTTTGCACTCTTGACTTCAAGATCTTTTCTACCTGAAGCTTGTCTGGAATAGGTAGTGCTATGTTATTAACATCTTGGAAAATCTCTCCACTATTCTAATCCATCTCTTGGACTGATCCCTTGTACTTGATCAAATCTACAACATTGAAAATTGGCGAAATTCCCAAGTCAGAAGGTAACTTCACCTTGTATGCATTCTTGCCATACTTGGCTAATATCTTGCATGGTCCTAGTCTCTTCATTTGCTGCTTGGTTGACATTCCCTTCTGCAACCTTGATTTTTTAAGGTGAACCATGACAAAATCTCCTACTACAAATTGCACATCTTTCCTTGACAAATCTGCCTTCTCCTTCAACTTTTGTGTAGCCTCGGTGACTATCCTCTTTACCTGCTCCTGAATCTCTTTCATGGTGTGAGTGAAGTCTTCAGCATGTCCACTCCTATTCTCCATGGCTCCTAGATCCCTAAGCTCACAAATACCTCTTGGGTGCATTCCATAGACAACCTTAAAAGGACTTTTCCCTATGGTCCGGTTGACACTATCATTATAGGCATATTCAGCCTATGAGATCACCATGTCCCATGTCTATCCATATTCCTTGGTTAGGCACCTAAGAAGATTACCCAACACCCTGTTAACCACCTCTATTTGACCATCGGTCTGAAGATGGTAAGCTGATCCAAATGACAGGTTGGTACCCAATCTACTCCATAGAGTCTTCCAAAAATGACTCATGAACTTAAAATCCCTATCATAAACAATGCTTAAAGGTAAGCCATGAATCCTTACAACCTCCTTAAAGAAAATATGACCTATGTAGCTAGCATCATGAGTGGATTTACAAGGGATAAAATGACTCATTTTGCTAAATCTGTCCACCACTGCATATACACTGTCAAAACCAGTCTTGGTCTTAGGGAGTCCTACCACAAAATCCATGCTCACACACTCCCATGGTCTATTAGGAATGGGTAGGGGTTGATAAAGACCAGCATTACTAGCTCCTCCCTTAGCTTTCATACACACAACACATTGTTCCACATACTTTCTAACATCTCTTGCCAACTTAGGCCAATAGTAAAACCTTTGTACTAGCTCTAAAGTCTTGTTGATGCCAAAATGTCCACTAAGACTACCATTATGCTTCTCTTGAATGAGGTTTTCTCTCATTGATCCTTTTGGAACACACAACTGATTCCTTTTAAATAATAATCCACTTTGCAATGTATACTCAGCATATTGACTATAAAAATGATTCTCAAAGTTAGAACATACCTTATAGGCTTTTGAGAAATCTTCATCCTCTCCATAGAGATCTTTAAAGCTTTCAATCCCTATGCTCTTCACTAGTATCTCTTGTACTGTCAACAACCTCCTGATCAATGCATCTGCTACCTTATTCATCTAGCCCTTCTTGTGTTTGATGGTGAAGGTAAAAGCTTGGATGTATTCTGTCCACTTCAAGTGTCTATAGCTCAACTTCTCTTGGGTGTTGATATAGCTAAGTGCCTGATTGTCTGTAAAGACCACAAAATCCTTGGGTAGAAGGTAATGCCTCCACTTCCTAAGTGACTGAACCAAAGCATAAAGTTCTAAGTCATAAGTTGAATATTTCTTCTTTGCTTCATTGAGCTTCTCACTAAAGAAGGCTATAGGCTTGCCCACTTGACTTAACACTCCACCTACTGCCACTCCACTAGCATCACATTCCATAGTGAACAACTTGTCAAAACTAGGTAATAAGAGTATAGGTTGAGTTGCCACTTCTTGTTTCAGTTTCTCAAACCCTTTCTTAGCTTCTTGTGTCCACTTAAACTTGGTTTTCAGACCACCTTTGATTGTATCTAGGACAGGTGCACAAATACCACTAAAGTTCCTTATGAATTTTCTATAGAATTGAGCCAATCCATGGAAACTTCTTACCTCAGTCCTTGTGGTTGGTGTAGGCCAATTTAGGATAGCTTCCACCTTGCTTGGATCCATCTTCAAAGATCCTTTGGACACTGCAAAGCCCAAATATACAAGCTCTTGCTTAAAGAACTCACACTTCTCTAGATCGATTGCCAACTTTTCCTCTTGCAACCTTCTAAGAACCAACTCCACATGTTTTAAATGCTCTTCTGTTGTCTTGCTGAATATGAGGATGTCATCAAGGTATACCACCACAAATATCCCTGTGAAGTCCTTGAGCACTTCATTCATGAGCCTCATGAATGTGCTAGGGGCATTGGAGAGACCAAATGGCATCACTCTCCATTCATATAACCCATCATTTGTCTTAAATGTTGTCTTCCACTCATCACCATCCTTAATTCTGATCTGATGGTATCCACTCTTGAGATCCAACTTGGTGTAATACTGAGCTCCTCCAATGCAATCCATTAAGTCTTCAATTCTAGGAATAGGGAACCTATACCTGATTGTGATTCTATTTATTGCCCTAGAATCAGTACATAGTCTCCATTTTCCTCCCTTCTTGGTTGCCAAGACTACTAGTACTGCACATGGCTTGATGCTCTTTTGAATCAATTTTTGATCCAACATCTCTTGCACTTGTCTAGCCACTTCCAAATTCTGATCCGGTGTAAGCTTATATGTTGCTTTGTTAGGAAAGGATGCTCTAGGTATGAAGTCAATCTGATGACTAATAGCCCTTTTAGGAGGTAAATTTGTAGGTGTACCATCACTTACTATGTCCTTATACTTCTCAAGTAAATTCTGGACTGCTCCGGGTATGACTGGTTTTTCAGTCTTATCTTCCTCCTTGGATTGCAACAATACTACATATCCTTCTCCACCTTCATGTAGGGTGTTGAGGAACTCTTTTCCACTACTTAGTAGAACACTTGGTGTCTTTGACTATCCTTCATCCTCTTCTGACAGTGACTACAACTTAAAATTCTTTCCATCCTTCTTAAATGAGATGGTGTTCTCTTTTCCATCATACATGACACTCCTATCATATTTCCATGGTCTGCCCAACAATAGATGACATACATCCATGGGTAAGACATCAAAAACTAACTGTCCTTGTATCCTCCAATGGAAAATTCCATTTTTACTTGCTCATTCACTAAGACACTTTGTCCTTTGTTAAGCCATGTGACCTTGTAGGGGTTAGTGTGGGGTACCTTCTCCAATTTCAGTTTCATTATTGCCTCCTCTGATATAATGTTGTATGTTGAACCTAAATCTACTATGACCTTGCACACTTTACCAAGTATCTTGCACCTTACTCTAAATAGAACTCTCCTTTGTCTTGGTTCCTCCCTGACCGGATGTCTGATCAAGACTCTTCTAAACATCAAACTCTCTCCTATCTTAGATTCAATGTGACTAACCTCAATTGACTTGGGACTCATGGTGTCCTCTTGTGCATAAGCCACTCTCTTCGCATTGCTTGATGAATATGATGCTTTCTCCGAGTACCTACAGGTTGGATGTCCAACTTGGCCATAATGGTAGCATTTCATGTTTGCAAAATAGGAATTGCTCTTGCCTGCTTCTCTTCCTCTAGTGGATCCTCCTTGAGAACCTCTACCTTTGTCATACCCTCCTCTAGAAGGTGTTTCATTGCCATGATCTATGGATTTAAACTCTCTTTGGTTTCTTTGGTCATTGCCTCTACCTTGGTAGCCACCCCTTTGCCCTCTTTGATCTCTTTGTTCTCTACCTTTGCCTCTGCCTTTAGAATCGGAGTCTTGTTTCTTTTTCAGCTTCTCCTCCACCTTAAAATCCATTTGAAAATAACTATGGATATTGGTGAGTGTAAAGAGACTCGACTCTTCTTGGATGTTCCATTTGAGGCCATTTAGATACCTCGCCACCTTGATGCTTTCCACCTCTTGCACCCTAGACCTAAGACTTAATTTTTGGAACTCCTCAGTGTAGGCAGCTACATCTAGGTCTCTTTGCCTAAGATTTTTCTTCTTCTTATGCAATTGGACCTCATAGTCTTCAAGTAGGTAATACTCCTTCACTCTAGCCACCATAGCTTTCCAACTTGAAATGTGTTTCTTGCCTTCATTCTCCCTTTCTTCTTGTAGGAACTTCCACCAAGTCAGTGCTTGTCCCCTTAGCCTTGATTTTTCTATCTTCACCTTCTATGCCTCAATCACTCCATCACACTCAAAGTGATTCTCCATTCCTTCTATCCACTCCATAACCAACTCTGCATCCATTCTACCTGTGAAGATGGGAATGCCTTCTAATGCTTTACCACTCAAAGCCTTCAATGCCTTGAGGAAGGGTTCTTCATTTAGTGGTGGATCAGGGTCTAGTTCAATGTCCTCCTCAACCTGATCCTCAGCCTTATCTCTAACCACTGCTAGTTGTACCTTCATCTTGCCTGCAGCCTCTACCACCTCTTCTAACCTTTGCTTCATCTCTTCAACTGTCACTTCAAGTTGCCTGTTCTCTTGTTGCTCTATCAGGTCTCTTGCCAATTCTTCATTGGTCACCATGGTGTTGGAACCACTTGATTCAACCTCTAACATACAAGTCACTATCCCAAACCTTTCACTTGCTCTGATACCAATCTGATGTAAACAGGGGTTGGATGGAACACTCACTGTTCCATGCTCTGGGTCTCACCTTGGCAATCCCCTATGGTCGCACTCTCCACCAAATTCACCTATAGGTCCTATCTCAGGTATAGGTACCCATGGTTCTATTGGCCATCCCCACTTTCAGCCAAGTTCACAACTACCAAACCAATCTTGGTGCTTTGCCACTATCTCACCCTTGACCCTTAATCTTCCCTAAAGGTCAAACACTCTCAACACTCAGTTAGGTTCTTGCAAGGGTATAGATATATTCTCAATGGCTTCATAGCATCTTTCTAAGGTCCTTGGTCAATCATCAAACTCCAACTCTCCATCGCTTTCATCAAACCCTCACCTAGGGTTTTAGTTCCCTAATTCTAGGCCTCCAAATAGGTCTTTGCTCCAAGGAAATGAGGTAACTTACCAAGTTCTCCAAAGAACTCCAAATATTTTTCTATGGATTCTCAACCCTGATGTCTACCACCTCAATTTTTTCAAAGTATTATCCCTTGACTGTCCATACACAGGTCACACCTTCCAAGTTAGCAAATTTAGGCCTTTTAAAGCCATTTCTTGACCATCCGGGGAACTGTTATTTGGTTCTCCACTCAAATAGCCTGTTGGAACCTCCTCCTTGTTTCCAAGCCTTTACAAGACTTACATCCACCTTGCTACCATGGGGTTTAGCAAGGAGAAGTCACCCCTGCAAGTTAGGTGTTTCACACCTCTAAACTTTCCTAGCCAGGCACTATTTAGCTCGCCTAGGAAAGGTCTTCTTTCATGAATAACTTACCCCTAATGACTCCTACCACTACTATAAGTATAGGCATGGAGCCTTGCCACTGTTTCCAAGAGCCCATACACCAGGTACAGGGGAAGAGTTGTCTAGAACTCCATTTATTGCAATTTGCCAGTCAGAACTACCAAAAACAAGAACCTAGAGAACTGAAATTGAAAGCTTTAAACACTGAAACAACTATCTACAGACCCAACCAATGCTTGGAAGACAATTAGATCACATTCCAAATGCATAACAAAGCTTGGTTATGCCATCAACGCACCACTAAGAACAAAACACAGAAAAATTAGTGAATCTTCTACTATCCTCGCTTGTCCTTCATGAAAATCTCAAACTACAAAACTTGTAATGCCTTCCAACCTTTCACATAGTTCAATGCAATCCTTAAATAGGTTTCCCAAAGTGGTTATAACCTCCTTCGTCGTACATGTTAGTGACAAGGTGGAAAAAGTGCAAAGTGTTCCATTTTGCCACCTTTGCCAATTTCCTAGAAACTAACAAAGTGAGTATCTAAACTCCTAAAATTTTCCACTCTTGATAGCTCCTGACCAAGACATTTTAGGTCTCTCACTCAATTGCAATGGTCAACATGACCTTATCAAATTAAAATAAAAATTAACAAAAATTTCCTATTCCTAGTGTTTCCTAGGTATTCTTTTAGGTGCTCTTGCACCAATATGCCACCTTGTTTTCTTGGCCCTTCTTATGTTTTATTGTGAATGTATAGGCTTGTAAAGACTCCACCCACTTCATGTGCCTATGATTGAGTTTATCATGTGGAGTCAAGAAACTCAAAGCATGATTATCAGTATAGACAACAAATTATTTAGGTAACAAGTAGTGCCTCCATTTTTTGAAGGCTTGGACCATAGAATACAATTCCAAATCATAGGAAGAATATTTCCTTTTTGCTTCATTCAACCTTTCACTAAAAAAATGCAACTGGTCTGCCTTCTTGGCTCAAGACAACCCCTATTGCTTGGTTACTATCATCACATTAAATTATAAAAACCTTATCAAAATTAGGAAGTAAAAGTATAGGTTGTTGTGCCACTCTCTTTTTCAAATATTCAAACCCTTTGTCAGCCTCATTGGTCCAAGAAAACTTACCCTTGATGGTGTCCAAGATGGGTGCACAAATTTGACTAAAGTTCTTGATGAACTTTCTATAAAAGCTTGCAATTCCATGAAAGCTTCTCACATCTCCCATGGATTTTTGTGTTGGCCAAGTAATAATAGCATCCACCTTTTAAGGATCCATCTTCAAACATCCCTTGGAGATGACAAACCCAAGGTACACTAGTTCTCCTTTCATAAACTCACAGTTTTCCATGTTGATCAGCAACTTCTCCTCTTGTAACCTCTTCGATACCATGTCAAGGTGCTTCAAATGTTCTTCTTTAGACCTGCTAAACACAAGAATATCATCTAGATAAACCACAATAAAAAATTTCAATGAAAGGTCTCAATACCTCATTCATAAGGCACATAAAGGTGCTAGGGACATTTGACAACCCAAAGGACATCAAAAAAAATTCATAGAGGCCCTCATTAGTCTTAAAATTTGTCTTCTATTCATCAATCTCTCTGATCCTTATCTGATGATAACTGCTTTTCAAATCAATCTTGGAAAAGCAGGATCCCCTTGCTAGGCAATCCATAAGGTCCTCCATTCTTGGCATTGGGAACCTTTATCTGATTGTGATCCTATTAATGGCTCTTAAATCAGTGCAAAGCCTCCAATTCCCATCCTTCCTTGGTGTTAGGAAGATAGGAACTGTTAACACCTGAAATTGCACGCTATCAAATTCCTAGAAACTTGACACTTCAAGGTAACATGGAATCACTCCTAAGCTATGGGTTACTTAAAATTTGGAGTGAATCTCTAGATAAGGCCGGTTCCTAGCTGGTTCACACTTCTAAACTACTGAATCTTCCAGAAAAAGGGTGAGAGAAACTTAATTCTAAAGAGAACTGATAACTGGAAACAAAAACAAAGCTTAAGGCCTGAACTGTACTTAACTAAGGGATATCAACTTGAATGAAGATGAACACTTACGAATGATACTTAATCTCAAAAAACAAAGAGAAAAGAATATCATTACCTATTATGGGCCCCAATGCATAAATATTTCATTAACGGGTTTAAATGATGCAACCACTAAAAAGGAAAGATGAATTTCACAAATTAGTATTTGAACATCTACATAACACAGCTAACAACTTGCACCAAAAACCACTTACAGAAAGGTGAAAAGTTGTGAGACAGAAGGTATAAAAAAAATGTTCTAACAAAACTTCATATTTTCCTTATCAATCACATAACACACTGAACTGCAACAATAAGTAGGATAGAAACCCTCTGCTAACAAGATAAGACCTGCAATGTATTCAACCTTCCAATAAAACTGAGTTACAAAGTCTGCCAGTCTGAGAAAGGATTGTGAAAATCACTAACTCCCAAAAAATGAAAAATAAGAACTAACTCTCAAATGAGTTACAAAAGTGGCTAAGTAGCCAAGCTCCAAACAGTTCCACCAAAAAAGGAACTAGAAGCATCTTGGGTCGGATGCAACAATAAACCCACAAATCTAGCCCCTAGATTATCTCCAAAAAGGCTTCAAAAATTTGAAAAAGTCATACAAGACTTAATCAAAACATAAATACCTCTTAAAAGTGCCTCAAATTTAGTCAAAAAGGCCTAAATTCACTCTTACAAAGGTGAACCACTCCCTAGATACCTTCCTTATGTTTGCAAACCTCTCACAACTCCCCTCCATTTATGGCATATGTTTTCAAACTTCAAAAATTGCTCCAATATTCCCTCCAAGTCATAAATCAAACATATCTTCTTCCCCTTTTGTGTCACACATTGAGAAACTCATCACTTCCTTTTCTCTTTTCTTTTTTTTGCATTTAAAAAAAAAAAAAAAACAATTTTGATGAAGTAATTCATAATGCATTACTTGATCAAAATTGTTTTACATCACAATTAAATGCAAAAAAATAAAAGAGAAAACAACTAAGTCCTAGGAGACTTAGTTACTTATGTCTAAGAGAAAACAAAAAGAAACATAAGAAGCACATGAGGTATTAGTTGAAACAACTCCCATCAACCATAAGGAAACTAGGGTTCCTAACCCTAAAAAACAAAGAAAAGAAAAACTTTTCCATTTCCTTTTGCATCGAGCCCTTGAAAGAAACTTTGCATCGCCATCCCTAGGGTTCTAGAGCTGAGACAAGGCAAAAACCGTGGTCTCCAAAGGCATTGTTCATGTTATTTTCCTTGCATCCTTGAGCGGAGTTCAGCCTTCAGAACATAAGGTAAGCCTTTGTTGGAACAACTTTGCATTTCCCTCTTCAAAAAGTGAATAAAAAATACTTATTTCAAGCTTACTTAATAGATTTATGCCCTATCTCACATTTTCCTCTTTTGACTATGCTTTTCATGAACCTGCTCTTGGAGACTTGAGAATCTCCATTGCTTGCCAGCCCTTGAGTATTTGTCAAATTATTCTATATTTTAATGGCTGCGACTTTGAGCCTCCTGTAGAATTTATTAATATCCACTTTATAATATGCAAGATCTTATGATGATATCTCTGCTTTCATATCCCACAGCCTTATCCCTGGCAATCTCTTACATTTCCTATGTATATTTAAATAATTTAGCCCATTGTATCTGAGGCTTTCTTCATTTGCAAGTTCTTGATTTTAAATGAAAACCATGGAAACTTCTCATGCTTCTCTCCCATACATTTGTTTTCCTCTTCCTGGTGTGGTTCCACAAAAAGAAAAATGGGTATTTCCTTCTAAAAAGGTGCAGGTGCTTTGAGGGTTTCAATGAAGTTTCCCCATTTCTTCATGTGACTTCCTTTGTCATTTTTAGTATCGTGGCCACAGCTTTCCTTTGTTTGCACTCTCGACTTGGTCTATGTGTTTTCCTGTAGCTCACAACTACATCTGGGGTTTCCTCCTTCATTTACCATAGAAAATTGATCTTCCTCCATGAAGCTAATAAAGGTATTTTTAACCATATTTGCATTCAGCCTTAGCTGGCTGTGAGTCACCCCTCCATCATTTGGGCTTTCCTTCTTTCTAATGGTTGTACACTTCATGACTGTTCAAGGATCCTCAAACTGAAATTCAATAGTATACATATGATGTTGTGTATCACCCGAAAAAGCTCCCAGTACTTAACTTTAAGATTTCAATGTGACAATGAGTTGCTTTGAATATCTCTGCCTTTATCAATGTTGAGAGTATGACTGCCATTTATCCTTTAATAATTGTATGCCCCATTATTCATGCACCAACAGGTCCCTATGATACTAGTTACTTCTCTAGCATAGATAACCTTGGCATTGCCTTAGCTGGTTGTACCATACATAAGTGACTATCCTCTTTTGATGATATAATTGATATCCCTCTTCATTGCATCATTATTTTCATGACAATTTTCAAAGGCTTGTCTCTCATTCCTTTTGTTGACTGTTATATTTCACTTCCTAGTAGTGGCCATTATTTTGTTGAGCATCTACTATGATTTAGATTAGCACTGTATATCAGATCATTGTCTAAACAAAAAAATGAGAAAGCTCTGTGATTTTTCCTTTCACTTTTATATTTTCAATAATTACTTGATTGCTCAAATGTAGACCCTCTCTACTATCACCTTGTAAAAGATATGAATGTGAGCAAAACACAGTCAAGAGGACTGCTCCCAACTGCTTATGGCAGTCCCTATTTCAATGGTTATCCAATATCAGCCACCAGCAATCAAGCTATCATTTTACACCTATCCTCATCAAGATTCAATGGTTATAGTTTTCTTTTCATTATATAGTCCTCCATGTTTTAGTTACTCTCTATTATGGCATGGTCACTGTCCCTATCACAGTCAAGCATTAATGTTGCATCCAGTTTGAACAAAGAGTCCTTATCCATTGAATATGTATTTAAGATATCAAAACTGCTTTGTTTTGGATCTGCCATATATGATATATCATGATAACCCTCCTGTTGTTGAATGTCATAATATCTATTTCTTTTGCATCTTTGTTTATGTCAGCATAGTATTGTTAAGGTAAAAATTGCAAATGATGGCTCTCTATTGCATATGATTCTTCATGCAATCTTTTGTAGCACTACAAGCCTGTAACAGTTATACTCATAACTTGAAGCAAATTACTCATGATATTCTTGTATGCACATTTTACTATGAGCTGGGCTCAACCCTTGTGGGAGCCTTATTCTACCCCACTCATTTGATTAAATCATATATGCATCTGTAGCTGCACAAGAAACAAACAAGTTAGAAAAAATGATTGTCCCTCATCTGCACGTTGACCAAATGATCCTTAAAAAACACCTGAGGCATTCATTGATCAACTGACACACATGAGATAAATTGATGCATGGATAGGTGGACAAAATAAATGAGCATGTATAGCTTTGACTTTTCATTGCTTAGAGTATAACTCTAACACATTGTTTGACTACTGCAGGAACAAGAGCATACAGAAACTAGGAAGGACAAGCAACGAGGACACATCAGAGCGAGACAAGCCTCAACCAGTCATTCAGGAAATGACTGGTCATCCCTACTACATGTTTATTTTTTACTTTCTTCATTTATTCATGTATCAACTTATCTTTATTTGCATCAAAGAGAAGTCAGTCTCACAACTTGTTGTGTGAGACACATGTATCTTATCATATTCAATAAAGATTACATTTTTCAGAAATATTTGTCTTTCTATGTTACAAGCATATATATGAATGTAAAAATCTGCACTTGCAATCTTTTAAATTTTTTCATTCATGTATTTGAATTTGATAAAGAAAGATGATAGAATGCACCTTGTCTTCTTTGGTTCAGAACAAACTTTACCATTTTGAACCCATAAGTGAAAAATGGGTAACATTTTTGGCGACCTTTGCCGGATGTTTGCCTACTAAACATGAAAACCAGTAGCCTAAACTTGTCCATTTGGCATGGAGTCATTAGGAAAACTCAAAATAGGCCTAGAGAAGATTTATACATGGTTGTAGCTCACTTGTAATTTAGTAGAAGAGGGCATACTATCTGAAAATCATTGAAAACAGGAAACTGCAAAAAGGAAACTAACTAACTGTGTTGGAACAACACTTAGGGGAAAAGGAAAATCAGCTAAACTAGAGTACAACAACACTTACTGAAAACTTGAAAACCTATCCTAAGATATACAAATGCATATTATACCTCAAAACAACGTTTGAGGTGAATCCCATTAACTGGGATTGGTAAAACTTCACCATTCATTGTTGATAGTTCAAAAGCATTGTGCTCCTTGCACTCATAAATAACATATGGGCCAGTCTAGAAGTTATCAAACTTTGAATGCTTACCTGGCCTGGTCCTCGACACATCCCACTTAAGAACAACATCGCCTTCTCTGAAAATTCTAGGCGTAGCTCTCTTGTTAAAGACTCTCTTCGTTTGGAGCTGATGATACTCCATAGATTTCATTGCTTTGTCTCTAACTTCTTCAAGCTCCATAAGTTGAGCATATCTCATTGCCAAAGGCTCATTACCTTCAAACATCTCTAACTCGTGTATGATATCAAGAGCTGGAAGCTCCACAGATAGAGGCAATCTTGCCTCTTTTCCATAAACCAGCATATATGGTGAGTTACCAATGGACCTTTTAGGGGTCACCCTATCTGCCCAAAGTGCATATTTCAAATTTGTGTGCCAGGTCCTTTGATTATCCTCCAAGGTTCTCTTGATTATTCTGATAAGATTCTTATTTGTACTTTCAACCAAACCATTACCCTAAGGGTAATAATTCAAAGATGTATTTAGATGAATGCCATGTTTAACAGCCCAATCTATAACTCGTAATCCCACAAATGCAAGAGCATTATCAGATATAATAGAATCAGGAACCCCAAACCTGGTTACTATGTCATCATAGAAATTCAACACAGAAGATTCATTGGCTTCTTTCAAAGCTACTGCTTATGTCCACCTTGTAAAATAATCTGTAGCGATAAGTATCCACCTATGACCAGCACTGGAAGGTGGGTTTATGGGTCCAATAAAATCAATTCCCCATCTCATGAAGGGTTGTTCAACTTGAATCGGTTGCAGAGGCATGGCTGGCAGCTTTTCTTTCCCTACAAATAAAGCACATTTAATACACTTCCTCACCCAAGCATGAGCATCTTTGAATAAGTTGGGCCAGTAATAACCAGCTCTCATTATTTTCCAAGCAATTGTCCTAGGGGCAAAATGACCTCCTGCAGCTCCATCATGAAACTCATGAAGCACTCTTTCTGTTTGATCAGTGTTGACACATCTCATCAGTACACCATTGAGATCCTTTCTGAAGAGAAACCTGTCCACTAAAACATATGGAATGGACTGTAATCTAAAATATCTTCGTTTAGCTCTATCTAAACCTAGTGGACACTCACCAGTTTGTAAAAAATGGGTCATGTCTTGAACCCAACCTGTGCCTAACACAGGTGTATCATTTTGATCATTCAGAAGCTTGTCGGTGTTAGCCAAGACAACATCTGTTCCAGATTCCTTTTCATTGATAGAGCCTTCAGTAAGTTGCTCACATAGCCCTTTTCCTTTGACAAGTTTTGTGATTTTGATGTCAAAATCAAACTCCATAACTTTTGTGATCCAACCTGCCCTTTTCTCACTCAAATCCTTACTTAACAAAAATTCTTTCACACTAGGATGAGCAACTAAAAGATGAATCTTACTATTTGAAACTAACGACTTAAATTTCTTCAAACTCCTAATCACAGCAAGAACCTATTTTTCCACAAAAGAGTACCTTTGTTCATAATCAACAAGACTTTGACTGAAAAATGCTATCGGCTATTCTAAATTATCATTATTTTCTTGAACCAGCATAGAAAAAATAGAATCAGTGCCACCAAAGGCATATAAAGTAAAATCTTTAGAGAAATCTGGATTTACCAATGTTGGGGCTAATGCTAAAGCCTCCTTGATTGCTTCAAATTTGTTCCTTGCTTCTCTAGTCCAACTGAAAACTGCATTTTTTTTAAGCATGGCAGTCAAAGGCTACAACAAATTTGCAACATCAGGAATAAACCTCCTTAAAAAGTTAATCCTACCTAAAAAGCTTTGTAAACCCTTCTTGTGATTGGGCAATGGCAGTTCAAGTATGGCATGGACCCTCTCAGGATCAATAGTAACTCCCTATTTTGACACTGTGTGACCCAACAACTTACCCTCATGCATTGTAAAGATGCTCTTCTTTGGATTTAGGGATATTCCAAACTCCCTACATTTCTCAAAAACCTATTTTAGATGTGACAAATTTTCCTCAACATTCTTTGAGAATACTGTAACATCATCCTGATATATCAACACAATTTTATTGATTAGACTTTGAAAAGTCATATCCATGGCTCGTTGAAACATGGCACCAACATTAGATAAGCTGAAGGGCATTCTTTTATAATCCATAGTGCCCCACTTCGTTGTAAATGCAGTTTTAAACTGGTCCTCTTCTTTGACCAGCACCTAGTTATAACCAGAATAACCATCCAATAGAGAAAACCTTTCGGAACCAGCAACCACTTGCAGAATCTACTCCATCAAGGGCAAAGGATAATGATCTTTCAGATATTCTCTGTTAAGATCTCTGAAGTCAACGCAAAGCCTAATCTCTCTGTATTTCTTCCTAACAGGTACAAGGTTAGAAACCCATGAAGTATGTTTAATAGGAAAGATAATACCCCCCTCAACCAATTTGGTCAGCTCTTTAACCATTAAAGGTTCTAACTTAGGGTTTAAAGGTCTTTGTTTTTGCCTAACTGGCTTGGCTCCAAGCTCTAACTCAATTGTATCTTGAGCAATGTGGGGATCAAATCCTTTTAAATCTGAATATTCCCAAGAAAACACATCATGAAACTCATGACATAACGTAATAAAAGCTTGTTTGTCCTCAGGTGAACATATTTTGCCAATTTTAAGGAGCTTAAATTTAAAAATTTCCAGCTCTTCGTAATGTTCTTCTTTGATCTGCAAACCAGCTTTACCCTTTTTGAGCTGATCATCAGTGCTAAAAATGGACTCCAAAGTGACAAGTCCTTTTAGCAGTTTGTTCGTCTTCAGCTGTATGACCTGCTCATCGTACTGCTTCTTAAGTTTCTCTTGATTTACCACAGAAAATTGATCTTCCTCCAGCAAAAATGACAAAATATGTTCATCACTATCAAACACCTGCCAGTGAATGTTGTTATCAAGAATTGACGGCCTAAAAATAACCTTTACGTATTTCTGTGTTTTCTCCTTCTTGATATCACTAGGGATATCAAATTGTGCTCCAACAGCTACAAGCCGATCTGCATGTTTGTTTTGACCAGTGGGAACGGAAGTCAAGTTGAAAGCACTCAATTCTTCGATTAGGTCCCACACTCTGTTTTTGTAGGACTTCAAAGTATCATTTTTTGAAACACTCAGGCCTCTAACCTGATTTACTATTAACTCACTATCTCCATAAACCCTGGGATAGTTTACTCCTCTTTTCCTTGCCCATTCCAGACCTTGGATAAGCCCTTCATATTCAGCAGTATTATTAGAACAAGAAAAATCAAAATGGAAAGCAGAAAAATACTTGTCACCTTGCGGGGACACAAGCATCGCACCCCCTCCAGCTCCGTTCTTACTTCTGGAGCTGTCAAAAAACATCTCCCATAACTCCTCCTGTTGCAACTACAAAGAAATTGCACCTTTTTCCAAGTTAGGCATCTCTACCTCAGGTTCATGTAGCACATAGTTTCCCATACCAGCATCCATAACGTGACTATCAGGATTATCAACCATGTTCTCTGCTACCCACTCATGCAAAAGTGATTCAAGAACGCTTTAGCTCTAGAGCAGCAACAAGTTCATTGTTAGTAAAAATGGCACAATTTGTGTTTGCAGCAGTAGGAACAGCGTTGATCATGCTTTGATTATGAGGCTCTATGTGATCCTTTGCCAACTTCTCTGATCTAATATTAACCTTGGTCCCATACCTCGTCCTAAAAAGCAAATGGGACCAATCTGATGACAAATAACCCCCAATCTTAGCTGTAAAATCCCTAGACAGACACAATGCGAAAAATGGAGGCAAGTCTATGACAAAAACATCCTGTGGTATGGAAAATTTGGGATAGGCCTACAAGGTCAAACTCAAATCTTTGATGACACCTATAGTATTGACACCTGATCCGTCTAACTAAAGCACCCCCTTCTCTAAAGGTTAAGTTAGTCCTAACTGATCTGCAATCTTTTTGGGCATGACCGAACTACTAGCCCCGCTATCAACCATACAATTATGAACCAGCTTATCCCCAACTATTAGAGAAATGTAAAAAGGAGGAGGCTTAATATCCTTACATTATTGTTTGATGGGTTGTTGGTTGCTGTCCTGGGGAGTATTAGTTAGGACAGTCCTAACTTGACCTATTCTTGTCTCGTCAGTCACTTTCAAATTTGAAAGAGCTGACTGTAACATATCTTTTTTACCTGGGATAGCTAAAGAATCCCACATGGACATTGATACGCTCATATTTTTCATATTTTCAATTATATTGAAAGGCATAGCTGAGCCTACCTTATGATGAACCTTCACACCAATAGAATCAGCCTAGAAATGTGGTTGCTCCTTAGTAGCTCCTTGCACAATGCGAGGCACTTGTAGTGTGGATGATTCGGTAGCAACAATCTTCCCTTTATCAACTATTTCCTCAAGATCATGAGCTATTTTTCTTCGCTCTTGTATTTTTCGATACCGAATCATCTGGATTAATTCCACATAACTCCTCTCCTTGAAAGTTCAACAGGGTAGCATCGTTTATAGGTTGCTCCTTCCGTTGTGGAGTTGCATCATTTGGTATGTTTTGTTGTGAGCCTACAACACTCTGCACCATTAGAGCTTGATTGTGAGGTTGGTTGCATGGATAGCACCACTCATAATCAACAACAAGATTATTTTGAACAGGGACAAGATCCCTAGCTGCACTAACAGGAGCTAGGTTATAAGCCTGAAAAGGCCTTGTATTTACATTTTTCCTTAAACCTTGATAATTGCCCTGGTACGGCTGCCTATTGCTTTGGAAATGCTATTGTTGGCCTTGAAAAGGTTGATTTCCTCCTTGATTCTACTACTGGTATGGTGGCCTATAGGACTATTGTTTCTCTAGGTTGACTAATTTATTTCCAAATGTTTGTAAAATGCTGTCAATCTTCTATTGACTTTCCTTAATTTCTTGCAACGCCTTGTGATTGACTTGAGACTGCAGCCTCTTGCCCACCAATAGTTGATAACGCTGGAACAACAGGTAATGGGGTAAAAGGTGGTATCTGAAGTGGCATATTTGACTGTATCTCTGAAAAAATAGGCATTGGTGGCCTAGGAGCAATCTTTCCTGCCTGAATCAAGCAATTTTATGCTCTAATTGTTGTTTCAAATGCATCAGGTAAGGACAATCCTCCCATAGACTGTGTCAATATAGTAATATCGTTGTTAATAGCTTTCAAAAAGTACAAAAATTCATACTCAGGAGATGGCCTTACTATTGTAGGGATTCTATCCCAAGTCCTCTGAAATCTAAAGTTAAAATCATTCATTTTCTCTTGAGGAGCTCTTTTTATAGTGGTCAGCTGCTCCAATAAAGATAAATTATCTAATCTGTCTTGAAATTGTTCATGTAATTTATCCCCTAACTCATCCCACATGGCAATGGTCCCCACACCAAGACTTCTAAACCACTGCAGTGCTCTCCCTTTAAAAGACGCTGCAATTAATCTCATAGCCACATCCTCTTGTGTGATATGATGAACACCACATAAGGAGGCAACATCTCGTATATGCTCAATGGGAGTTATTTGATCTTCAGCAGTGAAGATTGGCAAACTTTTAAGGGCTTCCATTAGTATAGCATTTTTTTGTGTGAGGTTTAATGGACTGCCTCCATTAAATGTCACAAATGGCTGATTTCTTGCAACCATTTGAGCTAGATGTGATGGATTGACTTGGAACTGGTAAACATGAACAAAGCCTGTAGTAGAAGAAATTCCTCCTGGGCTGCTCGAGGGTGAATTTGTTGTTCTGAAATTTGGTGAAGCAGAGCAAGCTTCACTTTTCCTTTTAGATGGTCGTCCTCTCCTCCTTGGTGGAGAAAATATTGATTCAGGCCTAACACCAAGTGGTGTAGATTGAATTCTTTTTGAGGGAGGTGTCCTTTTTGTTGCTATACCTTGCCTTCTAGGTGGAGAAAGCTGTAAATAATCAAAACCTTTGGAACCTCTCGTTTGTATCCTTCTCATATATTGTGACAGCACTGGCCCTGCTATCTTCCACTTTATGGAGCCGCCAAATGTGCTTGTAAACCTCTTAAAAGGCCTGCAAATCTATTGGTTGCACATCAAAACTAGCAAACAAATTGAAAAACTATATTGTCTAAGTCGACAGTCCCACCGAGTGTGCCAAAAATTGTTAACACCTGAAATTACACCCTATCAAATTCCTAGAAACTTGACACTTCAAGGTAACATGGAATCACTCCTAAGTTGTGGTTCATTTAAAATTTGGAGTGAATCTTTGGATAAGGCCAGTTCTTAGCTGCTTCACACTTCTAAACTATTGAATCTTCCAAAAAAAGGGAGAGCGGAACTTAATTCTAAAGAGAATTGTACTTAACTAAGGGATATCAACCTGAATGAAGATGAACACTTACGAATGATACTTAATCTCAAAAAATAGAGAGAAAAGAATATCATTACCTATTATGGGCCCCAATGCATAAATATTTCATTAACGGGTTTAAATGATGCAACCACTAAAAAGGAAAGATGAATTTCACAAATTAGTATTTGAACATCTACATAACACAACTAACAACCTGCACCAAAAACCACTTACAGAAAGGTGAAAAATTGTGAGACAGAAGCCATAAAACAAAATGTTCTAACAACACTTCATATTTGCCTTATCAATCACATAACACACTAAAATACAACAATAAGTAGGATAGAAAACCTCTGCTAACATGATAAGACCTGCAATGTATTCAACCTTCCAATAAAACTGAGTTACAAAGTCTGCCAGTCTCAGAAAGGATTGCGAAAATCACTAACTCCCAAAAAATGCAAAATAAGAACTAACTCTCAAATGAGTTACAAAAGTGGGTAAGTAGCCAAGCTCCAAACAGTTCCACCAAAAAAGGAACTAGAAGCATCTTGGGTTAGATGCAACAATAAACCCACAAATCTAGCCCCTAGATTATCTCCAAAAAGGCTTCAAACAATTGAAAAAGTCATACAAGACTTAATCAAAACATAAATACCTCTTAAAAGTGCCTCAAATTTAGTCAAAAAGGCCTAAATTCACTCTTACAAAGGTGAACCACTCCCTCGATACCTTCCTTATGTTTGCAAACCTCTCACAACTCCCCTCCATTTATGGCATATGTTTTCAAACTGCAAAAAGTGCTCCAATATTCCCTCCAAGTCATAAATCAAACATATCTTCTTCCCCTTTTGTGTCACACATTGAGAAACTCATCACTTCCTTTTCTCTTTTATTTTTTTTGCATTTTAAATTAAAAAAAAAAATAACAATTTTGATGAAGTAATTCATAATGCATTACTTGATCAAAATTGTTTTACATCACAATTAAATGCAAAAAAATAAAAGAGAAAACAACTAAGTCCTAGGAGACTTAGTTACTTATGTCTAAGAGAAAACAAAAACAAACATAAGAAGCACATGAGGTATTAGTTGAAACAACTCCCATCGGCTATAAGGAAACTAGGATTCCTAACCCTAAAAAACAAAGAAAAGAAAAACTTTTCCATTTCCTTTTGCATCAAGCCCTTGAAAGAAACTCTGCGTCGCCATCCCTAGGGTTCTGGAGCTGAGACAAGGAAAAAACCGTGGTCTCCAAAGGCATTGTTCACATTCTTTTCCTTGCATCCTTTAGTAGAGTTTGGCCTTCAGAACATAAGGTAAGCCTTTGTTGGAACAACTCTGCATTTCCCACTTCAAAAAGTGAATAAAAAATGCTTATTTCGGGCTTACTTAACAGATTTATGGCCTATCTCGCATTTTCCTCTTTTGACTATGCTTTTCATGAACCTGCTCTTGGAGACTTGAGAATCTCCATTGCTTGCCGGCCTCTGAGTATTTGTCAAATTTTTCTATGTTTTAATGGTCATGGCTTTGAGCCTCCTGTAGACTTTATTAATATCCACTTTATAATATGCAAGATCTTATGATGATATCTCTGCTTTCATATCCCGTGGCCTCATCCTTGGCAATCTCTTGCATTTCCTATGTATATTTAAATAATTTAGCCCATTGTATCTGAGGCTTTCTTCATTTGCAAGTTCTTGATTTTAAATGAAAACCATGGCAGCTTCTCATGCTTCTCTCCCATACATTTGTTTTCCTCTACCTAGTGCAGTTCCACAAAAAGAAAAATGGGTATTTCCTTCTAAAAAAGTAAAAGTGCTTCAAGGGTTTCGATGAAGTTTCCCCATTTCTTCATGTGACTTCCTTTGTCATTTTCAATAATGTGGCCACAACTTTCCTTTGTTTGCACTCTCGACTTGGTCTATGTGTTTTCCTATAGCTCACAATTGGATCTGGGGTTTCCTCCTTGATTTACCACATAAAATTGATCTTCCTCCATGAAGCTAATAAAGGTATTTTTAACCATATTTGCATTCAACCTTAGCTGGCTGTGAGTCACCCCTCCATCATTTGGGCTTTCCTTCTTTCTAATGGTTGTACACTTCGTGACTATTCAAGGATCCTCAAACGGAAATTCATTAATATACATATGATGTTGTGTATCACCCGAAAAAGCTTCCTGTACTTAATTTTAAGATTTCAATGTTACAATGAGCTGCTTTGAATATCTCTTCCTTTATCAGTGTTGAGAGTATGATCGTCATTTATCCTTTGATAACTGTCTACCCTATTATTCATGCACCAACAGGTCCCTATGATACTAGTTACTTCTCTAGCATAGATAACCTTGGCATTGCCTTAGCTGGTTGTACCATGCATAAGTGATTGTCCTCTTTTGATGATATAATTGTTTTTGAAAAGTTAAATAGCATTTACAGGGCGTTGTACCCCTCACAACGATCCACTAGGGCCAAAAAGGGACTAAACAACAACAAAAAACATTAATCAGAAAAAAAACTAGAGACAGCTCAGGGACAACACACAAACAGCCGAAAAATAGCCAACAAACTAGCAACAGGCGCAGCTAACTGGCATCATCCCAGTTCTTAATCAGGACGTCGACCTCCTCATCACCCACCCACTCTTTGTTTTCATGGCTATTATTCCCCTCCAATTCCTCTTTTATGACATTTGACAGTGCACTAGTAACAAAGTGGCTCAGTTTCATTATGAAGTGGGTCAAGCCCCTAAATCTTTTGTCTACGGTGTTCAATCTCTTCGCCACCATGTCCAAATTTTCCCCAATATCCCTAGTCTCCTGAATCCCACCAGGCCCGAAGCGGAGTGTGCGAGTCAGAGCCATGGCAAGGAGTCTTGTTGTTCATCGGAGTAGGCAGGGGCCTCTCCCCCATGATATCAATCTCATCATCAGACTCTTCCTCCTTGTAACCCTTGCTGTCTGACTGCTCCACCTCCGAGTCCTCAATAATTAATCTCTTTTTGTTGTTCTTGGCCAGCCTCCCCGATCTCTTCCTAACACTTTCCCCACCAATCAACTCCGTGATCCCCACAATTGTCTCCCCTCTGGAATCTTTCCCATATGCATTCTTGCCCTTGCCCTTGCCATCCTTAACAGTCGTAGCCTGCAAGCATTTCTCCTTGCCTTTTTTCAGCTTAGTGACATTATCAGCTGTGCCAACCTGAGTGGCCTTTAGCTCACAAAGCCCTTTTGTCGCACTGGCATGAGCCATGCCTAACCCACCCTTAAGCTTCTTGGTGGCCAAATTGGTTTTGACACTTCCCACATTGTCAGTTACATGCTTCCAAGGAGGGCTCATGGACTCAGCCGGGGAGATATGAATCGAAGAAATGGGATCAATATTCTCAATACGGACAGTGATGGCTTTAGGTGGGCAGAGAGCAAGATGGAAGTGGTACAGGCAAAGGATAAGCCCCTGATGGAGCGGGAGAGGTGGGAGATCACCGGGATTACGACAGGCCGCCACATTACATTTGTCCACCGAGCTTTCCAAGTCCATAAGAAGGAAAAACGGAAAGCTAAGCAACATTTTATGTCTGAGATGGTTAAGCAGAGGGAAATGATAGAAGAAACAAGTTCTATACCTGCCTTCCAGCGTCACATATTTCATCAGAGCCATGCAGACCATATCCCACGGCTTAGGGAGCTTAGCTCTTTCAAACCCCACCTGATTCCTGACCAGAGTCTCCTCACCTCTTCATTTTCCCTCTTCATTGCATCATTATTTTCATGACCATTTTCAAAGGCTTGTCTCTCATTCCTTTTTTTGACTATTATATTTCACTTCCTGCTAGTGGCCATTGTTCTGCTAAGCATCTACTATGATTTAGATTAGCACTGTATATGTGATCATTGTCTAAAACAAAAATGAGAAAGCTCTGTGATTTTTCCTTTCACTTGTATATTTTCAATAATTACTTGATTGCTCAAATGTAGACCCTCTCTATTGTCACTTGGTAAAAGATATGAATGTGAGCAAAACACAGTCAAGAGGACTGCTCCCAACTGCTTATGACACTCCCTATTTCAATGGTTATCCAATATCAGCCACCAGCAATCAAGCTATCATTTTACACCTATCCTCATCAAGATTCAATGGTTATAGTTGTCTTTTCATTATATAGTCCTCCATGTTTTAGTTACTCTCTATTATGGCATGGTCACTATCCCTATCACAGTCAAGCATTAATGTTGCATCCAGTCTTAACAAAGGCTCCTTATCCATTGAATATGTATTTAAGATATCAAAACTGCTTTATTTTGGATCTGTCATATATGATATATCATGATAAACCTCCTATTGTTGAATGTCATAATATCTATTTCTTTTGCATCTCTATTTATGTCAGCATAGTACTGTTAAGGTAAAAATTGCAAATGATGGCTCTCTATTGCATATGATTCTTCATGTAATCTTTTGTAGCACTACGAGCCTATAACAGTTATACACATAACTTGAAGAAAATTACTCATGATATTCCTATATGCACATTTTACTATGAGCTGGGCTCAACCCTTGTGGGAGCCTTATTCTACCCCACTCATTTGATTAAATCATATCTGCATCTATAGCTGCACAAGAAACAAACAAGTTAGAAAAAATGATTGTCCCTCGTGTGCACGTTGACCAAATGATCCTTAACAAACACCCGAGGCATTCATTGACCAAATGACACACACGAGATAAATTGATGCATGGATAGGTGGACAACATAAATGAGCATGTATAGCTTTGACTTTTCATTACTTAGAGTATAACTCTAACACATTATTTGACTACTGCAGGAATAGGAGCATACAAAAACTAGGAAGCACAAGCAACGAGGACACATCAGAGCGAGACAAGCCTCAACCAGTCATTCAGGCAATGACTGGTCATCCCTACTACATGTTTATTTTTTACTTTCTTCATTTATTCATGTATCAATTTATCTTTATTTACATCAAAGAGAAGTCAGTCTCACAACTTGCTGTGTGAGACACATGTATCTTATCATATTCAATAAAGATTACATTTTTCAAAAATATTTGTCTTTCTATGTTACAAGCATATATATGAATGTAAAAATTTGTACTTGCAATCTTTTAATTTTTTTCATTCATGTATTTGAATGTGATAAAGAAAGATGATAGAATGCACCTTGTCTTCTTTGGTTCAGAACAAAATTTATCCTTTTGAACCCGTAAGTGAAAAATGGGTAACAGGAACAACACATGGGCTCAAACTCTTTCTCACTAGCCCCTTATTCAACAAATCTTGCACTTGTCTTACAATCTCCTCATTTTGAGTAGGTGTCATTTTATATGCAGCCTTATTGGGCAGTGTAGCCCCTGGAATCATATCTATATGGTGGCTTATATCCCTAATGGGAGGTAGGTAACTAGGTAGTTCATTCACTGTTATTTCCTTTTAGTTTTCCAACAACTCTTGGACTTCTCTAGGTGCATCTTCCTTCTTCTTTGTGGGCAGATCTACTTCACTCTTTGGTTTCATAATAAAGAAGAATCCTCTTCCTCCACTTTCCTTCAAGGTCTTCATGAATTCCTTCTTACCCACCATCAAAACACTAGGCCCTTCATGCTTTGCCTTGTCTTCTTCTATGAGAGGTGTGAGGTTGTAAGTCACCTCATCCTTCACAATGGAGTATGTATTCTTCTGCCCATCATGCTTGGCCTTCCTATCAAACTGCCAAGGCCTCCCAACCAGAAAGTGGCACACATCCATAGGGATTATGTCACATAGGATCTTGTCCTTGTATGACCCAATGTTGAATTCTACCCATACTTGCACATTCACCAAGACTTGTTATCCTTTACTCAACCATGAAACTTTGTATGGGTTAGGGTGAGAAATCCTTTTCAAATTCAATTTTTCTACCATCTCAATTGAAGCAAGATTATCAATTGATCTTGAGTCCACTACTATCTTACACACCTTACCTTGTACCTTGCAATTGATTTTGCAAAGTGCTTTCCTTTGTGGGGGTTCTTCATGGATTAGTGCCTTGAGCAATGCTCTCCTAATCATCAATTTCTCTCCAACTTCTGATTTGAAGCTTACTATATGTGAGGTCACACTTTCTTCATCTTCACATACCAATTGATTCCTCCTCTCTCCACCATGAGAGCTTGATCCTTGCTTTTCAGGGCATTTGAAGGATGGATGCCCAGGCTGGTTGCAAGTGTAACACCTCCCTGAAAACTGATTAGAACCTCTCCCTCCATTAAATCTGCCTCTACCATTGTGTCTCCTACCCCCGAATCCCCCTCTATTGCTTGAGTCTCCACTTGATTCATTAGGATTAGCTTCCTCTTGATTTTTTTGGGACTGATTTCTACCCCCAAAACTACCTCTACCTCTGAAATTCTTGCCTCTTCCTCTATTTTTCTGCTATTGTTTCCTTCTTATCTTCTCTTCAACCTTATGAAAAATTTGTATGCAATCCTCCATGGTCTTGGGGACAACCAAACTGATCTCATCTTTAATTTTGAGCCTTAGGCCATTGATATACCTAGCCACTCTTTCATTCTCACTCTCCACATGATCACATCTCATGCTCAACTTGAAGAATTGTTCAGTGTAGGATGAAACGTCCATGTATTTTTACTTCATATTCTGCCTCTTTTTGAACTCTTGTACCTCATAATCAGTAGGAAGGAATTTTTCCTCCAACCTATGCACCATCCTATCCCATGAGTTGATCATGGACTTACCCATCTTCACCCTTTCTCCTTGGATAAAATTCCACCATGTCAAGGCGAATCCCTTCAACTTTGTTTTGGAAAAATTTACCTTCTTTTTCTCTTCCATTTCTTTATATTCAAAGTAATTATTCAATGTCTCTACCCAATCTAACACTTCTTCTACATCCATCTTTCCATTATACACCGGTAGATCCATTTTCACTTCAAAAGACTCTCCTCTAGATGCTTGCAATGCTTTAAGGATTCTTCTCTCATGAGGGGGTATATCTTCCCCCTGGGGGTTCTCTTCACCTTCTTCACCATCTAGCTCTTCTTCAGAGGAACTCTCTTCCTCAATGGCCACTCCTCTCCTTATGTTCATTACTTTTAAGACCTCTGTCTCTTCTCTCAAGGTCTTCAACTCCTTTGCAACCACTGGTCCAGATTTTGGAGGCATGGTGACTTCCTTTCAACAAATACCTATAATCAGGCTCTGATACCACTATGATGTAGAGTGGTATGAAAGGAAAATACACAACCATAGATGGCAAAGACACTCAACTTAAATGCTTTTATCAAATACTCTTACATGGAGCCTTAAACCCCATTACTCCTTAAGAGATCAGCCCTCTCACACCTAGGGTTCACAACTCAGACCTCTTACAGACCTTGGAAACATTGAATCATGTCTTTTTGGATGTGAATAAGGTGTAACAACTTCCTAGCACTTAGGTTTCAACAAAATTCCACAAACTATGGTGAATTAGACACTTTTTTCCCTTAAGGCTAGTAGCCTTACCCGGTAGGACAATCAATATAAAATCCACATGGATTAATTTCAAGAAACCAAACCTATGGATTCAAACATCCAAAATGGACCCCTACAAATTCTAAAACCTTTCCTCTTGACTTTCAAGGCATCCTTCACAATGGCCCTTTCTACTGCTGCTCCAAGAGGCCTAATTCACAGACCTACACCTGGGTCTTAACTATCTAGGCTCTCCCCTTCACCCCAAAGCAAAAAATAAGACTCCTACATGTTTTACCCACATTTTTCCATCATTCCTAAGTGCCTCTTAAACAGATTCTTTAGAATCAAGAAAAAACTCACTTTTTTGCTTGTCAATTAGGCTTGCCACATAGAGATGTCAAGCCAAAAACATTCCACCACTTCCTCCAATGAGCCTTACATTATCCAAGACCTTTATTAAATAGTATTACAGCCTCATATCTTCCATCCCACAATAATTTTTCCAATTTACAACATGGGAATGGAAGAAATCCACATTTTTCTCTCAAAACCTTGATTTTAAGGGTTTTCACACCACCCGAGAGTAAAATTAAGATATCTCCCTTATTACTCAATGAAATATCACCACTCCAACTAAAAAATAAATATTATTCAATTAAATTTCCAACCATTACACACTTCAAGAATAAAACAAAACGTACAGACCGTACCAAGTATGGGATCAACAAATTCTACAGGAAAAACATGGGGTTTGAGACCACCCGACAGTAAAATGGGGATATCTCACTCAATTCTCAACGAAAACTCACCACTCAAATGCAAAAATAAATTTTATTCAATTATCTATCCAACCATTATAGGCTTATAGCATGGAAAAATACATACATGCCATACAATGTACGAGATCAACAATTTCTTTATGAAAAACACATAAAACAACAACTTCTTCCTAGAAACTCCTTCCAAACTTGTGAAACAACATTTCCTCGACCAAGAGAGGAATATTTGAAGCCTCATAACTCCCTCCAATGTCCTCCAACTTCCATTTGAATCATTTGGATGTTGGAAACATAATTAGACTTCATTTTTGACTCTATAATGCCTAATTAAGGCAATTTAACCAAATTTCCTCGATTCGCCTACAAAGAGGCCTCCAAAATATATAAAATGAATCCAAGCCCACTAAATTAATCAAGGTGACTCCCCTCAAGTTTCAAGTTACACCAAATCATCTTTATTTCTTAATTTTCCAAGGTGTACTAGACTTATAGAAGGAGGATAGAGTCCTTGTTTGTACAAAGAGTTGGTCACCAAGACCAAAATTCCACCACAAACCTAGGAGACCTATTACAAATAATTCAAATGGTCCTTAGGACCTTATTATAACACAAAAACAAGAAAAAAAACAAAAAACACAACCAAACATTCTAGGTCCATTAGACCCATGGGTGCTCCTGCACCAGCCTATGTGGACTGCATTGTCAAACTTATTTGGGAAAACAGGTGAAATTCAAGGAAATTTGTTGGAGAATAAACTAATCAATCTCAATCCATGTAATTTTGACAACATACATGACTTCATCACCAAATTCAAGTCACTAAGAACACAAATGAAGGATTGTAAAATTGAGAAAATGGATACACAATTGATCTTAAGTGTTCTTTCAAAGCTAGGACCTGAATATTCACTATTTGTGTCTACTTTCTATGCTACAAATAATTCCTTTGGGAGTGATTTTAAGATGCCTTCCTTTGAATATTTTTCTATGCAACTCACTAGGGAGCAAGATAAGCTTATTCAAGTGGGTGCTTTGAAGTCTTCAAAATCACATTCCTTGGTTGTAAAAGATGAGAAGTCTTCAAGTGGAAAAGAAAATAAAAAGAACAAGCCTAAGAAGAACACAATCCACATCAAATTCCACAAAAGAACATGAAGATTCATCTTTAAAAGAGAAAAAATCTAAGAAGGAGAGGCCTACTTATGCATATTGCAAGGAAGGACATGAAGAACAATATTGTTATAAGAAGGATATTGATGAGTTGAAAAATCTTCTCAAAATGAATCACATTATTTTGCCTTCTAGAATGTCTGAATCACCTCCTCCTCTTTCTTATTCAAAACGGTCTAAAATGGACAAAGGTCAAGCTGATTTGGATTCAATATCAGGATATAAAGGACAAGCTCTTTGTGCTTTTCCAAGTCCAGGATCAAGGAGATGGCTTCTAGATTCAAGAGCATCTCATCATATGGCATCTTCACAGTATATATTCTCTTCTTTTCAGCCTTGTACTATGTATCCAATCTTGATGGGAAACAATACATACATGAGTGTAATTGGGAAGGGATTTATTAGTTTTGGGGACAACACTTTCCAAGATTTTTTTTGGTTCCTCATTTGACGAACAATCTTCTTTGCATATATCAAATTACACATGGTGGATATGGAGGGACTGTGGAGTTCACACCTGATTCAGTTATCATTCAAGACTTGGAGAGTAGAGAGATCATTGATAATGGTGTGGTTGATCATTCATATCAGTTATATACCTTTGAAAATTTTACTTCTGATGGTAACATTGTTCCTTCGACTGTTGATCACACTTCTAGCATGAACTATGATTCAAAGGAGACATTTGGCTTCTTGAACTTGGGAGTTCTCACATCAGATCTAGTTCTTGAGTCATGCATTTCATCTCCTCCATCTACTATTTTAGTTGATGATGTTTTTGTTTCCACAATTTGGGTTCCTTGTGATTCAGTGCAATAGGACATACATAGTCTTCTAGATATGGCTACTTTGGATGACTTCTTGATAGGTATTTCAGACTTGTTTGTGGAGTCTCATCTTGCATATTTGGGGGACATCATCGACAACATTCATCTTCTCTTTGATGAAGATGCTCCTTCTTCAGTTGTTGTGAGGGAACACTCTAACCCTCTTGTTCATTGTCTACATGATCATTCTTCGCAGTTTGACATGAGTGTGGATACTTTTGGACAACATTTGGAGGAGGCTTCTTTGTCTTCAAAGGGGATATCTTTGTCTTTAGATCATGTCCTACATTCATCTCTACTAGATTTTGGATTGTCCTCTTGAACAGTGTGGCCTAGAACGCATGTTTGGAGTGTGTCAACTTTTGACATCAACATGGAGAAACTTGAGCATGCTTCAGAGACATCATAATACATCATCCATATTCCTAACATCCTGCATGCATCCATGGTTTTGTTTCTTCCTAAGGGGAGGAACGTTGTTCAGCGAGATTGGATCATCTTCAACATTCAATGTTGAGCTTCTACCATCATTGCAAAAGACTCAACATTGAGAGGGGGTTTCATTGTCTCTCTTCTTCTTCTCTCTTATGGGGGGGTATTTTTCCTCACATGGGGTTTTGGCCTTCTCATGCATCATTGAGAGCATTTCTTTATTGTATTTCATCTCTCTTTTGGGGAGGATTTTTGTCCCATTGTTTTTTCTCCTTTTCTTCATTTGTGAGAGATTACATTGCATATGTATATGGGTACCTAACATGGCCTAGTAGTCGGGACACATTATTGCATCCTTGTGTCATTTTCATAATAATTTTCTACTCCCTAAGTTGCACTAAAGGGGGGGTGTTGGTGTAAATAATGTCTTGTACCTAGTTAATTCATTACTAGGGGACTTATTTGCACATGTTAAGTTTACTTAGGTCATAGGAAGGAATATTTCTAGAAGGTGTTAGTTGTCATTAGTTGTTATCTTATCTTCTGACAACTACTACATGTGAACCTAGGTAAGTGTGATTAGTTGTCTCATGTCATATTATTAAGACACTTGTCATAATTTTATGACATCTTGCATCTCACCTTGGCTATATAACCAAGGGGTCTCTCATTGAGAAATCACAATCATATCATTGAATCATATTGATAAGAATATAGTTTATTCTTGTCACATTCTATTCTCTCTTTTTGTGTTTTCCATTTGGTCTCAAGATCTTGGCAGCCATAGCCAATTCTAACAAAAATATTACCTCATATAATAAAATTTAATTTAAAAATTTCAAATTTTTATCAAGATAATTTTTGAATAGAAAATAGATAGTCAATTTAATTGATGAACATGATCCAAATATAAGAGGACAGTGCTAAATAATATGACAGTATTGTGTTGTAAGAGCTTCAAACAAATTAAGGATAGTTTTCATGAAGATGTTTTAAAGGATAGTCCTTGTTGAAGAAAGAGAAATACCCAGAAAATCAACACCAAGAAAGAAAAACACAAGGCACCATTGCAAGGAAAAAAAACAATCCTAACAAAGAAGGGTAGTCATGAATAATTGCTATCATGAAGAGTATGTTATAGGTCTACATACTACAACCTTATTCACGATAGAATTTTCTTATTTATAACATGGAAAGAAAGCATATCTTCATATTGTTGCACACTTGCATGAAAATCACAAGTGTAGACTATACAAAGAAAGCCATGAGAAAGTATTATGTGTTATTGATAAGAAGGTTTAACCAATTAATATGGTGTCATAAATGTGGAGAAGAAACTTGATTTAATTTATATATTTTATATGATATGATTTGATTCCATTCTATAGATACTATATGATGCATGATTTAATTATATAACGTGATGATGTTTCATAATCTAGATTCAATGTGATGTGATTTAATTTCATTCCTCAAATTCTCTATTATATAAGATATAAAGTACAATACTCAAAACAAAAATTATATTTAATGTGTCCAAGTGTATGTAGTGACTAAAATATTTCTTAACTACTCCTAAGGAGTTGTGTTCTACTAGTGGAATTTCTCTTAAGTAGATTCATTTTTAGATAACTATTGTTCAAATATTATCCCTATCCTCTACCTTATCAAACACATCTAAATTTTGTATTTCCCAATGCAAGTTTGGCTGCTTTTTGGACAATCATTTTCATAATTGATGCAAGAGAGACAACACACCCCACAAATCACATGCAATGTGCAAATAAAATTTTCAATTTTCTTTTTATGACAACAAACAAAACTCAGATTTATTCAAATTTCAAAATTTACAACTCTCCATATCCTTTCAATAGCTTCATCTACACAATAAAAATCTGACATATACATTCACTCTATGATCAGCCTAACAAGGCTTCCAAAATCCAACACTCAAGCAATCTTCTTTTCCTTTGTAAAAACTCATTTTCTTTGGTCACGTCCCTTCTATTCTCTAGCATTCGATGACTCAACTATCCCTAAGCCTTGGTTTTTAAAGAACACAAGGAATTGGAAAGACACTAAAACCAATGACCTTTCAATACCAAGGCGATGAAAAAAACATAGAAGGAATTGAGATTTGAGAAGTCTCATTTATGTCGATCCATTCTTCAAGTCATGACCCATTAAGGAGAATGAATTGATGTAAGTTCAAACATATGCGCTCTTACCCTTCCTGTACGTCTCAACTGTATTCTACTCCCTCATCGTTGTTTGGAAATATTTTATGTGACAGTCTTTAAAACTGAAATATATCACTACAAAAGCCATATCCCACCATAGTCCGAACAACTATATCATTATCATTAACCAAACGTGCCACCAATGGGAGTAAAAGAAATATTTCTACTTTTCCATCGACCACATTACTCAAATTTTTTTGAATGATTACATGTAACATTTCCAACATAGCTTCTTTGGCCATACGTATACATTAAAAGCTTGTAATAAACATTTACATTTCACAATAGCCATTGACCCCACACATAAAAACTTCCAAAAGAATTAATACATAAATTTTATACTGCATCATCCCTCTCCTCTTTAGCATGGAATGAAATTATAATGCCAAGCCATAAAGGGTAAAACGCAAGTTTAAACAGATACATTACTAGTTGAGATCATGTGGTGATTCTTAACTGCAATCTTTGGAATAATCTCTGCATATTTTCACTAGTATGAAGTCAAAACTTCACCAAATCTTATAGAGAACATCAACCAAGCTGAAACAAACCCGAAAAATGAAAGCTAAATCTACATATATTTTTGTTCGATGTTGATTGCCCATTAACCTAGGATGCTCTTGTATCAGACATGCTAGGTATAAATTTTATGAGCATAGATCACAAATGTGGAGTTGAGTGATAGAATCATTCTTTCAAGTTAAAGGTAATTTGCAGTGAACTCCTTTGCTGAATATGTGCACAATGTCATTTCTTCTTCCGCGTTTTCCATCACCTCACTCAAACACTCATCACCTTCCTCCACAACTCCTCTCGTCACCCTTCACTCCTCTCATGGATTTGAATCCACCATATGTTTTCCTCCTCTACCAAATGCTCTCTACCTTCTTCCTCTTCCTCGTGGGCTCAAACCCACCTCTGAACATCCACCTCCACCAAAAACAACCTATAATATCTTCAACCATCTCTACACACAACCACACATCATTTGCAACATCGACTACATGTGCTTTTCCTCTATCCAACTTACCCTCTATGATCTTATTTGAAACCAAAGTAATATCATGAAATTGTTTTACCGTAACTTCGCTTGCAGCTGCAACATCGAACTTCACTGCGACATATTTCATCTCATCGTCAACTAAAAATTCTTGTTCTTCTCTCTTCATTGCATCAACAATTTTCATCGTCCATTCTTCCTCAATCACCAAAAATTGAGTGAACAAATATAATTCACCTTCACCTTCAATTGCAACCTCTTTACTATTCATATCTATCTTTTCTTCTTCTATTGTCATGCCTTACTCATGGTATGTATCTACTACAAATTCTTCATCGATAGGGGCTGCTCTTATTTCTTCCTTGTTCCATCTCAGGTTGATATCATCATTCTTCTTCTCATTCCTCTTTACCACTTTCTTTTCACTCTTCCGAACATTCTTTTTTTCTTTTCCACAAACCATCTTTTTCAATACTTCACATAATTCCTCCTCCACATCATCCCAATATTGCTCCCAAAATCGTATCTACACGGGCCTCTTCACGACCCAAACCATTTTTTTTGTTGTAATCTCCCCTTTCTCAATTTTTCATCACTTCTCAAGTTTCCTTTACCACTTTAATCTCTCACTCTTTCTATCAGGATTCCTCACACACCTACAATAGTTCTCACCACTATCCTCTACCCAAAATGATTCTAGAAGATACAACCTCACGATCTCTTCTACCCACTTCCTCTTAAAGGAAGAGATTTTCACACCTTCTACCTAGTCTCATCTCTATTGGAACCAATGGCCTCTCAAGGCTTGTTCACTCTTCACAAACTCTTCACCCACGGTCCTAGTGGATACTCTCCATTCTCAGGATTACTTACTCTGATACCAATTGACACAAGAGAGACAACACACCCCACAACTCACATGCAACACACATGCAATTTTCAATTTTTATTTTATGACAAAAAATAAAAAATCAAATTTATTCAAATTTAAAAATTTACAACTCTCCATAGCCTTTCAATGGCTTCATCTACACAATCAAAATCTGACATATACATTCACTCTATCATCAATCTAACAGGGCTTCCAAAATATAACACTCACAAGAAATCTTCTTTTCCTCTGTAAACACTCATCTTCTCTTGTCGAGCCCCTTCTCTTCTCTAGCATTCGACGACTCAACCACCCCTGAGCCTTAGTTTGTATAGCGCACAATGAATTGGAAAGACACTAAAACCAATGACCTTCCAATACCAAGGCGATGACAAAAAGATAGAAGGAATTGAGATTTGAAAAGTCTCATTTGTTTTGATCCATTCTTCAAGTTGCAACCCATTAAGGAGAATGAATTGATGTAAGTTCAAACATCTGGGCTCTTATGCTTCCTCTACAACTCAACTGTATTCTACTCCCTCATCACTGTTTGGAAATATTTTATGTGGCAATCCTTAAAACCTCGAAATATATTACATTAGACATATCCCACCATAGTTCGAACAACTATATCATTATCATTAACCAAGTGTGCCACCAATGGGAGTAAACGAAACATTTCTACTTGCCCATCAACCACATTACTCAGAATATTATAAATGATTACATGTAACATTTCCAACATAGCTTATTTGGCCATATGTATACATTAAAACCTTGTAATAAACATTTACATTTCACAATAACCGTCAACCCCACACATAACACTTTCCAAAATAATTAATACATAAATTTTATACTCCATCATCCCTCTCCTCTTTAGTGTGGAATGAAATTATAATGCTAAGACATACAAGGGTAAAATTCCAACTTAAATGGATATGCTACTAGTTGCGGTCATGTGGTGATTCTTAATTGTAATCTTTGGAATACTCTCTGCATCTTTTTGCTAGTAGGAAGTCAAAAATTCACCAAATCTTATAGAGAACACCAACCAAGCTGCAACAAACTCAAAAAATGAAAGCTAAATCTATAAAAAAAAATTGTTCAATGTTGATTGGCCATTAACCCGGGATGCTCCTACATAGACACGCTAGGTAAAAATTTTGTGAGAATAGCTCACAAAGGTGTAGTTGAGTGATAGAATCACTTTTTCGGGTTGGAGGTAACCCGCGACGAACTCCTTCGCCGAATATGTGCACATTGTGATTTATTCTTCCGCTTTTTCCAACACCTCATCAGAACACTCACCACCTTCCTTTTGCAGCTTCACTCATCACCCTTCACTCCTCTCATGGCTTTGAATCCACCATATGTCATCCTCCTCTGCCAAATTCTCTCTACCTTCTTCCTCTTCCTCGTGGACTCAAACCCACTTTGATCGTCCACCTCCACCATAAACAACTTGTAATATCTTCAACCATCTCTACACACAACCACACATCATTTATAATATCTACTACATGTGCTTTTCCTCTATCTAATTTACCCTCTATGATCTCATTTGAAACCAAAGTAACATCATAAAATTGTTTTACTTTAACTTCACTTGCAGCTGCAACATCAAACTTCATTGCAACATATTTCACCTCCTCGTCAACTGCAACTTCTCGTTCTTATCTCTCTGTTGCATCAACAAGATTATTCATCCATTCTTCCTCAATCACCAGTTCAATTGAGTGCAAAAATCTGATTCACCTTCACCTGTAGCTGTGAGCTCTTCACAGTTCACCATATATTTTCTTCTTCTATTGTTATGCCTTCCTCATGGAATGTCTCTACTACAATTTCTTCATCGGTAGGGGCTTCTCTCACTTCTTTCTTTTTCCATCTCAGGATGCTATATTCATTCTTCTTCTAGTTCCTCTTTACCAATTTATTTTCATTCTTTC
Source organism: Sequoiadendron giganteum (assembly GCA_007115665.2). NCBI lineage: Eukaryota > Viridiplantae > Streptophyta > Pinopsida > Cupressales > Cupressaceae > Sequoiadendron > Sequoiadendron giganteum. The sequence goes on along the minus strand of CM021107.1, from coordinate 16,617,850 downwards.
CAACATTCTTTTCCGCTTTTCCACAAACCATCTTTTTCAACGCTTCACACAATTCCTCCTCCACATCATCTCAATACTGCTCCAAAAATTGTATCCACATGGGACTCTTCATGACCCAACCCATTTTGTATGCTACAATCTCAACTCTCTCAAATTTCCATCACTTCTCAAGTTTCCTTCATGGCTTCAAGCTCTCACTCTTTCTGCCAAGATTCCTCACACACCTACAAAATCTCTCACTACTATCCTCTACCCAAAAGGATTGTGGAAGATGCACCCTTACAATATCTTATACCCACTTCCTCTTAGTGGAAGATATTTGCACACCTTCTACCCAACCTCATCTTTGTTATAACCAATGGCCTCTCAAGGTTTCTTCACTCTTCACAATATCTTCACCAACGGTCCTAGTGGATACTCTCCATGCTCAGGATTACCTACTCTAATACCAATTGACACAAGAGAGACAACACACCCCACAACTCACATGCAATGCACAAATGCAATTTTCAAATTTATTTTTATGATAGAAAACAAAACTCGGATTTATTCAGATTTCAAAATTTACAACCCTCCATAGCCTTTCAATGGCTTCATCTACACAATCAAAATCTGACATATACATTCACTCTATCATTAGCCTAACAAGGCTTCCAAAATCCAACACTCATAGGAAATATTATTTTCCTCTATAAACACTCATCTTCTCTGGTTGAGCCCCTTCTCTTATTTGGCATTCGACGAATCAACTAGCTCTGAGCCTTAGTTTTTTTCGCACACAAGGAATTGGAAAGACACTATTAAAACCAATGACCTTTCAATACCAAGGTGATGAAAAAAACATAGAAGGAATTGAGATTTGAGAAGTCTCGTTTGTGTCAATCTATTCTTCAAGCCACAACCTATTAAGAAGAATGAATTGATGTAAGTTCAAATATATGGGCTCTTACCCTTCCTCTACATCTCAACTATATTCTACTCCCTCATCATTGTTTGGAAATATTTTATGTGGCAGTCTTTAAACTTGAAATATATCACTACATAAGACATATCCCACCATAGTCCAAACATCCATATCATTATCATTAACCAAGTGTGTCACCAATGGGAGTAAAAGAAACATTTTTTCTTGCTCATTGACCACATCACTCAAAAAATTTTGAATGATTACATGTGACATTTCAAGCATAGCTTCTTTGGCCATACATATACATTAAAACCTTGTAATAAACATTTACATTTCACAATAACCATCAGCCCCACATAACACTTTCCAAAAGGATTAAGACATAAAGTTTATACTGCATCATCCCTCTCCTCTTTAGTGTGGAATGAAATTATAATGTCAAGCCATACAAGGGTAAAATGCCAATTTAAATAGATACATTACCAATTACGATCATGTGGTGATTCTTAACCGCAATCTTTGGAATACTCTCTACATATTTTTACTAGTAGGAAGTCAAAACTTCACCAAATCTTATAGAGAACATCAACCAAGATGAAACAAACCTAAAAAATTAAAGTTAAATCTACAAATATATTTTTTCGAAGTTGATTTCCCATTAAACTAGGATTCTCCTACATCAATAATGAATAAGTAGGTATGAATAATGAATAATAATGAAAAATAGGATGTTCATAATGAATAATAAGATATGGCAGTTCTTACGACTGTAATAAAGTTCCAAGGGCAATGATTTCATGGTAGAGGGAAACCTTAGATGGGTAGCATTAAAGGAAGCAATATTTTCTCTTAAAGACAAACCAATGAACCCTTGTAGAGGGAAAAATGATAGAGGGAAACAAGAAATTATAGATAGTCACCTTGAACAAGAGAAAGGAAGTGGTTTCCAAGAAAGAAAGGAATGTCTTATAAATTCATTACCATGTTGTGGACAATGAGGTAGTTAATAGTGGGGTTTCATGAGCGAAGAATTCAAGGAAGAGAAGTTCAAAATTCAATAAAGGTTACTTACAAACATAAGGTGGCAGAGCTCATGGAAGAATACAATAAAAAAGCTCATGAAGTAATAATAGTGGTAGTCTTATTAAGGACAAAGATTCAAAATACATAATCATGTGTAGAAGAATTCATGAGTTAAGAAGTATTGAGAATTTGAAAACACGCCATTGGTTCAATTCTTGTAGTTTCTAGATATTTAACATTATGTGAAATCACACTAATGATTTTATTACAAGGGTGAAGTGTGAGAGTGATCCTTTCTTCTATTACCAAGTGTATGCCTCTTATATTGATAAGTGAATTGATTATCATATTTTTAGTGCAAGTATGTAATGAAGGTAAAATTGATGAGGGAGAGACAAGATGTGTCTAACACCTTTGATTTGGTGTTTTGCCACATTGACAATTTTGTCTACCTCTTTAAAATATACAAGAATTTGTCTTTTTCATAAGCCATGTTTGGTCAACTCAAAATAAGTTATAGTGTTTTACATAGAAATCACACACAAGGGGGCTTTAACTTAACAATAATAACTCTTATACTTATTTTGAAATAAGTAACAATACCAAAGAAAACCCTTGACTATAGGAAATTACTCAATTCTTATCATGCTTTGAAACCCCTTAGTCAACTCTTGGCCCATAAAACTAGAACTCATGTCATTGTGGAGACTTTGAATATAGATTATACTCATTTAAATCCCCTTGATCTTTCTACCACCAACAAAATACTCTATGGCATAGGAATAGCTAAAGCGGGTCAAAGAACAAAAAAATCAAACTTTTAACATTGAGCAATGACTAGAGATGTAGATTTATATATGGATTTAATTTTATTTTTTAATGCTACTAGTGACTTATTATTCATTTTTAAGGTTAATATATGTTAGATTAAGGTTCAATTTATATATAGTGTTAGCTAGAACTTGGTCAAGGAATCTAAAATCAAACTTGTAGCATTGAAAGATGAGTGAATATTTGGGCAACTTAGGAATATAGTTTTACTTTTTTCTGTGTTGTTAGTGACTTTGTATTCATTTTTAAGACTAATGTATCTTAGATTAAGGTTATATATCACACTTCAGCAATAGGTATGTCCTAGTTAGCCAAGAACCTAATAACATAGGATAATATATAGGTTTCAAACATGTGTCATGGTCTAATGATAGATAGTGATGGTCAAGCTTGTATTATTTGCATCTATAGATAGAGGATTCACCATCCATTTCTCTTATCATTTGATGTATATAAATAGTTAGTTTATATTCTATTTTTATATTTTTATATGCATAATATGTGGTAAAAGTGCATCCCAATGTAAATATAAGAGACAAATAATGAGCTAATTGCATTAGCATGAAATGTAAATTACCAACACTTATAGAAGGATTGTTTATTTACATAGCTACTCTTATGAAAAAACTTTATTCGTTCCAATTATTATTATTATTTTTAGACGAAAGACATTATGCTTGGATATTATATTAATTTAAATAATTGATTACAAAATTGCCAAAAATGGCAGTGAAAAGTTTCTTCACAATTCTACATAGCAGTATTTATGTAGCACTGATATCTCTAATATAACTATAAAGCATAGTAAAATTTACGCCTTTTTGCTACTATGTCCCCATATGCTCTCCCCATACTGACTAATCATATTCAACATTCTACAAAAATTGACTGAAGCATTACATGAAGTAATATATGCCAATAATTGATTACTATTTACAAGCCCTCCCTAACTGCCATAAAGTAAAAAGAGCCAGACTTGGTGCCTCCCCTACGAGGAAAAAAACATAAATTCTCATCTTGTACACCTTGAGGCGGGAACTGCATTTGACTTGCTGCTACTGCTTGTGTATGCACTGTAATATTAATATCGGGCACTTGAGGAACCAGTCTGGTGTTTCTGCGAATTAGTGGGCCATCTGAAACTTGCAGCCCTCGAATACAATCATGAAGCTTGAGGAATGAGAGAGCATGAAATTTCCTTTTAAAATTATCTTCTTCCTCCCCATGAAACTCAGAATGGTTTTTGTTAAGTGCATGGTTTAGAAAAGAAGAAGAATCATGCATGATTGACAGAATGAAACCTTGCAAAGCCTCTACATATCTTTTCTTATTATGAAGAAAATTTCGAGGAAACAAACCTCCAACAAAACCATCTCCTGAATTGAAGTCATATTGTTGCACTCCTCATCTTCCAAGTAGCGGCTGATCACAACCTTGTTTGATATCACCTTTAAAGTGTTGTAGTTCTGCACTAAATCCAGTATGTTAGAAAGCAAAATAGAAAGGATGTTAGCTAGAAAAATGATTCGTTGGGAATCTGTATGAAGAACTTATTTGCCAATAATTATCTTGATAGAGCTCAACACCGATGAGCAATTCACTTTGAACACTGATTATAGTTTATACTTTCACTTAATAATTATGGATGCACGACAACTAGAACCATGTAATTTCACATGTGGAACTCCATCTCAAATACTCTACAAACAAATGTTAGTTTATACTTTCACTTAATAACAAAGAACAAAAGCCGCTTTGAAGATAGAAATGTTTTGTTTATACTTTCACTTAATAAAGATGTTCGATGCCACAATTCCCAAGCAAAGGACTGTTGGAAAGATAAAGCTTTAAGTGCAAGCATGATTCAGATCTTCCTTTGCAATGAAAAATCTCCAAAAATCTGTCTGTGCACATGTCTTATGCAGACTCCGTAATATGAAATCACCTCCTCCTCATTTTAGACATGTGACTCCATAATTTGAATTCACCACCTCCTCATTTTAGGCATGTGAAATAATCATGATTAAGCATGATCAAACCTTAATTTGTACGCACAAAAAATGGAGTTTAGGCTATCGAAAACAATGCTACAACATCCTCCAAATCTGGTTCTTCGATATACTTTTTGGGATGAAACTTCATTAGCACTCCCACACTTCCTCTGTACCAAATTTAGCTCTGCTTACAAACCATATGATACAGATCAAATATCCCTGCCATCTTTCTTATCCAAACCACTTAAACTCTGATTACACATGTGCTTTAATGCTTGCCTTGAAAGCTGAGATCATCTTGATGACGTTTGTTAAAGCAATTAGTAGCTTGGTAAGAGTAATACATTCATGAGAGTTATGAATTTAAACTTGAACAATTAGTCCGTAGTCCCCTTTTCTCTTGGATGAATCACCTTAACCTAAAGACAAACAATCTTTAAATCTATTACTTCTCTTAATTCTACTAATTCTTGAATATTATTATTATTTTCTTGGAAAAACAATTCCTTTTTATCACACCCCATGTTAGCTAGTCAATCTGCAAGAGCATTGCCTTCTCGATAGGTATGAGTGATCCGAAGATCTTCAAAATCTTCTAGCAATTTCTAGACAATCTACAACACATACCTCAAGGACCAATTGAAACAGTTTTTCTCCTTGCAAGCATTAATCACTACCAGAGAATCACCTTCTCTATGAAGTGCTTTGATATGAAGTTGTTTTGCAAGAAGCAAACCGTGAAGTAAAGCCATTGATTCTGTCATATTATTTGTGCCTAGAGATAGGATTATTGATCTGGTTGCTTTAACAATGCCTCTTGCATCCCTGATACAAACACCTGCTCCTGAAATGCTAGGATTTCCTCTCGATGCCCCATCGAAGTTCAATTTGTAGAAGCCTTCCGATGGTGGGATCCATTTTATTGTTCTCCTATCTATTTTCACATTATGAGGTTGTTTCAGGCTTCCTTTAAATGAAAGTATTATATACTTCCACTTCTTTAAAATGAAATTATCCCATGATGAGAATATTATCCCCACATTTTGATTATCTTGAAGCCAGGTATTAACTACCTTTGAAACTGATTTTTCAATCAAAGCATGAATAGTTTGAGTATTGGCCGAAGTTTTCCTGAAAATACGTTTATTTATTTCCCACCATATGTTCCACACAACCAAGGTTGGGATAGCTTGCCATATACATTCAAAAAAGGAGTTTTTTTATAATATAGGCCAGGCAGAAAAGAGCTCCCAAATAGTCTTTGGCAATGGAGCGTTATAGTTCATTTTTTCCAAAAACAAATGCCAACAAGATTGAGAAAAAGGACATTGCAAAAAAAAATGATCATGATCCTCAAGAAATTGGTTACATAGAACACAAGTGAAAGGTTCCACAATACCTAATTTGACCAACCGATCACTTGTCAAAGCTTTCTTTCTCATCACTAACCAAGCAAAACTACCTGCCTTTGGTAGCACCACACTGTTCCAATAGAATGAGAATTCCCTCTGAGATTGAGTGGTATCTTCCTTACTGAGAATTGCCTTGTACCCCTGTTTGATTGAGTAGGACCCATTTTTAGATGGTGCCCATATTACCCGATCAACTTTCCCTAATAAAAATATTATTCTGTTGTTGATGATTTTTGTTAATAAATCTTGTTGATTTTTTGATACTTGCACCAAATAGAAATATTTCCAAACTACTCTCCCTGATGGAGACTCAACTGACTTGACATAATCAATTAACTTTGTTCCCCACAACTAAGAAAACACTAGGATTTCTGATTGCAACTCTTGACAAGTTTGTAAAGGTGGATGCCCATTCCAAGAATCACTCCAAAATTTAATGTCATCTCCCTTATTAACCTCCCATGAGATATATGATGTAACTACCTTTCTACATGAGATCATGAAGTTCCACATGGCTGACCCTTGGGGAGGATAAAAAATTGTGAAAATTCTCTTAAGATCTTGACTATCAAGGTATTTTGCCCTCTTCAAGGAGCACCATTTTGACTCTAACTTGGTATACATTTGCCAAATGAGTTTCCCACCAAAATCTTGATTTTATTTTGGAATATCCTATAAACCCACTCATCCTTTTAGTTTTCCTATTACCATATTATCTAATGATATTAAAGGGATTTTTTTAGAATCATTCATATTCCCACTCCAAAGGAATTTTCTTATAATTTTTTGGATCTGATCAACTACTATAGTAGGAGCCCTTAAGACTGAATGAAATAGTTAGGTATTGCAAAAAGAACAAATTTGATTAATAGAATTCGACTTGAGAAAGACAACCATCTAGCTTTCCATGCACGTATTCTCTACTTTATTCGCTCAATAATCTTAGTCCAAAAAGCTAGTTTATTGCCCCCCATAAAGAATGGAATACCTAAATACTTTCAAGGAAGATCTGCTTCTTGAAAACCCAATATTCTGATAATTTTCCTTTTTATGGCAGCTTTAGCATTGAACAAATAGATTTTTTAATTTTTGAACATTAATTCTTTGCCCTGACACCTATGTTATTTTGATTGATAATTACACAAACCTACATATTGTATAAGTAACATAACTAATTAATTATGCTTGAAGATCACTAATTAAGCTCAAATATGGAAAAGTGATTAATGGTATAAATAACATAGTGAACAATATTAAATTTTGTAAATTATGTCATGTTCTTTCATTTTTTGCTTCAAACTCCTTTTTTTTTAATTTTTATGCAACTTCCTTCTAATTCAATGTTGAATTCTATGCAAATCTATTATGATTAGTAAACATTATGAAAAGAACGGGTCTATGCTCCCAAATTTAAACAAACAAATCATAATAAACATTTCAATTCTACAAACATGAATATATTACCTGAGATAATCAAATTTGATCTAAAAATTTCAAATTATCTTCTTCTAGATTGTTAAGCGAACAAAATGGTGTTGAAAAGGTAACTAATTATTCAAAATATGATGGTACAAGAATTCAACACCATGAAAAAGTTTTTCCTTTTCTAACAAAGCATAGTAACCAGACAAAAGTAAGGAATGTGGGCTTGTTTCATGGGCTTGATGTAATTTTTACCCTAAAGAGAGACACACACACTAATACCAAAAACCCTAAAATAGTACCCAAACCCTAAACCAATGCCCTAAACCCTAAACCCTTAATCATATAGCCTATACCATATAATGTACCATAAACCTTGTACCCCAAATCTTGAGCCCTATATCCTAAACCATAGATCGTATGTACTCTAAACCTTCTATCATCAATCTCGCAAGATGGAGGAATTAATCAATGATAGGTTAAATATTATAGATAATGTTGTCACTGATTTTGAGGTATTTCTTGGAGATCATGTTTCTAATTCTGAGGTTATGGGCTCAAAAAATAATATACCTAGGTACTCATAGGGAAAAAAGAACAAAAACAAAATCATTGTGAAATACTTCAATTGCATTAGCCACAACTAAATAGTTAGGTAATGGCACTAGAGGTGGTATTGACCTAAAATGATTGACACAAGATCTCTCTTAAGGTTTCATTGTATTTTGGACCTCAAATGCCTCAATTGGACACTAATAATTCTACAATAATCACATGATTTGAGAGGCCCAACATCAATGACTACACCCTTCAAACATGCACCTTCATAGCCAGTTTGATTGCTATAATACTCCACCAATATTCCTCTTTGGAACTCCATTTTAATCCCACAACACTTTACCCAATATCCTCAACCCTAAGACCTATACCCTATACACTTAACCATGTACACTCAACCCTAAACATTATCCCTCAATCCTCAACCCTATACTTGAACCTTATATTTAAACCCACAACCCTAAATAGATACATTATACCCTCAACAATAAAACCAAAACCCTCAACCCTATACTCAATATCCTCAACCCTAATCCATATATCATATGCACTCATCCCTATACCCTCAATAGTGAACACTATACCTCAACCCTAAAACTCATGGAAAGAGGGATGAGAGACATCTAGGGCTAGAGATTAAGGGGAGATAGATATAGAGGGGAGAGAGGTGGGTAATGAGACAAAGAGGGAGAAGTCGAGAGGTAAAAAAGGAAGGAGGGAGATACAGAGAGTGGGGAGAGAGAGAGGGTGGGAGGGAGAGGTAGTGATTGATAAAGTGAAGAGAGATGGGTGAGAAACAATAATGGGAGGAGAGAGAAGGGAGGCATAGGGAAGCAAGGATAGATATGGGGTAAGGGGGTAAGGAGGGAAGGAAAGGTAGAGAGGGAGAGAAGGAGAGAGAGAGTGGGGAGACCTGAAGGGGAGAGAGAGAGAGAGAGAGAGAGAGAGAGAGAGAGAGAGAGAGAGAGAGAGAGAGAGAGAGAGAGAGAGAGAGAGAGAGAGAGGTAGACATGGATGGAGTGAGAGACATAGGGAAGGAGGATATAGAGAGGTGATGACATAGATATGGGAGGGATAGAAAAGAGGAGAGATAAAAATATAGAGGGAAATATGGCTAAGGAGGTATGGAAAGGAAAACAAGGAGTGACTGAGAGACTTAGAGAGGGGATAGGTAGATAGGTGAGGGAAAGAGAGAATAAAATGAGATAGAGAAGTTCAAAAATAGGGAAAGATGGATAAGGAGGGAGGAATATAGATGGAGAGGGAGGGAAATAACTAGAGGGGGGAGATATAGAGTTGAGAGATCTATAGTGTAGGGAGAGAGGGGTGAGAGACATAGGGGAGAGATAGGGGTGAGAGATAAAAGGGGGAGATAGGTGGGAAATGAGATAATGATGGAGATGTAGACAGGTAAAGAGGGAATGAGGGAGAGACTTGGAGATGGGGAGAGACAGATAGGGTGGGAGGGAGAGGTAGTGATCAAGATAATAGAGAGAGATGGGTGAGAAACAATAACATAGGGAGATAGAGGAAGAGAGAGGTAGGGAGGCAAGGATAGAGATGGGGGTAAGGAGGGAAGGAAAGGTAGATAAGGAGAGAGGGTTGGAGAGACCTAGAGATGGGAGAGAGAGAGAAGAGAGGGAGAGATAAAGGGAAATATTAGTAGAGGATTAACAAGGGAAAATGAGGAGATAGAGAGGGGATGGAGAGGTAGACAAGGAGTGATTGTGAGACCTAGAAATGGTAGAGGTACAGAGGTGAGGGGGAGAGATGTGAGAGAGAGAAAAGAGGGGGAAAGAGAAAGGCAAGTATTGGTAGAAGAGTAACAAGGGATAGAGGGAGAGGTAGACATGGAGGGAGTGAGAAACATAGGGAAGGAAGAGATAGAGAGGTGATGTCATAGAGAGGGGAGGGAGAGAGAAGAAAAAGAGAAAGATATGGCTAAGGAAGGATGTAGAGGCATACAAGGAGTGACAAAGATACCTTTATAAGGGGAGAGGTAGATAGGTGAGGGGGAGAGAGAAAATGAGAGAGAAGTTCATAAAGAGGGAAAGAGGGTTAAGGAGGGAGGGAGAGAGGTGGAGAGGGAGGGAAATAACTTGAGATCTCAGAGAGATATAGAGCTAAGAGACCTACAATCTAGGGAGAGAAGGGTGAGATACATGGGGGATATATAGGGGTGAGAGAGATAGAGAGGAGAGAGAGGTGGGTAATGAGAAAAGGAGGGAGAGACCTAGAGATGGGGAGAGAAAGAGGGTGGGAGGGAGAGCCAGTGATCAAGATAATGTAGAGAGATGGGAAAGAAACAATAATAGAGGGAGAGAGAAGAAGAGATAGGTAGGGATGCAAGGATATAAATGGGGTAAGGAGGGAAGGAAAGGTAGAGAGGGAGAGAGAGTGGGAGAGACCTAAAGAGGGGATAGAGAAGAGAGGGAGAGAGAAAGGGAAGCATCTATAGAGGAGTAACAAGGGATGGAGGGAGAGGTATGCATGGAGGGAGTGAGAGACATAGGGGAGGAGATAGAGAGGTGATGACGTAGAGAGGGGAGGGAGAGCGAAGAGGAGAGAAAGATAAGAACAAAGGAAAGCGATTGATAAGGAGGGATAAAGAGGTAGAAAAGGAGTGACCGAGATACCTAGAGAGAGGAGATGTAGAGAGGTGAGGAGAGAGAATAAAATGAGAGAGAGTTCACAAAGAGGGAAAGAGGGATAAGATGGGAGGAAAAGAGGTGGAGAGGGACGAAAATAACTAGAGGAGAGAGATTTAGAGGTGAGAGACCTATAGCCTAAGGAGAGAGGGGTGAGAGACATAGGGGGGGAGATTGGGGTAAGAGAGGTGGTTAATGAGACAAAGAGGGAGAGGTAGAGAGGTAAAGAGGGAAGGAGGGAGAGACATGGATATGGGGTGAGAGAGAGGGTGGGATGGAAAGGTAGTGATTGAGAGAATGGAGAGAGATGGGAAAGACAAATAATAGAGGGGGAGACAAGAATAGATATGTAGGGAGGCAAGGATATATATGGGGGTAAGGAGGGAGGAAATTTAGAGATGGAGATACCTAGAGAGGGGAGAGAGAGAACAGGGCTAGGAGAGAGAAAGGAAAGTATCAATAGAGCAGTAAGAAGGGATGGAGGGAGAGGTAAAAATAGGAGTGTGATACATAGGGAGGAGGAGATAGAGAGGTGATGACCTAGAGATGGGAGGGAGAATGAAGAGGAGAGAGAGAGAGAATATCGAGGTAAGAGAGATAAAGGGGGGAGAGAGGTGGGTAATGAGACAAGGAGGAAGATATAGAGAGGTAAAAAGGTAAGGAGGGAGAGACTTGGAGATGGGGAGAGAAGGTGGGAGGGAGAGATAGTAATCAAGAGAATGGAGAGAAATAGGTGAGAAAAAATAACAAAGGGAGAGATAAGAAGAGAGAGGTAGGGAGGAAAGGATAGAGATGGGGTTAAGGAAGCAAGGAAAGGTAGATATGGTGGGAGAGACCTAGAAAGGGTTGAGAGAGAAGAAGGGAAGTATTGGTTAAGAGGGAAGGAGACAGAGAGGGAGTGAAAGCTAAAACCTTGAATATCCATCATCAATCATAAACCCTAAACTCTAAGCCTTATCAAAGTGGGGGAGAGAGAGAAAGAGAAAGAGAAGTTTGCTTTAGCATTTACATTTGGTGCTTGCCAAATGGCTTGCATTGGGAAATACCAACCCTTTGGGTTGGACGACCATTTCATGCCAAAGATGTGGTTTTTTGAAAGGGTGACAAAATTTCACACATTTTTGGCCATGCTCTCTATCAGGTTTGCATGTGTTTCAATGACAATTTATAAAAATACCATGATGATGTTAAGCTCTCTCTTAGCTATTTAACAATATTTTTTTTTATGTTTTGATTGTGTTAAGGTTTTTATCTTTAACTTCTTTTGTTAGTGTCTCCATTTTCTATCAAAACCAACATGTACTAGTTTTTCCATTTTGAAACAAATTACATTTTTATAAACTAGATTCCATTCTACACGTCTTGATTTTTTATTTTTTATTTTATTAGTTTTCAAAAAATTAGGTGGGAGCACACTCAAATTTCTTCTTTTCAAGATGTGTCCACTTCAAAAATTAGTAAAATAGTATATATATTCATTAAAAAATTAGCCAAAAATCCAACATAAACTACATGGTGTTAGCTAATTTCTCACTGAAGTGATATTTGAAATTCTAAAAAAAATTAGGACCATTTTGTGTCCTCCCCCTTTTTAAAACCCTTAATCTTCACTATTTAAAAAAATAGTAGTTAAAAAAGTAGATTCAGAGCATTACAACTCTTTTTCTTGTTGTGTCTTCAAAATTTGAGCGTAACTATCTTCATTTTCTCGTTGAACATTTGACTTTACCGATTTTAGAAAAAAGTAGCATCTTAAGACCCCCCTTTTGTGTCACAACTTTGTGCACTTATCCGCATGCATGAGATAAAATCTCTATGAGGCATATTTGTAAAAAATATGGCACCTTAATCTTGCTAACTCCATTTTCTTGAGGTTTCTAAAGTCTCTTCAAACCATTGCATAGTCTCATATTTGCAACTTTACATTTACCTTATGCATTGAAAATGTTGATGCATCTTTTGCGCCCCTTGTATGAATCAAGCTAGACTTAGAGGGGGCTCTGTGGAAATTTCAACATCTAAAGCCCTTTCAAGAAATACATTCAATGTATAACATGCCAATTTATTTTCTTGAAACTTTTAAATCTTTTCCAACAGATCCATTTTATACATTTCCTTTATAATTGCATACAAAATTTTGTGAGGTGTGGCTATGCATTTATATTTATATGGTTCAAGCTTATTTTCTCATAGATATCTGCCATTAATCATTCATGCCTTCTAAAACTCTAAATTGTGTCTTCTATTAGCAGTAAATGAGAATGCAAAGGTTAGAACTAAACTTTAACTGCCTATAACTCCATTTTTTACCAATTGGGCACCACAAAGAGAGGTAAAGAAGGCAATGTGTGAGTTTTTATTTATGCATCTTCAATTTAGTTTTTAAAAATATTAATAGCTTTGCTCAAACATTTGGAATACTTAACTAAAAATGGGTTGTGAAAATACACAACCCCATTTTCTAACTTAAGAATTTGGGTTGTGAATTTTCACAACCCATTTTTGGGCCAACGTGGATTGTGAAGTGTCACAACCCATTTTTGGCTTGTAGTGGATTGTGAAAATTCACAACCCCATTTTCTAACTTCTAGATTTAAGTTGTTGAATTTCACAACTTAAATTTCATTTTATTTATTTATTCCTACATTATATATCCCATTAATTGCTTATTATATTAAAATAAGCAATTAAATAAAATTGAACATTTGGAGTTTAAATCATGTCACTACATTTGCACACCTCCTCCGTGATTGAGTATAAAATGAATGAGATTCATGATTTGAAAATATTTAATTCATGAAGATCCTGAAAACCGTGGATGCATCCCCTAGAAGCTAGTTTACCTTGTGAGTCTAACAACAAAGAATTTAGCATTAATTTTGATTGGATTCACATTTTTGACCAATTTTTTTATATTTTCCAAAAAACCAGTACAATGAAACTGCCTTAGTGGCATTTGTGATCAGGTGTTGATTTGATGAAGGTCATGTTGACCATTGCATAAGCTTCAGGGTTTTGCTCAAGTAAGGTTTAAGACCTTTTAGACCTTTTAGGAGTTTTTTTTTCTAAATTTTGAAAATAAAGCTCAATGAAAGCTACAAGCGGCCTAGGAGTGTTCTAAGGAGAGGGTAACTGATTTAGAGACCCTATTTAAGGGTGACCTCGACATGGGAGTGAGGTTGGAAGCATTTGAGTTTGTTGAAATTTATGAATTCAAGAGAAAACAATGGTTATTTTGTGTAATTTTTTGGTTTTTGCCTTAGAGTGGTGTGTCAATGGATTAATCATGGTACTGTAGTATGTGTAGGATGTAGTGTACTGGTTAACTAGGCATTGTGTGGTAGTAATTAGCTTCTTATTTTTGTTTCAAGATTGTTGATAGCTAAGTTTGATTCCATACTGTTGCTGGTCTGAACCAGGCAGTTTTAGAAGAATGGAGTGTTAGATCACTTTCCCACCGTATAAATTGTACAACCCTTTGGGAACAGTGACTAAACTCCATGGATGTACATAATGTAGGTTTAGGAGTTCTTGTCTACACAGGAGCCACTGAGGAAGTCTTCTCCTAGGCGAGCCAGGGAAGAGCCCGACTAGGAAAGACCAAAGTGCAGAGCACTAAACATTGCAGGGGTGTTAGTTCAAGGAAATTTTCCTTTTGGAGAGGGAAGTTGTGAGGCTTAAAAAGCTATGGTAATAGGGAGGAGACTCCACCAATCCATTTGGTGAGGGAAAGGCTTGACAGTCTGCTGTGTGGTCAGGAAAAACGCTTAAAAGGCCTAGTTTTGTCCACTTCCAGGTTAGAGCTTTGTATGGCTAGTTGAGGCCCAAGGCTCCCATAGTATTTGAGTGGTGGAAATAAGAGCCAGGAATCCCAAGAAAATTTTGGGGGTTACTTGGAAGAACCTTATGGAAAACCTTGATCCCTCAGAGAAGAAAACCTAGGTTCAAGGCCTAAAATGAGGGTTTGGTGGAAGGGACTAGGAAATGGAGTTAGGTGGACCCTCAAGAACCATAGTTGGATGGTTTGAAGTGTTTAGAAACACCTCCACACCCCTGCAAAGCTAAGTTCAATATTTTGGAGAATGCTAGCCTTTAGGGTGGATTAAGGGCTAAAGTGAGATTGCAAAATTGCACCAAGGTTGACTTGGTAGGTAGAGCTATGAAGGTAGTTAGGTTGGAAAGGAGAAATAGGGGATATTAAACAAGAAAAAGGTCCTATAGGTTGAAGTGGTGGAGTGAGACACCATAGAGGTCTCTTAGGCAAGACCTAGAGCATGAATTAGTGATTGATTCATCCAGCCTCCCTATCAGAAACCCAATGAGAGAAATTTTCCCAACTCTTTTGAAAACTGTATTTTTTTATTTTTTTTGTAATCCTACATGAGAAAAAATCAAACATTAAAATCTCTCAATCTATGAAGTACCATAATTGGGAAACTAGAAACATTGGTCGAAATACCCCTAGAAAGATACACATTCAATAATTTGCACCAGTTTATATTTATTTTTAGATTTAATTATTTTTGTGTATTTCGCCACTGCACTTGATTTCACACTTGAACCAATGTGCAAAAATTTTATGGAGCTAGGTGAAACCAATTTGATTATGGTGAAACACATTTGAATTTATTTGAAAAATGATGTAAAACAAACTAACATTGGTAAAAAATAAGATTCATAATTTGATTAGGAATGTGATTTACATGGTGAACACCTGAGGAAGACTTAACACATCATTTTGATATAACTAATTTATGAGCAAATGAAAATAAAAACCAAGACAACATATCTAAAATTAGTTACTAGGAAGAAGTTGGAAAGGTTAAATTTCAATTTTGATATTTAGAAGTTCAAGGTTTAAAATTATACACACAAAAATGACTTACGTTGATTCTACACTTATAGATCTAAAGCAAGATAGTGAAAGGAAGACCTATGGATTGAAACCAATTTATATAAAGAGAAGTAATGGTTGAGGTAGGATGAGTTAGAAGATTCTACCACTTGTAGATGAATACTTTGCAACATTTTTTACATTGTTAATCTCAAGGCATTACTCAAACTATGTTCCATGATGTCAAATATATTGTAGCATAAAAAAGACTTCTTTAGGTCTATATGTAGGACCTCCATGGTAGCTTTACTATTCACTAAATATTTCACATCTATTTCCTTTGCAATTTCCCACACCAATAACATCCATATTCTTATAATGAGTTTTCTAATCTCCTTGGATATGCTATAAAATTCTTCGAAATTCTAGTCACTTTCACCAACATAGTGTCATTTTCTAGGGCTTCCATGTCATATACAATGATTATTTTATTTCTTTTTTATTGATCTCCCCTCTACCCCAACACTATTCCTTCCATAATTACATAAATAAGCATACAATAATGTAGAAGAATTGACCTGACAAAGGGAACCTTCAAAATGGCATCATGGTGTAGTCCTGTCATAACACCTTTTCATTAGACTATGAGCCCTTATTCCACATCCTTCAATTGATTATCATCACACAAGTGGGGCCATTAGAGACTCAAGTAATGTCATTTATACTATTATTTTGGAAAGAAAAAAATATACTTTGATTGTTAACAAACAAAAATATTTATTAATATAGAAAAAAAATAAGAAGAAAAATTTAAAGTTATTTCTTTTTTATTTGTCAAAGGAAATTGATTGATTTATTAAAATAATATTGGTAAGTGACTTAAGATTTCACATGCTACAATTGAGATCCTACTGACATATATATATTAAATATATTTATCTAAGAGATTCAAAGATGTATCAATCTTGAGGTGCCTATTTATTTTAAATAACAATTTTAATATAAAATATTTCAAATACTTCTCAACATCTTTTAGATAAAAATATATTTAGTATATATACAATAAAAAATATATTTTTTGTATTATCTTTGATCTAAATGTGATTGATATTATTGGTCATAATCATCTTGGCTTCAATAAGTTCAACCTAAATCTAAAGGTGAACTTGGTTTTATAAACCTTGAAACTCAAGGAACATGTTTGGTTGTTAAACAAATCACTAGAGTTACTATAGATGATGAACCTTGGAAAATATTATTGATATATAAAAAATTTATTGTTTTTGTTAAAGGTAAATAGTAGGATGTTAATTGATTGGATAAAATTCACTTCACTCCTTTTAAAATTAAAGTAATTTTTCCTATTTAATATATTTAGAAACCTTAACAAAAGTATATCAATTCTTAAATTGGAAATATTCTTAATTGTTTAATGGTTTTATTTTTGCTTCATCCTCCATTTGGTGGAATAAACACATTCAATTTTAAGAAAACCAATGGTCATCATGCTTCCTAAGCATGCTTATCATTCATTCAAGAAAATTATTAAAATTCAATCATTCATTCAAGAAAATTATTAAAATTCAAATATATATGAGACTTTTCTTCCATGTAGTGGTCTTTATAACTAGTCATCAAAGAGTAATTTGGACTAAGTAATAAATAAAACATATATATTACTTTTGGGAAATCTCTAGTGCCTCCTAATTCAGCTATTAAAATATGCACTCTAATACCTTGCAATTTCTTTAAAGATTGGTATTGGCTAGTTGTCAATCATTTCTCATCCTTCTCCTTTAACATAGATTTGATTCCTACTCAGGTCACCACTTTGAACTTAATTCACTAACTCAATATTGGATGTAGGTAAACTAGCTTCCCAAATTTAGAAGTCCAAAATTGATGTTGATGGATAAATACTTGCTTCAAAAGTGTTAGACTATAAATTTTCAATTTTTTATTTTTTTTTCTTGCTTAGTTAGTTAAATGTCCTTTTCATCATGTAGATGGAAACATGCAAACTTTTTTGGGGACTATATATTTGCTAAGATACATTAGTCTACTATTTTTAAAGATATACCTACTTTATTTTTCAGATTATTTGAATTGGAAGGAAGTTTTACTTGGTCTAAAATTAAAGAATAATATTGTTGCAAATTCAATGAGACATGTTATTCTTTTGCATCTTTAGAGAAGTAGATGTATAACTATGTTCTTTAATGTTTATATTCATCTAGAAAGTTGAACTTAAAGATTTACTCTAATATTTTTTTTTCAAATTGTCTTGTTATGTTTTCAATTAGAGGGAATGTCAAAAGAATAGCTCATTGTTTTTCAATCAAATTAGATTAACCTTCAAATTAATGATATCCAAAGTAGTCATCACAATGGAAATGAAGGAATTATCAAACATCTTAAAGAGTAGTTTTAGATATCTTATAATGCTGTAAAACTAATATAGTAGCTCATTTTGCATACCTTGTGCTAATCTCTTTTGTAACTCCTCTAAAATTGTCCTTGTTATTCTGCCTTGATGGTTCTACGGTGTCTTGCTCTCCAAATGCTATTTTGATATATTTGTTGTTACTATTGTAGATTTTTTCAACAACAATTTTGTTGTAATATGATAATTATATTTTAGGTTTGGACATCATTCTCAATGTAGCTCATTTTGTTAGTGACTCATAATTATATTTTAGGTTTGGACATCATTCTCAATGTAGCTCATTTTGTTTAACAATTTTTTTAAAACAGATATTTATTGCATAAAAATATTATAATTGAAATGGACCCAAAACATAAAAGAGAAGGGCATGGGTATGTGATTTTCACCATGAACAATATTGTATACTTTCTTTTATCGAAATCCTTTCTATAAAATCCAACATCATAAAAGATTTACAAATATAATAAGGTATTAGCGCCCTTACTTCTTCATACTAGACTCTCAACCCTTGTTCCACATCCTCTAATTGATTATCATCACACAAGTGGGCCCTTATATACTCAAGTAATGTCATTTATATTATTTATTTGGAAAGATTAAAAAATATACTTTGATTGTTAACAAATTTTTTAAAAATTATTAATATAGAAAAAAAAAAAAAAAGCAACATTTAAAGTTATTGCTTTGTTAAATTTGCCAATGGAATATGATTGATTTATTAAAATAATATTGGGAAGTGAATTAAGATTTCACATGCTACAATCGAGATTCTACTAACATATATATATTAAATACATTTGTCTAAGAGATTCAAAGATGTGTCAATCTTGAGGTACCTATTTGTTTTAAATAACAATTTTAATATAAATGCTTTAAATACTTCTCAACATCTTTTAGATATAAATATATTTATTGTATTATCTTTGATCTAAATGTGATTGATATTATTGGTCATAGTCATCTTGGCTTCAATACGTTCAACCTAAATCTAAAGGTGAACTTGGTTTTATAAACCTTGAAACTCAAGGAACATGTTTGGTTGTTAAACACATCACTAGAGATACTATAGGTGATGAACCTTAGAAAATCTTACTGAGATATGGATAAATTTGTTATTATAGTTGTTAAAGGGAAATAGTAGGATGTTAATTGAATGGATAAAATTCACTCCACTCCTTTTCAAATTGAAGTAGTTTCCCCTATTAAATATATTTAGAAACCTTGACAAAAAGAATATCAATTCTTGAATTGGAAATATTCTTAATTGTAAAATGGTATTAGTTTTTCTTCATCCTCTATTTGGTAGAATAAACACATTAAGTTTCAAGGAAAAACAATGGTCATCATGCTTCCTAGGCATGCTTATCATTCATTCAAGAAAAATATTAAAATTCAAATATTTATGGAACTTTTTTTCCATGCAATGATCTTCGTAACAAGTCATCAAAGAGATTTTGTATTGTGAGATACAATGGCTCTGGCTCTAGCGAATTCAAACGGGCGAATTTAAATGGGCAAGAAAATCCAAATTGGTTCTGGTGGGCGTTTCCTTCGGCCTTCTGTAGGTGTGGAGTCTCCGGGTGGGTGTGGTGGTCGGCCCCCTGTTGCTGCGGTTGGAGCGGCTCCTTCATCAGACGGTTCTCTACTGGTTGGACCTTTGTCGATCTCCTTGGTGTTGCTGCAGGCTAGGTTTGTCGTGGGTGATGGTGTGGGCGGCTCTTCTTCCGGTTTTCTCTGTGGGATCTTATTTGGTGTTGCCTTTCGGGAAGTGACTTTTGTGGATAGGAATGTGTCTTCTCTGTCTGGTGATGGGGGTTGTGTTGTCGGGGTTCCTTCCTTGTTGGGGGATGGTGTGGTCAATGCTCTGCCTAGTGTGGGTGTTGTTGGCCCCTCTGTCCCCTTGGTGTTGTTTTCTCCTTCCTCTAGTGCTCCTGCGGGTCGAAAGTCCTTCTCTGAGGTGGTTTCTAAGGTTGGCACTCGGTTTGCTCCTACTCCCTCTAAGGTTCGTCCTCTGCCTTGTGCTTAGGCTTCCCCTGTGGTTGTTTGTGGTTTGTAAGTTGCTGAAAATGAAGAGTATTATTTGAGGCAGGGTGTGGTTTGCATATTTAATGGCCTGTGGCCCTCCCTTCCAGATCTCCATGAGTGGGTTTTTGTTTCTTGGAAGCCCATTGTCTCAAGACGGATTGAGCTCTACCCCAGTGCTCGGGGGTTTTTCTTTGTCATTTTCTCCTCCCTTGATGATCGAGTCTATGTGATGGACAGGGGTTGGATGTGGGGTGTCCATTCATTGTCCATTAGGCCTTGGTCACGCTTTTTCAACCCACTTACTGAGCCGCTGAATATCAGACCTGTTTGGGTCTGTCTCTCGAATCTCCCTCTCCAGTTTTGGAAGTTGTCCTGTTTTGAAGCTATTGGTAACTCCAGCGGACATTTCCTCAAGGTGGACTCAACATCTCGTGATCTGGGGCACACTACAGTGGCCCGTATTTTGGTTGATTTGGATATTTCCAAACCCCTCCATGGTGATGTGGTTCTGATGGTGTTGGATAGACCTTGGTCACAACTGTTGGACTATGAGGGCCTCCCCTTTCATTGCAGGAGGTGTTTTTCTACTGGTCATTTGGCCTCAAGTTGTCCTCTTGCTCACTGCAAGGGTGTTTCTACTTGGTGGAAAAATGCTCTATCGGATCACCTCAAAGTTGATGCTCCCTCTTCGGACTCCTTAGACTCTTCTGATGATTCCTCTGAAGATGGCGATCTTCATGTCCCTCCTCTGGTGTCTGAGCCTCCCCAAGCTCCTCTTTTCGCTACCTCTTTTGTTGGTCCTTTGCTGCCTTGGTCTGTTGTTGATGTGCAATCATTTCCTGCTCGTCCCTCGCTTATCGACTCAGTTGGTTCATTGGTCTCTTCGGTCTCCTCTCCTTCGTTGTCGGCGCCCACGTTGCATGGTGGCTCCTCACTCGTGGTGGCTGCTGGCGATCCTCTCCCCTCGCCTTGCTTGATGGTTGTTCCCGAGCCTTCTTGGTCTGTTGTCTAGAGAAAGAAGAAGGGACTCCCCAAACCTATGGCTTCTTCGCGGCCCCGGGTTCAGGTTGTGGGCTTGGTCCCCTCTAGTTCCTAGTCTTTTCTTTTCAGTCTCTTTGTCTCTACAGCTGTCGGTCAGTTGTTTTTGTGTGTTTCTATATAGTTCATTATGTTTTGAACTATGTTGTCCTTTGGCCCTTTGGGCCCTTTGTGAAGGGTTTGGCACCCTATAAATGCTACTTGCCTTTTCAAAAACAAGTCATCAAAGAGTAATTTAGACTAAGTAATAAATAAAATATATATATATATTATTTTTGGGCTATTAAAATATGCACTCTAATACCTTGCAAATTCTTTAAGGATTGGTGTTGGCTATTTTTTCATCATTTCTCATCCTTCTCCTTAACATAGATTTATTTCCTACTCCTCATAACTTTTAATTTAATTCGTTGACTCAATATTGAAGGTAGGTAAACTAACTTCCCAAATTTGGAGGTCCAAGATTGATGTCGGTGGTTAAATACTTGTTTCAAAAGTATTAGACTATAAATTTTCAATTGGTTATATTGTTTCTTGCTTAATTAGTTAAATGTCCCTTTCATCATGTAGATGAAACCATGATAAATTTATTTTGGGACTATATATTTGCTAAGACACATCAATCTATTATTTTTAAAGACATACCTACCTTACTTTGGCCATTATTTGAATTGAAATAAAGTTTTACTTGGTCTAGGATTAAAGAATAATGTTGTTGCAAATTCAATTCAAGACATGTTATTCTTTTGCATCTTTAGAGAAACAAATGTATAGCTATGTTCTTTAATGTTTATATTCATCTAGCAAGTTGAATCTCAAAGCTTTACTTTGATATTTTTTCCAAATTGTCTTGTTATACTTTCAATTAGAGGGAATGCCAAAAAAAAAGTTTGCATTTCAATTAGATTAGATTAACCTTCAAATTAATGATATCCAAAGTAGTCATCACAACAAAAATAAAGGAATTAAATGAAACATCTTAAAGAGTAGGTTTAGATATCTTATAACGTTGTAAAACTATTATAGTAGCTCTTTCTTCATACCTTGTGCCAATCTCTTTTGTAACTCCTCTAAAACTGTCCTTGTTATGTTTCCTTAATGGTTATATGGTGTCTTGCTCCCCAAATACTATTTTTATATATTTGTTGTTACTGTTGTAAATATTTTTTCAGCAACAATTTTGTTGTAATCTTATTATTGTATTTTAGGTTTGGACATCATTCATGTAGCTCATTTTGTTACCAAATTTTTCTTTTTATATGCATTGTGCTTTGTTTAACATTTAAAAAAAAAGACATTTATTGCATTAAAATATTGTAATTGAAATGAACCTAAAACATAAAAGAGAATGGCATGGGTATGTGATTTTCACCATGAATAATATTGTAAACATTTGTTAACGAAATGGGTTGCTAAGCAATCTTCGGCTCCTCCTCTGGATGTGACTGGTTGTAAGAATTATGGGTGTGAGAATTTGGTTCAGCCTCCTTCTCGTAGCACGGCTAAGCATCAGGCTTCAGCTATCTCTGATAAGGTTCGGAAGTGGAAGGGAAAGTCTTTAAACCATTCTTCCTCTCGGATTGAGGTAACAATTTCACATGACATGATTGATCTGCAAGTTTCGGACTTAAAGGATGTGGCACTCTTTGGTAAGTTTTGGAAATTCCAACCTCTGCCTGATAATTTAAAATCTTCGGTTTTTGAGTCTTGGGTTGGCTCCAACCAAGTATTTTATTTAGATAAAGGTGAGGGGTTTTTCGTGGTTATTTTTTCTGAGAAAGATGCAAGAAATGATGTTTTGTGGAAAAAGACCTGGATGATGGATGGTTATGGTTTATTTACTTCTCGTTGGACTCTGAATTTTAACCCTATTCGGGTCAAACCTCATTTCATTCCTTTTTGGATTCAACTTCAGGGGCTCCCTTTGGAGTATACAGATTTGGGTATTATTGAAATTCTTGGTAATAAGCTGGGAATATTTATGAATCATGATTTGGGTTTTTTTTCAACCCCCTCATTGCCTGTTCGGTTTTTGGCTTTATTGGATGTCCGTAAAAAATTACCATCCAGTGTCTTAATTAAATTTGTGCATGGCTCTTGGGTTCAAAATGTTGTGGTGGAGGATCCTAAGGCTTTTTGTTGTTCTTGTCATTTTCATCTTCATCCTTCCAAGAGATGTTGTGCTAATCCTGGTGGGTTTTTTGGATTATAATCAAAAGTAGTTACTTAAGTCTTGGAAGCTTCTTCTGCTGATTTAATTCCTTTTAATTTTTCGGGGAACTCTGATTCTATGCTTTATAAAAACATTTTTGACCTTTGTCTTTCTTGGTTCTACTCTTTTCGACCAAAGTCTAAGAAGGAGTCTCTCGCAGAGTCTTTTAAGATGGCTCAATTTAATTCTCCTTCTTTTGATGTGGCAAATCAATTTCTTGTCTCAAAGATTGTTTTTATTAAAGATGCGTTCCTTGGGGGTTTTTCATTGCAGTCTCCAATTGAGTTCTTCTTGTCTTCTTTAAATGTCCTCAGCCCAGACTTCCGTTTTATTTGTTCTTCCCAAGTTCATCAATGTGCTTCAATGCTAACTTTGGGTGTGACAAGCAATTGTGACACTAAACTTGCTTTGTTTGATTAGTGTAATATTGGTCAGATTGAGGTGGAAAGTCCTCAAGGTTCGGTATCTTTAGTAAATCATAAGCTTTCTTCTGATGGAGTTCCATCGGAGCAAGACTTGGTTAATTTTGTTAATCGGTCTTTGATTTTTGTTGCTGGGCAATTTATTGATGATATTGCCTCAGAGGTTTTCAATGATGAATCTCCTAGTGAGGATGGTTGTTCTATTTCTCAATCCAATTTTGTTTCCTCTGTCATTTCTAAATCTCTTGCAAAGCGAGGCAGGAAATCCTTAGCTATGAAGCTACGGGAAGAGATTTCAAAGGGAATTCAATTGACTTTAGATTCCAGCTTAGTTTAGTGTGCAAAACCAAAGAGGCCAAGGAGAGCTTGTTGCTCTCCTAAGTTACAATGAAGCTTTTATCGTGGAATGTCAGAGGTTTAAATGCCTTTGACAAATAGTCCCAAGTGAAGCAGCAACTAGATGTTTCAGGGGCTGATATCATAATTCTTCAAGAGACAAAGACCTCTGATGAATCTTTTCAATCTATTCAAAAGAAATGGAATTCATGGGGGGCAACACATTCACCTTCCCAGGGTGCTTCGGGTGGCTTAATTTGCTTTTGGAATAAGTATTTCACATATCTCATTTCATCATAACTAGCAGCTTATGTTTGTTTCTCATTTTGAGCTTTCATTTTGGCTTCTCAATGTTTATGGACCAACTAGTTCTCATGACAAGAAAAATCTTTGGGAGCTATTACAATCAAAGTTGGTTTTGATAGGTCAGGATAAATGTGTTCTTGCGGGAGACTTTAATGCAATTGCTAATGAAATGGAAAAGAAAGGAAGAATCAATCCTCCAAAAGTTGTAATTTCTGATTTTGCAGCATTTATTAATCATAATGCGTTAAGGGATGTAATTCCCTCAAATGGGTTGTTTACTTGGACAAATAAGAGGAAAAATTTCTCGCAAATTGCTGAGAGATTAGATAGGTATCTAATTACCTCAAACTGGATAGATTCACAGTTTTCCTTTTCCTCGAAAATTTTACCCTTGGCTGCCTCTGATCATTTTTCCATATCCCTGGTTATATCTGATAGTAGTGTCAAATCTTTAAGACATTCATCCTTCAAATTTGAAACTATGTAGCTTAGACACCCAGAACTAATCAATTGTATAAAACAATGGTGACAATCTGCCCCTTTTGTTTATGGGTCTAAAATGTTCCAATTAAGTAATAAATTGGCTCATGTTAAGAGGAATCTTATTTCTTGGAACCAAGTAGTGTTCAAAAATGTGTTTGCTCAGAAGAAATTGGTGTATGAAAAATTAGTTGAAGTAAATGAGAAGATCATTTCTCATGGGATGGATAATAGTTCTTTTGAACAACAAAAATCTTTACACCTTGAGTGGAAAGAACTTCTTGCTTGGGAAGAAGAGTATTGGAGGCAAAAATCTAGGGAGTTGTGGTTGAAAGATGGAGATAAAAATACGAAATTTTTTCATAATTCTACTCAGGCCAAACAATCAAGATCTTCAATTTTCTCAATACAAGATAGTGTAACAGGTGTTACTCTTGTTATTGAGAAAGACATTTAGGCAGAAGCTGTCAATTTTTTTTCCACTTTGCTATCAAAACCTGATACTTCAAATGTAAATTTATCTGTTGAAAGGGAGGAACTTTTGCAAAATATACCTTCTTTGGTTTCCTTGGAGGACAATTTGAGGTTGCTTGCTCCTTTTTCTCTCAAAGAAATTAAGGAGGTCGTTTTCTCAATGGCTCCAGACAAGGCTTCAGGGCCAGATGGCTTCACTGCCATTTTCTATCAAAAATGTTGGGAGTTTATTGGGTTTGATATATTGAGTGCTATGGAAGAGTCAAGGAACTCTGGTGGGATGCTAAGAAAATTCAATACTACGAATATTGTACTCATCCCAAAAATTTTGAGCCCAAAGTCTTTTTCAGATTTTAGGCCTATCTCTCTTTGTAATACAATTTATAAGATCTTCACAAAAGCAATCTATCTTCGCCTTCACCCTCTCATTTCTTCAATTATCTCTGAGGAGCAAGGTGGCTTTGTGCCTGGTAGAGAAACTCCTGAAGGGGCAATAGTGGTGCATGAAACCTTGCATACCATAGCCTCTAATAAATTGTCAGCCATGATAATTAATTGGATATGCAAAAAGCATATGATCGCGTTGATTGGTGCTTTCTCAATCAAGTGCTTTTGAAGTTTAACTTTTCTACCAAATGGTGTAAATGGGTAATGGCTTGTATCTCGGGTGCCAGATTTTCTGTGTTACTTAATGGTTCATCTGTAGGTTTTTTTAATTCCTCTCAGGGTGTCCGCCAAGGGGATCCCTTATCACCTTTCTTATTTATCATCGTGGCAGAGGCTTTGAGTAGATCTTTTAAATCTGCAAGGGAAGATTAAAGGGGTTGTCTTTCCCAATACAAATTTATCAGTAACTCATTCTTTATTTGCGGATGATACTCTTCTTTTTGGCAAAGCTGATATGGCAGAAGCTAAAAATATAAAAGTTCTCTTGGATAACTATACAAAGGTTTCAGGGCAAAAGGTAAATGAAGATAAGTCAAAGATTTATTTGCTTAACACTAAAGATTCAACTGTTGAGTCTATAGTAAAACTTTTTGGCTTTAATCTAGATCAATTGCCTAGCAAATATCTAGGGATTCTGTTCTTTGCAGGTCAGAATAGGGCTTTGCATTGGAAAAAAATTATTCAGTCTATTCAATCCAAATTATTGTCTTGGAAAGGAAGATGGCTATCATTAGCAGGTAAAATTCTTTTGGTTAAGTTTGTGCTTTCTTCCATCCCTAACTATTTTATGGCAATTTTGAGTGCACCCAAGTCTATTCTGCTTCAGATTCATAAATTAATTAGAAAATTCCTCTGGTCAGGGAATGTGGATACTAAAAAGAAGATTTTGTTAATTTCCTTAGAGGCTATGTGTATGGATAAGTTAAAAGGGGGGGCAGGTCTTCATAATATTGGTAATAGAAATTTAGCCTTAGGAGCTAAAATGATTTGGAGGCTATTCTCAAATCCTTCCATGAAATGGTGTAAAATTATGCAAAGTAAATACTTGGATAATCAAGATCCATCAAGAATTTTTACTGTCCTTGATCCCCCATCAGGCTCAGCAATGTGGAATTTCCTCCTGTCGTGTAGAAAGTTAATTCTACCTCACCTATCTTGGGAAATTAATGATGGCAAGCATGCTCTTTTTTGGAATGATTCATGGAATGGGTATAAGAAACTAAGTAGTTTCAACTTAGGCTCCTTAATAACTTTCTTGTCTCAAAAGTTTGGATCATATGTGTATCAATATTTTGATAATGTGGATTCATTAACAGGGAAAGTTAATTGGAAGGATTTTTTTTCAGAGCCAATTGATCATAATCATAAGGGTATCATTGCCTCCTTATTGGATGATCGAATTGTTTATGTTTCATCATGTGTTGACCGGTTAATCTGGTCCAAATCTCCCTCAGGTTGCTACTTGGTAAAAGAGGGGTATCTATCCATTTCAAAATCTTGTTCCAATTCCAAATCTCTTCGAGCCTATAGTTTTTGTTGGAATTCTAAAATTCTTCCCAAAGCTGGTTGCTTTGCTTGGCTAGCAATCCAGAATAAAATCCTGACAAGTGATAAACTGTCACGGTTGAATATTTCAGTTCCTTTTAATTGTGTCATGTGTGATTCAAAGTTAGAGGATGTCAATCATCTGTTTCTCTCACGTTCAATTGCACAGAGGTGTTGGCATTTTGTTTTATCAAAGCTTATGATTCAGTTTCCTCTTCCCAAAACTTTATGGGATCTATTTTCTAGCTAGCCAAAATTGTACAAGTCTTCCTTTTTTGCATGTATATGGGAAGTGATTCCTGCATCAGTCTTATGGTCTATCTGGTGGGCAAGAAATAAAATCATTTTTAGGAAAGAAAAACTGAAAGTTGAGCATATTCTGTCCTCTTTGGAAATTCATATTTCTGAAATTGTCAATTCTTTTGTTTCAAAAACAAAGCACATTGGGTCCTCCTTCCTGGATTGGGACTCCAAAGTTCTTGTCAATTGGCCTCTTTTGTCTCTGCCTTTTAAAGGTTGTCTTCATCATGTGACAAGTAAAGTTGATAGATCCAAAATTACATGGACCCCTCCCGCTTTGGGTTATTTGAAATTAAACTTTGATGGCGCCTCAAAAGGTAATCCTGGTATTTCCGGAGCAGGTATTGTAATAAGAGATTCTAATGGTATAGTTCTTTGTGCCAAATCTATCAAGTTAATTGTGGGTACAAATAATGAGGCTGAAGCACAGGCTCTCTTATTTGGCCTAAAATTGGCAATAGATTTCAAATTAACAAAGTTAGAAATTGAAGGGGATTCTCTTATTCTGATTAATGCCTACAGGGAAGGTTTCTCTCACAGTTGGAAGTTATATTATCTGGTAAAGCAAATTTTAAATCTTTTGGAAAGTTTCGTGCATTATAACTTGTTGCATACCTATAGAGAAGGGAATAAGGTGGCTGATTTTCTAGCCAATCTGGGTTGCAATCAATCTGAAAAAGAAATGTTGCATATCATACAAATTGGGAAATGTGACATTGCATTGAAACAATTAATTTCCAATGAGGAAATTCCTATTGCTCGAACTGGATAAAATTTGTTTAAGTCTTTTTGTTGTAGTGTCAATTATGGATATAATAGATCTTCAAGGTGATTTTTTAGCTATCATATGCATGATTGGCATGTCAACATTGATCAAGTATTTTGTTGTATTTGTCAATCATGGATATGATAGGTATTCAAGTCGGTCTTTTAGCTATCATATTTATGAGTGGCATGCTACATGTTCTTAATCTCTTTTTAGTCCATCAGAGGAAGTCTTTATCTGGGAACATATGATGTTTAGTCGTTCTACTTTTGATTTATGGCTTAAGGTGAAGTGTACAACATGTGATTGGTACAAAGAATGAAGGCTTGGTTGTCCTGTGATAAGAATGATTGTAGGTGAAGCCTTGTATCGAGCAGATCGTGCCATGTCTAAATCAGCCAATTGTCGGTAAGTTTAATTATGTTTGCATAAAGGTAAGCATCTCAAATTTTTCGGGTGGCAAGATCATGATTACAAGTACAATGTCGCCCTCATTGTCTGGAAAATTTGGTGTTCTCGCGTACTTGCTGGGATGCTTTGCTAGTTTAAATCAACTTGCATGTCATCAGTACTAATTGATATTCGTATTTAGCATTCGGTTGTTCTTTTTGTGAAAAGATATGAGGGTACTTCTTCATTATAATTTGGTAAGGGACTTGTCATGATACAAGGGTAAGCCAAAAAGCATAGGTGTCGAAAGCCTATAAAGAGGCAGCATTGTCTTATTTTACATCAGTAACTAAGAGAGTTTCTTTATTTAAGTTATCTTGTCTATGATAGCTAGTGTGCAAAGTAAGGCAAGTAGACATGGACTATCATCCTCAAAACTTTCGTATGTGGTTGCCAGTTCAAAGGTGGGAAACTCCGGCTTCTGGTAAGCTTGATATTCAACATCTCCAATCTATCTTTAAGTTTCGGTGCCCATGTGATTATAATTGTCTCAAATGCATAGTTGGATCTGAGATTCTTCAGCCAAAGTCATGAAGGTTGATATTCCCGTCAAATGTTCTTTCAATCTTTCTTTCTAATATCATGGATATTATTCAGTGTTTGGAGACAGTTCAAGTCATTGTTGATACAATGATAGTTGATTTTTTTTTGCAAAATGAAGTTGTTCTGTGCAATGCACAAAAGTATATCTTCTCGGGTGGAGAAGGTTATATTGGTGGTATCTTCCCTCCTCATTATCTTCCTCATAATATGGTAGTGGTTAATGCTTTTGATGCATTAAAGTTATCTATAGAGTCTTCTGACCCCTGTTATTTGAATAAAGCTTTGTTAAAATATTCTAACCAACTGGGAAGGGACTTGGTAGACAGGTTCCGGGAGAAGTTTTATTATATATCCTTCCTTTTGTTTCATAATTGTCCACATGCAGCGTCTTCATGGCGTGGACATCCAAGACAGGGGATCACTCAAGGACTGGAAGAATCCAGTTTGTTGAAGGAGGAAGCAAGGTTTGGAAAGCAGAAGGACACTAGCTTTGGATTTATGCCGATGGAGGTGTAAAGGAAAAATGTTGTATTATTTGCAGATTATGTAATCTCAGTATAGGTTTATACTTTTAAGCAGATAAACCTCGGTCGGGTTGTAAGATTGACAATGGTCAACATTTTGTAATCAGAAGCATGACTTTTTGGGCTATAACCGGAGGTTTTCTCACTGGCTCTTTCCTGCCGGTATGCCTTTTGAGCCAGTATAATGTACTCTATATTACAAAGATTAAATATATATATAGTGGCTTGCCACTTTTGTTTAAAAAATATATATATATTGTAAACATTTTTTTATCGAAATCCTTTCTATAAAATCCAACATCATAAAATATTTACAAATATAATAAGATATTAGTGCCCTTGCTTCTTGAGACTGGGTTTGAATGTTGCTCCTTTATAATACTATGGCATCAGGCAAATTCATCGTGGGAAAATTCACCGCCATGACAAATTCACCTCAAGGAAAATTCACCACCACTGAATTGTTGGTGGTGAATTTTCCTTGAGATGAATTTGTCATGGCAGTGAATTTTCCAACAATGAATTGTTGGCGGTTAATTTTTTGACGATGAATTAATGGCGGTGAATTTTCCTAGAACCATTATACTATATTTTTATCAAACAAAAAATCAACATCTAGTAGAATTTGTAAAGCAAAATTATCTTATTTATTCATTAATTAAATTGTATTCCATAAAATAGCATTCTAGAGCCTCATGTTCTTTAGTATGCTTTAAGAAAATAAAATACAACAAGTGACGTAAGCGTGGAGTTCCTGCCGGAGAGCGTGATGCATTTTGATTTAGAGATGAAAGTAGATAAAAGAGTAGTGACCAAATTTAGAATTTCAATTGCTTTTAGTTTTGTTTAAATATAGCTTTTATGGCCATATCCAAATTTTTTATGGAAAAGGCTCTAAGGCATATAGAACTGGATTTAATATTTGCCATTAGTCTGGTCCTAATAAAAGTAAAGCCTAATTGCTTAGAAACTTACTAGAACTGAAAAAACTTTTTAAAAATGAAATAGAAGAACTCCAAAATAAAAAAGAAGTAGAAAGCAAAACATGATGTCCTATAATGCTTAAAGATTTGCAATGCTAAACTTGAATGAGAAAATCACTTGAAACTATATAAATGAATTGAGAAGTTGAAGTACTTAATTTCCATGAGAAAATTATGTGTTTCTATTCATTAGAACTTGCAGCTTTAGGCGCTCAGTTACTCTTACTCTTACTGTGCAAATCTTTGTTGGGCTGACATCTTTTTTGAGGTTTAAATTTGATTGGGGAAAAACCATTTTATGAACACATTGATCTTTTCCTTTGGATTCTATAGATATGTTTCATTGCATTACAATTTCAAATGGGTGATATTGTGGCACATGACAATTCAAAAAGGATAATCTGTTCTATTGTGGAATAAGAGAATCCCATGAAAAAAATTAAAAAACGTGTCCAATATCACAGAACAGAACTAAACATAAACCTTGGCCTCATTGTGCAATTAATCTAAGGTATAGTGAAATCAAGCCTAAGCAATTTTGGTTCAGAAGGACAATCTTGATCATCTTGTCTTCAATCAATGTGCTGAGGGGAAGGGTTCCATCTGCATCCATCATTGTTTTTCTTCGTTTATAGATCTCACATTGGAAGAGTTAAGCCCTCTTTCCTCAGGGGTTTATCTTCTCAATAATTCAGCTATTGTCATGCCCCAATTTAGTGCGGCTTCCCCTGCTATCACTATCGACCCCTCTGTTTTTGGGTGTGTGTTTGCATTGAGACCTATGGTGTAACAGAATGTGTAACTATGGTGTGTAGGGCGGTCTTATTGTGAACACCGTGATTTCCTCTTTCCAAGATGAAATAAAACCTAAAATATAAAGAATTCCCAATATATAAGGGATCTGTCAAGTTAGAACTTTGTATCCCTCAAGGGAAAAACATACTTTTGTTACTCATTTCAAATATGCTTTTCTTGCATGTGATCCTTTTCCCTAGCATTCTAAGTGTGTTGTTTTTTTGCCTGGAGTTCTTGTAATTGCCAAATCTACGTCATTTCTATAGACTTGCAAAAGTATACAAGGGATCTGTCAAGTTAGAACTTTGTATCCCTTAAGGGAAAAACATGTTTTTGTTACTCATTTCAAATATTATTTTCTTGCATGTGATCCTTTTCCCTAACATTCTAAGTGTGTTTGTTTTTTGCCTGGCGTTCTTGTAATTGCCAAGTCTGCTTCATTTCTATAGACTTGCAAAAGTGTCTCCGTTCCCTGTACTTGCAACATTGGATCATGGAATGAACTTACATCTTTACAAGATTTAATCTCTTCCATCATCATTTTAGTAGTTGTGATGTTGGGCTTGCTGAAGATATCAATTTTTTGTTGCTTTCAAATGCTGAATTTAGTTTTCTTTGCTCTGTTAAAATTTATGTTAATAAAATAAATGCACAAACAGAAACAAATAACAACAATGTTTTGCTGCTTGCATGCAAGATAAATGGCTTAGCAAGAAATTGCCAAATGGCAGGACATGTTACAAATTCTTCACATTTTAATTAGGCTTATACACAATGGAATAAGAAAACTAGAAAATAATATGGATTACATAATATCCTCCGCATTTTGTAACATTGGCATATGCAATACCAGGGGAGTTTTAAGGCACCAAAAAGCCATACATTTGTAGTGATTCGAAGTGTCAGACTATATCAGACCATAAATGTATAATAAATTACATCTTTAATTTGTGTAAAATACTGTTTCAAACTTTTTTTGACACATTAATCGACACAAAAGGACTGTCGCCTGGTTATAAGAAGATAATCATGAGGATCGAAGTAGAGACTACTAAGTGCATAAATGAAAGTGTTAATGCTTAATCAATCACCGCATCATTTTTGACATGGTTGCATCATTTTTGACACATAACATCCTCCATTATTCGTTGTTTGTTGAAGTTTTTTGACAGCTGTTTTGCAATCAATACAACTTTTGTCTTTTAAAATAGCTCCTTCTCCTACACTTCGTTTTATTTGTATATTTTTGACACCTATGAATTAAACTTTTAAAGACAGCTGTTAAAATATGCTTTTCCATGTCCACGTGGAATGCAACTCTTCACAATCTGGACAGAAGGAATTGCCTGAAACTACGTTTCCAAGTGAATTAAAAGATAGACATTATATCAACATGGCTTGTGGAATGTTTTTTTGGATCAGCATATATCTGGCGAGAAAGCAGTGATGGAAGCACAAGCAAGGGGAACTTGGACGATATGCAATTACCCAAGTTTCTATGCCATTTCCAATTATGGTTGGGTTTTTTTTATTGTGTGCAGAGTTGGCATCAAGCTTCCAACAGTACAAGTGCGGTTTGAAAATTTAAGAGCGGATGCAGAGTGCTATGTAGGTGGCAGAGCTCCTCCTACATTATGGAATTCTACCAGAAACTCTGTAGAATCCCTGCTAAACACCTTTGGCCTCTCACCCACCAAGAAAACAAAACTTACAATTCTCAAGAATGCCAGTGGAATCCTCAGGCCATCTCGGTAATGGGGAGTTGAGATTCATTTAGATATTCAATTTGAGTCCGTTTTGAGGCCCATATAAAGTTTTCATATATCATTATAAGGTCTTCAAGCAGAAGTAATTTGACAAATGTTTCGAACTGCCAAGCTAACCCCATATATTTTATGTGTTTCTTTCTGAAAGGATGACTCTGTTGTTGGGTCCCCCTGGGTCTGGAAAGACAACATTGCTGCTAGCTTTGGCTGGGAAATTAGACTCCAATTTGCAGGTTAGAGCTGATGGTATCTTTGTATTGCATTTAATGTTGTTTCAAAAATCAGAATTGGAAGTATTTACTTAACCAACTTTGAATGATTGGGTGAGGGGAGAAGTCACCTACAATGGCCATAGACTGGACGAGTGTGTCCCTCAGAAAAAATCTGCTTACATAAGTCAGAATGACTTACATGTAGGAGAGATGACAGAGAAACAATAGATTTCTCTGCTAGGTGCCAAGGTGTTGGGCAATAGATATGGTGAGCATGTCTTTTTCCTCCCTCATGGTAGTTAATATCTTCACTGGTAAGCTGTACTACGATCTTGAAGTGTATGACTTATTTGCTGGCATGTCTCAATGCAGACTTGCTTTCAGAGCTTACTAGAAGAGAGAAATAAACTGGAATCTTCCTAGAGGTTGATGTTGATCTTTTCATGAAAGTAAGGTTCAATAAACAGGGAAAAGCTTGATATGTTATAAATTGTTGCACAGAATAAATAGGAATATAATTAATGTAAATTACTTTCTCCACTGGTATGGTGGTTTGTTTTGTGCAGGCAACAACAATGGAAGGTGTTGAGAGTAGCCTTCAGACTGACTCCACTCTCAAGGTAAGTACACTGACAAAGAAATTAAAGTTTTAGATACAGCAATTTGGAGATCAGGGATTCATGGCCTTGAAATCCTTGTGTATAAACAGATTTTGGTTTAGATATTTGTGGAGGCACAATTGTTGGTGATGAAATGATGAGAAGAATCTCTGGGGGACAAAAGAAGCGTGTTACAATAGGTACAGAAACTAATTACTTTCAACTTCAAACCAAAAGTGTTGTCTTACAAACTAGAGTTGTGCATGTAAGTACATTGTCATTGATTACAACGAATAATGATCTTTTGAATTGATTCTATGTGCAGGGGACATGATTGTTGGTCCTACAAAAACTCTTTTCATGGATGAAATCTTTACAGGACTAGACAGTTCCCCTTCAACATTTTACCCATCTAATGGATGCTATAATTCTCATGTCTCTGCTGCAGCCTGCACCAGAGACATTTAACCTCTTTGATGATATTCTACTCCTATCAGAGGGTCATATTGTCTACCATGGACCTCGAGGGAATGTACCGGAGTTTTTTGAAAGCTATGGATTCACATCTTTTTCAGTTGGGTAGGTGTCCCTAACATCCTTGAGTGTGTCCAAAGCCAAGGGAGAAAATAAGTTGCAGTATGCTGAAGAGCAATCTTCTATTTTAGGTTCACTGGATTCTTTAAATCTCTCAAATGAAAGAAGATAGTTTCAACTTGCTGAACCATTAAAGCAAAGAACAGTAAGCCAAACAGAACTCAGTCTTTCAAACTCGACCAATGTTTTGTATTTTTATGTAGAATTTGATTTATTTTCATTATAAAGAGTTTCACATTTTTATTATAACTTATTTTTTAAATATTTCTTGCTCAGATTACATATAAATTTACTTTAAAATCAGTTGTGCTTTAAAATCTATATATGATTAAATGTATATATTAGGCACAACAGTTTCCACTACAAGAAGTACAATGAATCTGCATACAACCAAACCTGCTATATTCTCTGCATACAGCCTACAAAAATGAAATCATATGGTTCAACTTCATGCTTCTGTCTCAATGTGTTTTAAATATACAGATCATGGTGAGTGTAGAGCTGTAAGCTTAGAAGCTAAATAATGCATTTAGAATCAATGTAACTATAATCTACAACTTAATGAAATCAAGTATATAATGTTCATATCAAAGCATTGTATGGTTCGTTCAAGTATTCATTAAACTTTTACATAAACAGAGAGAAATGTAATTTGATTACACGGTCTGTTTGAATTCAAGTGGTTGTTTACAAGAAAGCATAAAATAATTAGCAGCTGTATGTTGAAGTGCATTTATCCTTAAGATTTCATACTCATAAGTGTTGAGTGTTAATTAGCCTATTTAGTCCGAACCCATTTAAGCAAATCCAAGCGAACAGTGCCCAAAATGTCTGAGCAACAGGAAGAAATGCAAAATTAAATTAATTTATTAGAATTCCTAGTTTCAATGCAGGCCTGCAGATCTTGAGAAGCTCTGCACGTCAAAATTTCTGATTTTTATGAGCTTTCTCTGTTTACATTTGAAGCGAACCGCGTGAAAACTCTAGAAGGTAAGATCCCTTTTTGTTACAAGGGAGGCCCAAAACTGCCATGAACAGAACTTCACCCAAGGGTTAAACCGATCTCTCCACAGCTATTGCTTTAATCCATTCACAATAAATGCAAAATAGATCTAAAAATATTGGAGTTTTGGAGCTACCGGATTCTTGACCTCCATATGCAAAATGTCGTTGCAGAGGCAAATTGCTACTCCTGTTAATTCGACCAAAGATTGTTTTCCCCAATTTTAAATTAAAAAATCAAAAAACCCTGGCAAAAATATGAGCCGAGAATCTGAAACAAATTATTTTAGAATGAAATAAAACAAAACCAAAAATCAGCTAGCTATGTACAGATTTATGGAAAAACTCGCTGAAACAATGGCGAGTGACTTACCTCAAGATTCTGCGCAAATTGTCTGGTGCAGATTGTGTGGTGCAGTCAACAATGTCGATGAGAAAAAATGGGCGGAGTTTGCAAGGAAAAATATTACATAACCTTAACAAAGCAGAATCTGTTCTTCATTGTTATCTCTTAAGATTTCTCCCGAAGCTTCCAGCAGCTTCTCCTAAATTAACATTAACTATAATATCTTAGTCCAAAAAATTATTATGATCATTATTTTTTTATTTTTCTTAAAGAAAAATGAATTATAGAGCTACTCAGGCCAATAGAAAAATAGATAAATTTTAATTTTTAAATATTAAATATTAAAAATGAGTTTTAAAATTGAAACTATAAAAATCAAAAATAATATGTTTAAATAATACAATATGATTGGTCAATTGAAGAATAAATAAATAAAAATTATCGCAATAGTAACTTGCCTATCGGTAGGAACTAAAAATATATAATAGTTCCTCAAATTTGAGTTACAATTCCTGATCCATCATCACGAAGAGGACTGAGGAGTCAAACTCCTCTTCTGGATGATGGATCACTAAGTGTGATCTGAAATGTCAACACAAAAATACACACAATTGAATCTAAAAGCTAAATATCTAACTACATGGACTGTGAAAAACTCATACCAATTACAATTGTGTCGTCAAAAACTTTTCCACTTTACATATAATATTAATATGTGAGGCATGACGTCGGGACCACTGTTGATATTACTTCTTTGCAGCGTTCATCATTTTAATTATAGATTTAAAATAAATAATATTTAATGACAGGTGAAGATTAATTTAATGTTGTTGTCACCATTAATAAATTTCTTTTGCTCAATAAATATTAGAGTCAATTCGATATTATTAATTTTGATTTATAAATAAAAATTAGAGGGGTTGTCGATTAAGTTATTTTAAAGATATTACGATGTCGTTATTATATATATATATATATATATATATATATATATATATATAACAAAAGGTTAGAAACTTATATTTATATTAATATTAAAAGTAGATAATTACCTAAAGTCAAAATTGGCGATGATAACCATAACAATTTATATGCTACGGACTGAAGAAAATTGAAATTATGAACTAAATCAATAACATTGTCTTGTCAAAGTCGGTAGGTTCATACTTTTCCTAACCTAAGTCGAGAGGTTCTAAAGTTTCCTAGCCTCCTGACCACCCAACTTGTCTTTTGTCAAAGGTTATCTAAGTTTTAGAACTCCTTATATCACTGACACTTCTATTTATAAGTTTAAAGGTTCTAAAAATGTTCGACTCTTCTTTGTCAGTCCATTGGCAGTTCTCAAAACTTTACAACCTCCAACCAAATGTTCTCAAGTTTGGGTTTCTAGCGACTTTGCGACATATCCTTATATCACCGACTCCTTTTTTTATAAGTTTGAAGGTTCTAAAAATGCTCAACTCTTCTTTGTCGGTTTGTTGGTGGTTCGCAAAACTTCACAACCTCTGACCAGATGTTCTCAAGTTTGGATTTCTAGTGACTTTGTGACATAGAAGCTCTTCTCGACATGGATTGGCTTGAATAATTGTTGCAGATGATCTGTCTCAATGCACACTAAGAAGGGTATCTCGCATGGCCGAACTGGAATAGGTACTTTGTAGTTTTGTGGCCAGAATTCCATGTTGTTACCCTTGACATTGCAGACAATAGCACAAATTGGAACCCACCACTTGCTTTTGAAGTACTACAGATAGCTCTAAACACCTAAAACTGCAAAACACAAAGCACATAGTTAGCATAAAATTTGCCCTTCGCTGACGCCACCACTGAATGCTTGAGTGTGTAGTTTTTACTGCTTGGTACCATCAATGCAACACATAACTGCAATCAAATGACTGCACCCAAAATGACATTTTACTAACGACACCACTTAATGTTTAATTGAACAACTTATACTACCTTGAACCCTCCACGACACATTAGCTTCAACAACTGGTTACATTCCAATTTTATAACCCAACTAACTGTTGATTTTTTGTGTAGCTCGAAAGGTGGGATGTGGAGTTGCTTTAAAGCAACTCGAGTTGGATTTTTAGCAATAGCAGATTTTTTATTCTTTAATAGAATGTTTTCGAGTTTGTGAGGATAGGATAAATCCAAGAGTGATTTTATGTGTGATTGAAAGCCAAAGAATGCAAGGAAAGTTTTTTTTCTTGCATGCTAAGTAAAGCAGATGGGCTCTATATATGTAAGATTGTTGTAGCAAACTTGTATTGTATTTTTGAAGAGAAAGTTAGCTGTTAGGCTGAATAGAAGATCCAACATTTGTAGGTTTTTCCCCATTTTGGGGTTTCCTAGGTATATCTATGTTATTGTCTTTTTGTGATCGGCTTCTTGTTCTTTTTGCTTCCGTTGTTATTAGTTGTTGATTAATCTAGTTGTGTTAATTGTTATAAATCAGATTTCTTTCTGTGAATTTATTGTACAATTAATCTATTGTTGGGTTATAGAAATTAACATGGTATCAGAGCTCTAAACTTTGAATACGAAGCCAAGATTTGTGACACATATTTCAAGGAAAAAAATCAGATTTTTCGTCTCCGATTTCTTCTGTGGCTATGGCAACTAGTGTTCGATATGAGGATAGGCTTGAGGGTGCATCTAACTTCTTGCAGTGAAAGATTTGGATTACATCTATTCTCAAGGAGAATAGGCTGTGGATCTATGTTAGTACATAAGTGACACCGCCAACAAATGATCTTGTTGCCTTAGATTCACATGAAATCAAAGAGGCCAAGGCTCAGTGGATTATCCTAGATGGAGTAAGAGATCATTTAATTCCTCATTTATCGGGGAAAGACACCGCTAAGGAGATGTGGGATTCGCTCACAAGACTTTATCAGAGTCGTAAGCTGACGCTCAAGGAAAAATTGCATAATACCAAGATGTCTAAAGGCGAGAGTGTGACCTCTTACTTGTCCAAACTGACACAGGTCAGGGATGAGCTATCTGTTGTTGGAGAGACAATTAATGAAGATGAGTTGGTGTGTATAGCCTTGAATGTTTTTTCAAATCACTAGGAAGTGTTTGTCAAGTGTGTTGTCGGCAGAGATCGGCTACCTAATTGGGCGAGGCTTTGGGATGATTTTTTTCAGGAGGAGATCCGTGAAGGTGCTCATCAGACGAAGAAGGGTCAAGATGAAGAAAATATTGCTCTTGCAAGCAAGGGTAAGCAAAATTCTAATAAAGGGCAAACGAAAGGTTCTTCTTCCAAGAGTGGAAAGAAGAAATATCTGAGCAAGATAAAAAAAAAATTGCTGCCATTAGATGGGTCATTATGCTAGTCAATGTCCAAATAAGAAAAATAAAGACAAGCAAAAGAAGTAAGTTGCTACTACAGCAGAGGTGGATGATTTTGCATCACGATTTGAGAATGAGTTTTCACTCATTGCCTGTCTCTCAAGTTTAGTTGCTAAGAGGGTATGGTATATTGATAGTGAGGCTTCTTGCCACATGACGGGAGTCAGAGAATGTTTCACCAAGTTGGAGGAGAAGAAGTTAGATTTCTATATTGAGCTTGGAGACAATGCCAAGTACCATGCAACTCGTATTGGCACTGTCAAGTTTGAGAGGGAGTCTGGCAAACCCTTGTTGGTGGAGGATGTGTTGTATGTCCCTGGCATGACAAAGAATTTAATTTCAGTTTCTACTTTGGAAGACAAGGGTTACATTGTGACCTTTGAGAGGGGAAAAGTCTATATTTGTCCCAAGGATTCTCAAGGTTGTAAAAGTGATTGGATTCAAGCATGGCAGCTTGTTTCAGTTATAGTTTGAGCCAACACATGTGTTGGTTAGTAGCTGTAAAGGGCTGGGAGAATTGTGGCATAGGAGGATGGCTCATCTTCACCATGGAGCACTTAATATTCTTAAGGAAATAGTGACGGGGTTGCCTGAAATGAGGACAGAAAAGCATGAGTGCAAAGGTTGTGCACTTGGGAAATATGCCAAGACTAGTTTTCCAAGCAGTGACACTAGATCATAAGGGATTTTGGATCTCGTACACTTAGATGTTTGTGGGCCAATGTCAACAACATCCTTGAATGGATATGAGTATTATGTTACCTTCATTGATGATTTCTCCAAGAAGACGTGGATATATTTCATGGAGAATAAAGATGTAAGTCTTTAGTAGGTTCAAAGAGTTTAAGGCTCTCGTGGAGAACCAAACATGGAGGAAGATCAAGATATTGAGGTATGATAATGGAGGCGAGTATACCTTGAATGCCTTCAAATATTTTTGTGTTCAGGAAGGTATCAAGAAAGAGTTGACATTTTCGTACAATCCTCAGCAAAATGGGGTTGCCGAACGAAAAAAATAGGGCTATAGTTGGTGCAGCCAAGCCATGCTTCATGATCAAGATCTGCCTTGGTTCTTATGGGTAGAAGCTTGTAATACAACTGTGTATTTGCAAAATAGGAGCCCTCACAAAGTGTTGGGCAAGTTGACTCCAGAAGAGGCGTTCACTGGTAAGAAACCAGATTTGGGGCACATTCACATCTTTGGATGCCTTGTGTATTGTCACATTCCTGTTGAGAAGAGAACCAAGTTGGAACCTACTACAGAGAAGGGTATCCTTGTTGGGTACAGTGAAACTTCTAAGGCTTATCGGGTTTACATTCTTGCTCTCAGGAAAATAGTGGTTCGTAGAGATATGAAGTTCGAGGAAAAGAGGGCTCTTCAGAAGTCTAGCAACTTGATGAATGAGGAGGAGCAATCACCTACAGTTGAGGTAGCAAAAATTCCTCAAACTTCAGTTATGCAAGCTGGGTTATAGAAACTAACATGGAGAGCAGAGCGAGTAGGTCAAGCAGAAGGAGGAACAAATAATTCCTCAACCTCAGATTCCTATTACTGAGAAGAGGAGAAACAGGGCGGTTGAGCAGACACTGAGAGAGGCCCAAGAATATGTTGGTGATCCACAAGACTTAGTCAGATAGAGAAAGGCTCCCAGACGTTATTCTGATTATGTGGCACTTATGAGTGAATTAATTGAAGTAGATCCTTCCATCTTTCAAGAGGCATCCAAGCACCAAGTATGGAGGGATTCTATGGTGGAAGAGTATTCTTCCATCATGAAGAATAGTGTGTGGGAGGTAGTAGCACGACCATAAGATAAGTCTGTGGTGGGCTCAAGATGGTTGTATAAGATCAAGCATGTTGCAGATGGTAGTGTGGAAAAGTTCAAAGCCCGGTTTATGGCTAAGGGGTTTTCTCAGAAGGAAGGAGTTGACTATGATGAGACTTTCGCTCCAGTAGCCAGGTACTCATCCATAAGAGCTATCATTTATATAGCAGCACAGATGGGTTGGAGGATTCACCATATGGATGTAAAGACAGCCTTCCTCAACTGAGTGATTGAGGAAGAAATTTACATAGAGCAACCAGAAGGATTTGAAGCACATGAGAGGGATTCTCATGTATGCAGGTTGAAAAGAGCATTGTATGGACTCAAGCAAGCTCCTAGGGCGTGGTATTCATGTATTGACAATTACTTGCAGAGCGTGGGCTTCATCAAGAGTGAGGCAGATCCGAACTTGTACTTTGTTCAGGTGAAAGGAAAACTTCTCATATTGGTTTTGTATGTTGATGACTTGTTTCTCATAGGGTCAAAGGAGCTCATAGCACACTGTAAGCAGGATCTCGCAGGAGAATTTGAGATGAAGGACTTGGGGTTGATGCACTACTTTCTGGGATTGAATTTGTGGCAGAAAGAGGGAGAGATCTTCCTTGGACAAGGGAAATACTTAATTGATATCTTGAAGCGATTCAGGATGGAGAACTATAAGCCCATGTCCACGCCACTTGTGACCAACTGGAAGAAGATTGATGCTTCCAGATTAGAGGCAGTGGACCCGACTTTATACAGACAGTTGATAGGCTCTCTAATGTATCTGGTCAACACTAGGCCAAACATTTGTTTTGCAATAAACTCACTTAGTCAGTTTATGGTGGAACCTAAATGTGTGCACTAGATAGTTGTGAAGCATGTTTTGAGATATCTCCAAGGCACAGTTGATTATGGGCTAAAGTATGTTTAGCGGGATGGGGTGAAGCTTGAGGGGTTTACCGATGCAGATTGGGCAGGCAGTACAGCTAATTGGAAGAGCACTTCAAGGTGCAGTTTCAGTTTGGGATCAAGAGCAGTCTCTTGGTACAACAGGAAACAAAAGTTAGTTGCGTTGAGTTCTGCAGAGGCTGAGTATATGGCAGCCAATATGGCTACATGTGAGGCTATCTGGCTTCGAAAACTTCCAGTTGGGCTCTTTGATCAAGACTTGGATCCTATAGTCATTTACTGTGATAATCAGAGTTGTATCAAACTTTTTGAGAATTCAGTATTTCATGACAAGTCAAAGCACATTGAGATCAAGTACCACTTCATCAGAGATTGTGTGGAGAAAGGGATAGTAAAGCTCGAATACATTCCTACGAACGAACAGATAGCAAATATCCTAACGAAGGCCTTGATGAAGAGTAAGTTTGAATTCTTTAAGGATAAGTTGGGTGTTGTGCAGAACACCTTCCTCATTGAGAGGGAGTGTTGATTTGTTGTGTAGCTCGAAAGGTGGGATGTGGAGTTGCTTTAAAGCAACTCGAGTTGTATTTTTAGCAACAACAGATTTTTTATTCTTTAATAGAATGTTTTCGAGTTTGTGAGGATAGGATAAATCCAAGAGTGATTTTATGTGTGATTGAAAGCCAAAGAATGCAGGAAAGTTTCTTTTCTTGCATGCTAAGTAAAGAAGATGGGCTTTATATATGTAAGATTGTTGTAGCAAACTTGTATTGTATTTTCGAAGAGAAAGTTGGTTGTTAGGCTGAATAGAAGATTCAACATTTGCAGGTTTTTCCCCATTCTGGGGTTTCCTGGGTATATCTATGTTATTGTCTTTTTGTGATCGGCTTCTTGTTCTTTTTGCTTCCGCTGTTATTAGTTGTTGATTAATCTAGTTGTGTTACTTGTTATAAATCATATTTCTTTCTGTGAATTTATTGTGCAATTAATCTATTGCTGGGTTATAGAAACTAACACTAACTTCCCCCGACACAATCTCTGTGAATCTTTACTTTATCCAAACATCTAAATTGCTGCTTCAAGCCTTGCTAATCCAAGATTTTCGGATATGCTTCCATTTGAATATCATCCAAAATCTCAATTATTAATGAGTCAACTTCAATGTGTAATTTTGAAATTCTTAAATTCAAGGCAACTTCAAAACCTAGCAAAATTTCTTGAGCTTCAGCTTCGTTATTCATTCATATTGGAAGTTGGTATGACCTTACTACAATTACTTTCCCCATTGAGTTTCAAATACAAATGTCAACTCCTAAAACTCTCGGATTACCTCTAGAGGAACCGTCAAAGTTGAGCTTTAAAAATTAAGAGGATGGAGGATTCCATTTTACTTCTTCCCTCCTCACCTTTGGCTTGCTTGTTTGATGTAAAATCCCTGGAAAAGGCAATACAATATTTCTTGAGCTCTTCAAAACAAAATCATCCCAACTTGTATAGATAGAAGAAGGATATATAATTATAAGACCACCACCATTACTAAATTTATTTGGTTTCAAAATGATGATAATTACTTTCTTATACCTAATAAAAAAAAAAGAAAATTATTATTATTTTTAAATAATTAATAATTAATTATAATAAATAATCTTATAGAGATTTTAAAATATTATCACAATCTTATATCCTACCTCTCCCTTTTTTTATTTCATATGATGAGTTAAGTTTAAAGTTTAAAAATAACATTTATTATATTGAAAGACATTATATTATGACAACAAGACAAGGACCATCACATCGTGATTATGTAAGAAAAAACTAAAATAGAGCCTAGAAATATATTTTTTAAATTAACATTATAAATAAATAAAAATAATAATAGTTAACATAATTAAATAAAACATAAACTATAATTATAGGTGGTATAAATATAGATAAACTGACACATAAGTATATATAACTATACAAATGAAATCAAACAAAATAAATAAATAAAGATGAGCAAAAAGAAGGAGAATAGTTAAAGGAGAAAAATAAAGGATGAATTATAGAGGTAAGAATCTTAAAATATTAAGATTTCTTTGTTTGTTATGCTTAGTAAATTTTTAAATAGTTTGATATCAAGTTTAGATTAAAATTTAAAGGATTTGACCACAAAAATAAATTTTATTAAATCTTATTTATATTAATATATTTAAATAGAATCC
Organism: Sequoiadendron giganteum; assembly: GCA_007115665.2. NCBI lineage: Eukaryota > Viridiplantae > Streptophyta > Pinopsida > Cupressales > Cupressaceae > Sequoiadendron > Sequoiadendron giganteum. The sequence continues at coordinate 16,573,329 of CM021107.1, read as the reverse complement.
ACCACTAATAAATTTTTTTATTAAATATTGATATAATACATTGAGATATTTGTATTTAACTTCCATATATTTTTTTCCTAAAATTTAAAGTTTACTAATATACTAATCCATTGTATATAATTTAGATCTATATCTAGATTAATATTTTACAATGTAAATCTATGTAAAAGCGAATAGCCACAAACACCTAAAGTTTTCTTATTGCCTATGAAAACAAGAAAATCATAATATCTCTCAACATATTTTACATAAAAAATTTAAATATATTTTTCTATATATATATATATATATATAGTTTACTTAAATTATTTATAAATAAAAATATATGTTTAGTATGAAGATTCTTTAGTCACAAAAATAATTTTAAGATTTTTTTTAGATTGATTTGATTTAAGGGGAAAGTTATTCTTTCAAAACTTGTGGGAAGGAAGGCTTTTTAGAATTTTCAATATACAAAAGAAAACATATTCATCCACAATCAATCAACCATTATACTAATAAAAAATCATAAAAAATAAATAGAAATAAATCATAAATGCCACTTTGTCATCTATCATGAAAATAAAAAAAATAAAGGTGTCCTAAGCATTATTGACTTCAACATTCAAGATGTTTGTCTTATTCCCATGTGGATTGTTGCTCTCTATATGGTGATGCCCTTTTGAAACATTTAGTGATACAAAAAATGAGTATTGTTAATATTTTGGTTTTTGGATGGATGTGAATTGGAAGGATAAATTCCTTCTCACTCCCTTCTTCAATAATCATCTTATATAAATAAAAATATTTATTTTAGACTAAAGCATATTAGTATCTTAAATATAATATGGATTCCTAACAAGCATGAGTAGATACCATATACTTTACCTTTATTTTTTATTTAAAGTGATCACAATGTACTAATTTCTCATCCAAATAATGACACTGCCAAATAAGTTAAAGACATAACTACGAGTAGATCTCTTTATTTCAACATATTTTTCTGAACTATAATCTACATATACTTGAATATGCATTGATTATTAAAGTTCACTTACGAAATAATATATTTGATAGCATGTAGATTACTCAAAAGTACCCTACAAATTCTTGATGAACCTCTTGACTACAACTCAATGATCTCAACTAGGATTAGCAATAAAATAGCCCAAGACTCTCATTGCTTGGGAAATGCTTATTCTAGTAAAAATCATAACAAAAAAATACTACCAACTACATTAGTAAAATGAACACGAGATGTACCTTTTGTCTCACGAAATATAGATGGGTACTACTCAATTGATGACTTAGTCACCACTATTTTTCTCTATGATGTTAAAATATTGCAATACAAAGTTCATATAGTTAATTTGGTTGAGTCGATGCTTTCTATTTTATCTTATCTTCTAATATTCATGCCTAAGATGAACTCAATAGGATCCAAGTCATCCATATAAAATTATTGAAAATGATAATAGTTCAAGTCCCTAATAACATCCTCATTGTTGTAAAAAATAGCATATCATTAACATGATGTGGGAACAAGGAAACAAATTTCATCATGTTTATAATAAAGTAGCATATTCATGAAAGGAATAATAATGGTACCTAAAGAAAATCTACCCACATTGTCAAATATTCTACTAATAAGATAAAATGACTATAATTTTGACATGTATCTTTGTATTGAACTTTAGTTCAAGAATACCAAATGTATATGTTCAAACTGCATGCATTACCAAGTGAGGAGCATTTGTGTTATGTGACTTTTTTTCAAAGAGAATGTTATGAAATAACCCTTTAGAATTAAAAGGGGGGTAGAAAAATAAAGGATATTATGATCCTTAGTTAAAAGAGATATTAATAAAGAATGTGTATAAAAACTCTCTTTAAAAGGTGGAAGAATAATTAGTTATTTAAATAATTATTAAATGCAACCTTTGTGAAAGGGTATGATTTTTTGGAAACCGCCCCTTAAGGCTTATATAAGCATTTATGTGAGACTTGGAAAGGCATGGGAAAACATTCAATGATGGAGAAAATTTTAGGAGAGAAGAGAAAAAGGAAAAGAGAAATTGAGAGGGAAAAAAGGAGTGGAGGTTAGGGTCATTGGTTAGCATTGAGACATTTGGAGAAGGGGCACACAAGGGTGTGTCCAACTCGGGGTACAGTGTGCACTCAAGAGTGTCTTGGTTAGGGTTTTTATTTATTTTGTGAAGGAAGGTTGGGTTCTATCTAAGAATCGGCTCCTTTGGGGGTGCTTCCTTGCCATGGAGATCTTGGACTTGTAAACATTCCTCTGAGCATCGAATAGCAACCTCTTTAGGAATTACAAATATGTGTTTTGATTAGATTAAAATGGGAAGGGCTTGTACCCATTGCAAAATAGCCATAGAGGCTAAATGAGGAGCTCACAAGAAGTGAAATTCCCAAAAAGAAAACACAAAATAAACAACAACTAACTGACCAACAAGAGAAATAAAACAAAACACAAAGCAAAACCAACAAGGGACTGAAACTGCAATGGTCTCCCTGAATCTCGAGACCACTAATTGATTGCCAGGAAGTGGAGATTCTCATTGAATGACAAGGATCCCTTCTGAATAGATTGGGTCTCCATGGTAGTGGCTTGAACCAAACTACCCACCATCTTGCCTTTTTTTTACGCATGACTATCATGAGGACCATCCTCTACCACCCATTTTCCATGACTATTTCTTAGTTCTTGTTGAAAGACTTGGATGGCCAAGATGATATTCTTCATATTTTCCTTGTTGTAATCAATAATCTCTTTGAGACAATGCATAGTTTTGTCCTAGTTGTATGAATAGTGGCAATCTCCTCCTGTAATTTCATTTTATCCTCCTCTATACCCATAAGGGCTCTAAGCTCGTCCACCTCCTTGTCCCAATTAGCTCATCTGTCAAACAATTTGGCGAGGGAGGAAAGCATATCCCAACGCCTACCATCCTTGACCTCATCGAGCCATGGGGCTTGCTAGGTAAGCACCTTGTTTTCCAACACCTGGATTTTTTCCTTCATAGTAATAGTTGATCTGGAAGCCACTTAAGGATATCATTCTAGACATTGATAGTTACCAAAATTTCATTCATTTTATGTTGTAGGGGAACACATGAGGCACAAATATTTTACCCAGAATGGGTTCAGTAGAGGTCCCTTCTAAATTAATGTAGAGTTTAGGATATTTTGGGGGGCTAGAAGGGTTAGTGATAGGAGGGGTATTAGGAACATTAGACACCTCATCTTGAACAAGGGAGTGTGTGGGAGAGTGTTGGTATGTGGCGACTGATCATTGTATACTGTACACTCTTCATGTATCCCTGCTTTTTCGTGAAATTGCCGAAAAAGGGAAAAACCCCAATTTTGTATAACCCTAATCCAGAAGCTTCTAAAAATTTGGATATAAGGGTTTTGTAATAGAGTTACAGTAGCATAAGAAAATGCGATAATTCACGATATTGTAATAGGGTTTTATACTAGTTAATGAAATCATTGGATGGCTGCGGTTTGGTGGATGTAGCCCACATTGGGTGAACCACGTTAAATTCTCTGTGTTATTTTTCTGTGTATTTTATTTTTGGTTTATTTAATAAAATCTACATTTAGCTTTTAGATATCTGCCTTTGAAAACCTAACAAAGAGTTTTCAGGGGTAGGTTTCCAAGACTCACCATCCAAGTTATCTGAATTATTAGAGCCAGAGGTAGAAATAGGGGTTCTTTCAATGAAATAAACACAATTAAAGGGGTTGGGAGGGGTTTCCTCATTGGTACAGGTTTTACCCTAATCCCTGGTGATTCTATGAGTGGTGGTTGGGGTTTCATCCAAAATAAAATTGATAATGGGGCCCTTAGGGGGGTCGGTAGGATTCATATGACCAAAGTGTTTCTCTTGACAGTAGTTAGGGAGGGTAAAAGGGCAGCCTAATGATGGTGAAGGCATAAAATTAAACCCTGGTGAATGGGGAGATTTTTAATTTTACCCTAGACATTCTTAATGAACTATTCAGGAGAAGAGAAAGTCCAAAATGTAAAGTTCATTTTGACATTATAGCAAAAATTATAAAGCATGGGAAAGAGATGGGCATAAAAATGACCTAAACAACCCTCTAACATGACATATCTCATAAGAACCTCCACAATTTTACTCCACACCTCAGGGAGGTCGACCTTGTTGAAACCATTTTGGAGTTCGTTAACCTTTTCACCATCTTTCAAAAACTTGTCCATTTCTTACTGATAGTGCCCCTTAGGCTTTCAAGGGATGCAAAAGTTGTCCAACAAAAGCCTTGTCACCTCAACAATTAACTCAACATTCAGAAGGAAGGAGCACCCGCCAATGGTGATGGTACCCCCATGAGTTTGTGAACTCAAAAGATAGCTTGGGGTCATGCCCCTTCATACCCTCCACATACGAGGCCAATATACCTAGTTGAATAATAGTACAAACCTCCCTATCTTGCTTCCACACCTCAGAGGAGGCAGGTTTGTCCTGGACCAGCTCGCCCCCCATGAAAAAACTCATAGACAATAGAGCAAGAGAAAGAGTTCAGTAGAAATTTTGAGAAGAATACCTAATCCAGGAATAGAAAGGCTTATGAAAATACTTCCTATAGAGGGTAATGTTTCATAATTGTAAGACGTGGAAGATGACGAAGGGATCTGACAAGAGATCCAACTCAATCTCTTTTTTGTATTAATTTAACATTATTATTAACTAACTCACACATGCCTAGAGATTTGACATATATATTATGATCCTAGATAATTAAATTTGAAGTAAAAATTCCAAGGTTAGCTAGTGTATCCACCACTTTATTTCCATTTCTATACACATGAGTAGATCTTCTATTCCCAAGAGTAATCATGAGATTGTGAGTTGATAGGATGGGGTCACGGAGGGACCAACTAGGTTTAGCCATCCCAGTCAGCAAAAGAATTATGTTTTTGGAGTCTCCTTCAATGGCTAGGTTGGAAAATCCAACATTCGTGGAAATTTGAATACCATAGAACATTGTCGCCACCTTCGCAAAGTTGGAGAAGTGAACACCAAGATTCATCACATAAGCTATAATCATTTTCCCATTATGATCATGAATGACCCCACCCCCACCTACTCGAACCATGTTGTGTTTGGTTGAGCCATCAAAGTTGATCTTAAGCCAATTGGGCTCTAGGGGACCTACAAATATACATGTTATCCAAATCTATTTGCAATCATTATTTTAAATTTTTAATTGATTTATTTACTATTTCTATAAATATTATAAATGTTTTTCATTAGGTTATTGATGCATATTAATATTAAAAAATTAGAATATTATAATTATGATGTTAACCTGAGTGGATTACATGGATGTGTTATTTGATTTACTATGCTAATTTTTTAATTTAGAATCCTTGTCTATTTGATACATATTGTAGCTTACATATCATTTTAAGGCATGGCATCTTATAAATTATTTTAACTCTAGTATTTAATCTATAAAATGTGTGGCTAATACTTAAATAACTTTAAGAGAAAAATTGGCATCATAATTTGGTGTTTAATTTATCATACCTAAAATATGACTTACCTAACCACACCTAATTTTAGCCTATCCTAAGCCATTAATTAAATAAATAATATCTATTTAATTAATTAATTTATCCCATCACATTTATCCCACCTTATCCTAGCCAATTAATTAAATAAAAAATTATCATTTAATTAATTTACTTATTTATCCATTACCTTTATCCCCAAATCCTCCAACTAAATCAATTAATTAATTTAGGCTAATTAATTCCCATTACCTTTTCCTCCAATATTTAATTTTAATTTATTCCTCAAACCTTATCTATTTAATCCTCACCCTTTATCTTGTTCATATGGATCACAATCTAAACTTGTCATAATGTGACAAGTGTCCCTATCATATGTCTAACTAAGACCTTGCCATCATGTGACATTTGAATCTAGACACTTCCCAAAAGTAAAACAAACTTTTCATCTCATCCCTTCATTTCATATCCCACCTCTTAATCCTAGCCTTTCACATAAGGATATTCCCTACTGCACTTCCTAAACCTAACCCTTATCCCTAATGTGACACTTGCCATATGACTACAACTTTGATCTCAAACCTAATTATCATTCAATCATATTCATCCACCACTCAATGCATCTTGGCACTTGATTTCATTCTTGGAATTTCTATAAATGAGAGGCCTTGCATCCCATTTGCATGAAAATTTCATATTCACAGCCTTATGATGTTGGATTTTCTATCTACTTCTCTCATTTTTTATCTATTTATTCCATAGCCTAGCTTATCTTCCATTATCATATCCTTATCTATCCATTTCCTCTATAATAATATCAATCCTATCATCATGTCATTGGTTTTATAAGCAACCACATTCCTCCATCAACACATCAAAAGAGAAAATCAAGTGGAGCTAGGGTGCACTCTACTTTAGCTCTATTGAGGAGAAATAAAAGTTTTAGGTGAAGGTATTGTGTGTGTATTGCATTATATTCAATTTCATTTACCTTTAATCTATTTTAGCATTCTCAATGGATCCCACATCCCTAATCCGACCTTTACTGAGTTTTTGTTGAGTTCTTAGTTGCAAGTTCTAATTCAACACTCAAATTTGTGATTCAACGCTTTCCTTCAATAAAATTACACTATCATTGCAAATTTTTGTGCCTTTGTTTAGTAGAACTATGCTTTTGTGGTGACTTTTGATGCTTTTGTTGTATCTCGTCACACTTCCATTGCGAAAAATTGTGTCATTTCACAAACTGCACCTATGTTGGACTAAACTATGCTTGTATTTTGTTTAATATTTTAGCTATTTTAGTGCTAACCCTTGGTTTTTGTCTATTCATTTCTACATTTTCCTAACACTTTTCTTGCAATTTTTTCTAATTCATCTTTTTTGCATGTTTTAGATTTTCCTAACATTTTGTTTTGTAGAAATTAGGGCTAGTTATCAATTTTTCCTCTAGATCTAGGGTTTTTGTAGAAGCATGCCTTTGTTTCAAATTTTGACACTTTTTGTTTCAAATTTTAGTATGTTTCTTTTGAATTTCAATGCTTCCATTATGAGAAAATGTGCCCACATCTTACAAATTTGTGCCTACATTTTGACTTTCTATGTTTCTGTTTTGACTTTTTGCATCTTTTTTTTGACTCATTGCTCTTCTACTTCACAAATATGTGCCTTTGCATAGGTATACTTTTATTTTTCCTATGTTTCTGCACTTTTGTTTTATCAAAAGGCACCATTGTTTGGTCTTGCAGTGCATTTGTTTCACAAAGTTGCGCTTCTATTCAGTTTCCTTCATAAGTTTTCCAAATTCTATTTTTTTTCTTATCCAAACAAATTCCTTTAGGGGCTTCACCCCCAAACCCCTATTGGTGGGGGATCACATTTGGACCTCACGCCCCCTATTTTTGGGGTGAGTGTACCAACCCCCATCATGAAAGGGGTTCAAAATTTTTATGGTTATCTTCATGCTAAAAATCATTTTCTTTGATAATTTTTCCATCTATCCCCTTATGGTACAACTTGAAATTACTAGTCAAAGGAAAAAATCATCAAACTACTAAAATATTTCTTGCAGATTCACTTGTTCAAGGCTTTCTTTTTTCCACTAATCTAGGTACATTTATTTTCTTAAGGTTAATGAACATTGTTTGATGTGTCTTTGAGTGAGTGGTGTGTATGTTGTCCACTTGCACCTTCCTATGATCTTGAGGATTTAAAAGATCAGTTTCTATTATTTTCTTTTCCTTTTCATCCCAATGAACCTAATGTGTGTATTCTCTCCCCCTATGCTTCGTGTGATCTTGGGTAACCAAAAAAAATCATATCGTTCCTTTAGGAGGCCTACCTAGGGATTTCATCACTCTAGGGGATGACCTCAACTCCTATATTTTGGTGAGTATAAAGTGTGGGAGGTGAATTTAAAGACACATCTCTTGGAAGTGGAATCTTGTCAATATAGGCTAAGCCTCCAAGAACTTTATACCTTGGAGAAGTGAAGGTGGAGAGTGGGCTATCCTCTCCTCTCGATTGTTTGGAATTATTCTCTTTCATCTATAGATTTGGGCCTCATATACCCTTGAGGTATTTAGAGGACTCCCTAGCAACTTTGTTCATCTTATTTTAAGACTTATTTCTTAGTGTGGTGTAGGGTATAACCGATCATGCCCAAAGTTACTCACAATGTATTTCATCTTGTTGAGGTGGCATATATCCCTTGGTAGGGCCTTTTCCTTCTAACACAAGGGGTGTAAAGGTGGTACATGACCTTTGCATACCCTAGTTTCCCATTCATTTGGAGGTATTAACCTTTATCTAGTGTGACTACACTATGTCAACACTCCCACTTTAATAACTATAGGCTTGTGCAAGTGCTTGGTGTGTCTTCTTGTGTTAAACCAGTGCATACCCATCTCCTAACTCCTCAAGCCAATTTTTTTGTGTGTGCTTTTAAATCTATCTCCTAGTGAAAAAAGTAAAACCTTTATCCTAGTCCAACTGATCTTCTAATCTCTTCATCCAAACCCACTTATCCAACCCTTTATTTATACAAATCATCTAAACTCATCTATCCTCTTTCCAGTATTATCCCCTATCCATACAAACCTTCTAAATCCTTCCAACTTGGTTCTTCACCCATTAAAATGTTTCCAATCCAATATCAGTATCCAACCTAATCCTTCATCCATATATTTACTCCAAACCTCTCCAATCGAACCTTTCCTTAATCCAAATCCGATTTCATCCTTCCCCTTCATCCTTAGGTCATATTCTTCTAACCCCCAATCTATTTTTAAGTCATCATCCTAATTTCCACCCTTACCCACAATCAATCCCAAACTTTCCTCTTCCAATAGATAATATACCATGTATAACCATCTAATCTATCCTCCATCCAATCTAGTCTATTATAATCCACCCACATCCATTCCAACCCCATCCAAAATAATGAACTTATATCCTAACCCAAAAAGACCAAAGATCACAATTAAGGTCAACCAGTCCAATTATATTGATGATGATGAGGATAGTCTTATGGACCACCTTGAATCCATTTTAAATAGACAACCTTCTCCAATCTTCCACAAATCATCCACCCATAATAAAATTCCTTCTATCCAAGCAATGAATAACAAAAACTACCTTATTACACCTCCTCACATATCTATTAGTTATTTTTATCCTACCTTTGACAAGGGAAATCAAACCCCCATCTAAATTGAATCCCCTCAAGTCCCATCCACAATATCCCTATGCACCACTATTGATTTCATTTTCACTCACCACTTTAGCAATGATAAAGATTCCATGCTTGGATACTTCCTTAGTATTGGTGTGAAACTTCCATCCTCCCCACCTCCATCCAATTCCAATCCATATCCTATTGCTTATCCTTCCCCTTCCTTTGACAAGGGAAACCAACCCTCTATCTAAAATTTCCTTCCCATCCCATCCAATGATCTCCTTACATCTCATGATCATATACCTTTTATCCCACCTCATGATCCTCTTCCATCTCAAGAGAAAGGCATACCTTCCACACCATCTAATGATCCCTCTCATAATAAAGATAAAGATGTATCATCCACTCCATCTCATGATCCCATCCATTCCACTCCATCTTATTCTCCTCCTCCATCCCATGATCCTATCCCAAGTCATGATCAAAGCATCCCTTCAATCTTAATCCTCTAAAAGATCCATTCAACCCTATCCAAGATACACATGAACCTCACACATATCAAATAGGTTCCTCCACTTGCATCCAAGTTGGTTTATTGCATGAACCTATTGTTCCTCCCATTTCATGTCCTTCTCAAAATGGACTTGCATTTTAATTCCAAACCAATAAGTATCCCATTGACAAAATAATTTATCAAACTATGTAATACCAAGTTAGGTCTTCATGAACAAGGCATATTATAATCCCTACATATCAAATCAAATCCACATTTTCATGGTCTTGGATATCAAGCTCAAGATGCTAGTACTCCTCCCAAAACTAGCATCCCTCCACTTAATTCCAAACATTCATATCCTCCATCTTTTAAATCATCTTGGGTCCTTATATTCTAAATCTCAAGCCTTCATCCCTTCCATGTATTTTGGGTCCCTATATCCCAAAACCAAGTCCTTCATCTCTTCCATCCATCTTGGGTCCTTATATCCATCCATCCACTATCCACATCCCCACTATCTCAAAATTGTTTCATTCTATCATAAATCAAGATAAACCAAAGTACACATCCTTGAAGCCCTTTCAACATCCTACCTACATAAGACCATTCATAAGACCTCAATATAATTCCTTTCCATCCACCAATCTCAAATGTTCTCTTGAAATCAATTTGGATGCCAAATCTCAAATACATAAAGTAAAAAATCTACATGCATACAAGGATCAACATGTCCCGTCTAAAAGACATGCTAAAACAAAGTAAAATCAGATCCAAAAGAAAAAAAGCTAAATCCAATAGGCCACAAAGGCCCATGAAGAAAAAATAAATCCATGTGGATCCCTAAGAAACTAATAGAAGAAATACATATCAAGGAAAAATGCAAATTTGCATCCATATGTGCTAATCCAAAAGTTTCATTCACTCTTAAGCCCTCCAATCCTCCATTTGATAATCCTTCATCTTCAAAATCATTTTTGGGCCCTTTTATCCCAAAATCCACTATCCTAAGTCCTCCATCTCCTTCATCCATTTTGGGTCCCTATGTCCCAAAATCCATATCAACTTTGGGTCCTTATATCCCAAACTCCATATCTACTCCTCCATATAAATCTCCAAATTCAAAATCCACTTCTCATGCACAACTCCACCACCCTCCAAGATGTATACCAATGTTTATCTTGCCAAAATTTCCATCCATGAGTATGCACCCCATCCATCATCCAATATTCATCCCCCATCACACTCCTTTAATCCAAGCCTTTGCATAAATCCATATCTTTCTCTCTATTTTATCATCCATTTCACCCCCCTTACCACTATTCTACCAATGTCTATGTGCATGCCTCTAATTGCCATGATCAATTATAAAAAATTTTCAAAATAACACAAATCTATGTGAATAGGAATAGATTACATGACATGAAAAAGGAATATCATCATATTGCATACCAACATCATGAAGAGGTAAAAAGTGTAATTTCATCAATATCCATCATAAAATGTTTATTAATAAAATAACCTAAATCCTCATTAGGTGCATTATCATGTATCAAAATCCATAAATAAATAGAACCAATATGAAGCTCATGGACAAGTGAGATGAGTGAATATAAAATTAAATTATAAGATCTAACAACCCAATCTAAAAATTGGACTAAGTGGATATTTAGGATATTAGGGTCATATCACTCTAGTTCACAAAGAGGCATGGAGGATATATTATTTGGGTTCATTTTGAAGGATTCTAGTTGATATATTAGTGTCTATTTTAAATTTTTCACTCCATAATTATTGAGAAAATTACAAGGTTGAGAGATGATCAAGATTTATTAGCATCCATATTAGTCATACAAGGATTATACTAAATTTCATTTAAATTTTTACAATTATACAATGGATGTAGCACAAAGTATGAAAATAAGAGGAGATTGGATTCTGAAAAAAAAAAAATTGGTAGAATGGTTTCTATTAGTTGGGTTAAGAAAATTCAATCTAGTTTTATTGTTAATTATATTACATATTGGACAAGTGGTATGGAATATCTTCTCCTATTTATAGATCACCTACTATATAAAGGAGAGAAAAACATGTACATGATAAAACAATATCTCCATAAAAAATATACCCTCATTCATAGCATAGAAAATCATGAGATAATCAAGGATGGATGGGTTTGAAGCCACAAAACAAACAAACACATCATAATTAGTAATGTATTTATGTAAATCAACTAGGGAATTATTTATGAGGATCCATGATAATGAATAATCCTAGGGTGAGCAAGTTGGACCAAATAGATATGACAAAATAATGACTCAAACTCTAATAAAGATGGATCAATGATAAATAAATGAGAGTGGAGAAAAACTAATAAAATATAATGTAAAAGGAATGTGATAAAGCATTATATATAAAACTCTAATTGCAATGAAGGATAAACTATAATATCAAACCCTAGTTCATGTAAGATATTAGGTTCACCAAAGATGTAAGAAAAAAAGGATCTTATACATAAATGATCTAAGTAAATTAAATATATAGAATAATAAAAAATGAACCTAATATATTAGCTAGGAATCATATCAAATAATTAAAATAAATTCTATAATTAAATTATAAATAAAACGTGAGGTACTTAGCTTTAAATTTGATGAAGATTGGATTATGTATATGTTGGAAATTTACTTGCCACAATTTTTGGAAATGAGGGCCTATAATGGACTATCATTAACCTGTAAATATTATTTTGGAACTCCCTGGTTCCTGTCCATAAGTGTGGATATGATTCTATATTAGGAAAAGGATTTTAAATCAATATATAATAAAATGAATGCACAAATAAAATATAAAATAACATAAAACAAAGAGACACATATATATGGTTTGTGCAATTTGGGATACACCCATGAAGAAACAACCAATCCTTCCTTTATTTCATCCAAAAAAATGAAGGGATACAACCTACGATACATCGGTTGTAACTTCCTCTTCTCTCTATAACAATATCCTCATAATACAACACATAGGCTCCATAACACAATACCCTCATAAAAGAGGTTTGCCTTCTAGGGAAAGAAAAACCAACATAATCTATATCGTCCAATCTATGACCTAATTATGAATGATCCAAATTTATAATGAATAAATATATATATCAAATGTGGCTTTTAGGGGTGTTGCTCTCATACCCTCATATTGCATGTGACTCTGAGATCCCCCTGCCAAGGGGATTGGCCCCTCGAACCATGGGTGCCGCTTGCATCTCCTATGTTATAAATATTGATCAATAAGAATAGAATCCATAGCCAATAATCTCCCACTTAGAGACCGATCATGACAACTATAGGAAGATAATCAGGCTCCACCAGCAATCTCCTACTTGGATACTAGTTACAATAAATCCATCATTATTGCTCCCATTTTCCAAGACTTGGAAAGTTTCTCCTGAGTTACTACCTTTGCCAACATGTCTGCAGAATTTTGGCTAGTGTGTATATTTTCCAACTTCAACTATCCATCTTCCAAAATTGATCATATGAAATGATACCCGAGCTATATATTTTTAGTCTTAGAATGAAGGGCTAAGTCCTTCAAAAGATGAATGAAACTCTAGCTATCACTATACAGCCTACTATCCTCCTACTTCTTTCCCAATTCCTCCATAAGCCTTTATAAGCAAATAATCTCTTTACTAGCCTTTGTGGCAACAACATACTCTACTTCTATTGTTGAAAGCATAACAACCCTCTACAACCTTGAATTCCAACTTATTAATTCTCCACCTACAGTAAAAAACATACCTTGTGTTGCCCCTCCTGTTATCTATATCACCTACTAGATCTTAGTCAACATATCTCTATAAAGTAGAGTTGGAACCTCCAAACATAATGCTTGAGTAGCAGTACCTCTCAAATACTTGAGAATCCACTTAGCTACATTCCATACTCTTTTTTTTTATTGTTCATATACTTGCTCATAGCTCCCGCTGTTGGATGTTGTGGTTGTGTTGTTGATATGTGGTTGTCGTTGATGTCAACACTATTAGCATTGGTGCCTTCAAGACTGTATATGTCAAAGATATTGAGAAAATTATAATAAATATGTTGTAGGCAGTCTATGAAGTTGTGAAGATCAGAGTGGTGGAAAGTTATGAAATTTGGTATTCATAAGTCACACATTAAAGGGTTTGTTGTTGAGCCTATCTAGTATATCCTCTAGAATTTTCAAAGGTGCACATCAAGATTCGAGCAAGATATGATTTTATGTGTTCCTATAGTTATTTTGTTACTGTAACAGGTGTTTCTGGAAGAAGAGAATACAATTTTGGCAAATTGAGTTGTTGTGTATTCTTTTGAGATGTTCGTTGATGTTTATAGATCATGCTCTATCATTTTTGTACGTCCGCACTGATCAGTGTGTTCGTGATCAAATATTTTTCCTTTGCATGTTCAATTTTTCATGTTCTTGGGCGACATGGTGGTTGTAGGTGTTGCCGATCCTTGTGAATTAATTTTTGAATACTTGGCATGTTTGAGGATGTTGATTAGGTCTTCATTATGTTGAGATTGACTTAGGTTGGTGCGCATTGAGATTTGATCATGAATTGGGCCGACATTTTGTATTCATATATTATTTACTTTTGGCCGACATATTTGTTGATGTAATTTCATGAAGCAAATATATAAGAGCAATTTTTTTCTTCATTTGGTATGAATGTATAAGAAATATGTGTGATATATGTGTGAATAAAGATTAGATCATTCGGTTGTAGAGCAAAGTGTGAAGGAGTTTGAGTGAAGTGTGAAGAAGTGTTTTTGTGCCTAACCAAAATTGTCATCAGGCTTTTTGAAGAAGCTAATTTCTCAGCTCAACCTCATCAGATCAATTTAATCTGATTTTTTTATGTAAGGAAATGAGTCTTCCCTTCTAAGTAGTGAGCTCTAGGCAATGTGCTTGAATTCATGTGCATTCCTTATTCATTTCACTTATACTTTTAACAAGGTATAATTGTGGATTTGGGGAGGTTCTATTTTTGGCTAGTGTTGTGTGTTTCTGATTTGATTCATGCTTTCACTGTTAATTATCAAATATGAGATTAAAGGTTGATAAAGGTTAAATAAGTTTAAATTCTATAACTAATTCACCACCCTCACTCTTAGTTGTATATCCTTGATTTTCCAACACCCACTACATGTGCAATATCTAGCCTTGTACACACCATGCCATACATCAAGCTACCAATTTTTTATTCCAATTGGAACCTTGGAAATGCAGTTTATCTCCTCTCATGTCTTGTGACACATCTCCTTAGGTAATTTGAAATGACTGGGCAAAGGTGTACTAACTAATGTTTCATATTTCATTTGAAATATTTTCAACACCTTCTCTATGTACTCACTTTGAGACAATGTTACTATGTGATTTTTCACATCTATTACATTTCTCATACCAAGAATTTTCTTTGTAACACCCAAATCCTTCATTATAATGATTTGGCTAGTTTATTTTTCAGTACATTTATGTACTACATGTTAGACCTTGCAACAAGTATGCTATCTATATACAATAACAAGATAATATACACACAGTGATGAAAATCAGATTTACTATAACCTTGATCTATCATAAACCTCTCAAATTTTAAATACCACTATCTTAGATATTTCTTTAGGCCATACACACTCTTCTTCAACCTATACACTAAGTTCTCCTTATCTTTGACCTCATACCCTTGTGGTTGCTACATATAAAATTCTTCCTCTAGATTCGCATGAAGAAAACTATCTTTACATCTAATTGTTCAAGATGCAAATCTTCTACTACCAGTAGACTTAAAATAGTTCTAATTGAAGTTATTTTAACAATAGGATAAAATATTTCATCAAAATCTATAATTATTTTTTTGCAAATCCTTTTACAACAAGTCTTTCCTTGTACCTCATTTTTTCTTCATATTATTCATTCATCCTATAAAACCATTTGTTTAGTAATTCTCTTTTATCAAGTCATGTAGCTCAACTAAATCCAAATTTTGGTTCTATAACAAAGATTCCATCTCCTCTTTCATTTCGTTCTCTGGATTTGATATGCCCTTCTTAGACTTCCCACAATTTATTGGGTTCTTTCCTCTTTCCTTTTGTCTTGCCCTATTCTCCAAATAAAAAGAATTAATTGATGTTTCACTTGTGATTTTTATCACATTTCCTCACTAAGGATAACACCAACAACGTCATCATAATTTAAAGTGTTTAAACCAAAGAAAAAATTACTCACATCCATGACCAACCTATCTCAGCTTTCTAGCAACTACCACAAAATAGAGCCCTAACCTCATCATTGATTGTGACTAGTGACTAGTGACCATGTTAAACTCATTTAAATGATCAACAAAAACCCACCTTCTAACATCCTCATATTAAATAAACATTTCTTAAGAAATATCTTATTAAAAGTTGACAATTTTTCATATAGTTTTAGCTAATGTTGACATTATATCCATCATCATTTTTTTTATGTATTGAAAGCCACCGATGTTGCTAAGAAAAAACTTATTGTTCCTAGTGCCTTTCTATTTTGAATCTCCCATTCTTGATATTTCATATTTTCCATATTCTTTTTTTTTCTCTCAATGATAAGGAAAGATCCTTCTAATATAGATATTCCTTCATTTGCATCTTCTATAGTTGGTAGTTTTGGCCATTTAACTTCATAACCCTAAACTTTCCTTCTTCTACCATTGCTCCCACTCGAACCAAAAACCATCCTTTCTAGTTTTTTCAACCAAATAAATGTATAACTCTAATACCAATTGTTAGGAATAAGATTCTAGAGAAATATACAATAAAATGAATACAAAAATAAAATATAAAATAACACAAAAAATAGAGACACATTATACTTGGTTCACCATTGATGAGCTACATCCGTGGAGAAACAACTAGTCTTCCCTTTATTCCATCCATCAAAATCAAGGGGTACAACATACAACACATCCATTGTAGCTTCCTCTTCTCTCTGTCATAGTCTTATACCAATACAACACACAAATGTAATAGGGTGATCCCACATAAGTGGTTAACACTTTGAGGGAGGAAGGAAAAATCAATTTTCCACCCTCCCACAAATTGAAGGGGTTCAAGCGAACCCATAAAATGGTTCGATCGAACCATTTTACGATGGAAAGGAAATACTAAAAAAATGGGTTCGAGCGAACCTGGAATTAGGATTAAAAAAAAAAACAAACAACACACGTCATCATTTTCAATCAGTGTTCAAGCAAACTAGGGATGGTGAATGGAGCGAGCACAATCCCGACAAAGACTACATCACCCTCCACAATCCACCACCCTCAACACCCTCAACTCTCATGTCAAGCATAGGTTGGTCAATTTCTCTGGAAATTAATTTTGCTTGAAAAAATTTTAACTGTATTCAATGGTTGTAGAATTAGGGTTTACAAATGCTGATTGCATTTTCTTGAAAGCTTTTAAATCCTTTTCAACAAACCCATTTTGTTAATACGGGCTATCAAACAGTTCATCTGCCTTGTCTATGTTTCCAAATTATGCATACATGTCTGCCTACAACTACAACACCTGACAAAATTCCTCTATCCTTTATGTTTTGATGCATGTCAATACCCTATTCCAATGCTCTCATTCAACACAAGCTGAGAGGATGGTGGAAAAGGTTGTAGAGTTTGGCTTTACAACTACCAATTGCATTTGCTTGAAATTTTCTAAAGCCTTTTCAACAAATTTGACACCCTAGCCATCCATACCCTGTTCCAATGCTCCCATTTTTGGTAGTGGAATTTGGCTTTACACCCGCCAATTGCATTTGCTTGAAATTTTCTAAAGCCTTTTGAAAAAATCCATTTACACCTGCAACTGCATTTGCTTTAAATTTTGTAAAATATTTTCAACAAATCTATTTTTGTGAATATCCTGCCCTTCTTCCTGTCAATCAGTTCATGTGCCTTGTCTGTGCTTCCACATTTTTTATATTAATTTTTTAAAGTTATAAAACCAATGTAAAATATTGTGGCAAGATGTTCAACTTGAAATAAACCTTCAAATTTGCATTAAATGGAATGGACAAATATAAGAGAATATGATGAAAGGCTTTATAGGTGTAACCAACTTTTCTATTGTAAAATCTAGATATTTCTATGGTCAAAGGAAAAATTGAGACCTTAGTGTTAGATATCTAGAGCTAATAACTTGAAGCTAACTTCTCTATAAAAAAATTCACTAATTATAAGAAAATTTCCTTTATAGTGATGAATTTTACCTTGATAAGCATTTTGAGGGTGAATACATGAATTTTTAGACAAGAAAAACATAAATGTAAGGATTAGTGTTGAAGAATACACTTAGTACCATGAATTTTTCACACAATTGTAGGTGAGTTTCTCAACATCACAAACTTTAGTTCAAACACATCAATATATTATCACCTTAATTATTTCTAAAATAGAGTTCTTAATATCAAATTATGATATCATTAAGTACCAATTTTCAAATTGAATATATATTTGGAAAATTGATTTTAAAATAAGGAAGGACTTTACAGATACATGTTTATTCAATTTGACTTAACCAATTCTATAATTATTGAGAAACTAAGTAAACAACATAATGAGATTGTTAACCATAGTGATCAGACTTGAGTAGTATATTAAAGCATAAAATATGAATAATAAGAGCAACAATAAAAATATACAAACCATAAGAATATTGATACGGATTTAGTAATTTTATTTTTTCTTATTGTAACTTAAATGCGTAAGTTGTTTCTAATATGGACTTAAGGAAAATTGTTTTTATTTTTAATCTTAGAAAATAGAACAAGGCATTAATACAACAATAAAAAAGCATAAGAATATCGACAATAATAATAATATGACATGGAGGAAGTTAAAACATGAAAAAATCTATAAGGCTAAGGTTTGTTCTTGCTCAACTCACCATCTCAATAATTACAACAATTATAGGTTCTTTGTAAAGCAAGGTTTTCAAGGACTTCTTATTTCCTAAAATAGTGATGTCCTACCCATACAATTTTCTAACAGTTCACACATTTCCTAATCCCTTTCCACACTCTCAAAGATTAAAAGGCTATAGAAAACAAGGCGTTGCAACTAATTTTATTAATAACACTAAGGAATTTCATAGTTATTGTAACAACCCCCCTTGGAGCTTTTGACTTGAGCATAACTTTTGACAAGAAAATATAGACCAATGGTCTAAGTTTCTTTATTTGTTGTAGTGATTACCCTTCTGTGGTGAATAAGGAAAATATAAAGTGTGTGATAGATTACAATAAGAAACAATAGGAATATACACATACAAATTAATTTATACACACATAATAGAGAAATTAACATCTTATATGATAGATTACAATAATCAATGATAGGAATATACACATACAAATTAATTTATACACACATAATAGAGAGATTAACATCTTATCTATCAATTGATTATGCTAGTGTAACATATTATCATGTGTCATTCATCGTGCATAGATTTATACAATTCATAAAATATGTGGTATCTAATACCCTATCTCTTATGTATTTCTCATGTATTTGTCTTCTCCTCAACATTAGATCACCTATTGCAAAAAAAGGTATATTTTAACTAAGAAAAGAGAGGAAGAAGGTCAATAATTGGATGATGCCCGACAAAATAATTTGTTACAAAAAATTTACATTCCATGATATTGACAAGCTAATCCACAATGTACTAAAATGAAGCACATTATCTGTCTCTACATATAGTAGAAATTTAGTCCTTCACAAAGAACATTAGAGTGTATTTCCAAAGGAGACAAGTGTTTGGAAAGTTCTTGATTTAAAGTGGATGGATAAGGTTGAAACACCACAGTAGAAGTTAAGTGGTGCCTCTAAGAATAAATTATAGAATCCAAAGGAGAAGAAAATTCTCAAAACTTAAAAAAATATAAGTAGAAGAAGGGGATTAAATTATGAATTTAGCCACTAATAATGCACTAAAAAAAAAATATTTCAACATGAACCATTGAGGACTAGAGAACAAAATATAATTTTAGAAGGAACCCTAAGATGGAAAAAATCGGAGATTAATGGGATGAAAGATAAGTGATGCAAGTGGAAAATTTAAAAAAATATGAAAAACTTAAATTCCTAGAATATTTGCTAACCTAAAAGGTATAAAAGAAGTGGTAGGAACCATGCAGATAGAACTAAAAGAAGGATCCAAACCATAAAGGAAAATAAAATATATTAACTTAAAACCTCAATCCATACTATTTTGTATTTTCATTAAGCTATTTATGCTAACAATTTAGGCTTTCCTATTTTCACTACATTTGACACTTGGCATCAACTCCTATGTGTTATTGTTTTATACACATGTACATCATCACTGCACACTCAAATAGAAAAAGATTTTTTCTATACCCTTTTTATTTGTGACCTATATTCATCTCTCTTTTATTTTAACTTATCACATGTACATTACTTGGGAATACACACACTTGTAGGTCCATATTGAAACTATTTATTGTCTTATAACTTGGTGATTCCTCTTACCTAGTAAACCCAAAAATAGTACATGTACATGTATCTCTATGTAACTAACTTCTAGATTATGGTGGGTTGTATGCTAAAGTAGTTTTATGGTATGCATGTCATAGACATAGTGGTAATATGTGTTTAACCAGTTTAGTCTTAGGTATTAAATAAAATATGAATCTATCTTTTGTATGGAGGATCACATGAAGTTATTCAAAATTAATTATGGATATGCAAGTTCCTTATATTTTACATCAAGTATCAAGTTATAACAAAATTAGTGGTGCAAAAAATTCATATTTTATTTGTATTAGATAGTTGGTGGTTGTGGTTGTAAATGGATTGAATTCCTAGGAAATTTAATGTCACCACTTTTCTATGAGCATGAGGCATCCTCATCCTCTTCCCATAGAGAGAATTTTCCAAACATCTATAGTTGAAAATCCATAGCCAAAATTCAACATACTATCACACCCAGTTGGAATCAACTTATTCATCCCACTAGCTCTCTAATACTCAAGTTCATAATTATGTTAAATACCAAGTTTGTGATTTTACTATCCACTCTCTTCAATCTTGGTGAAGATTGAGAGAGCTTATCCTTTTTCAGGAAGTGTATATTCACTTGATGGTCATGCATTCTCTAACTCTTCAAAAAGTAATTTGGCCTTGTATGAGACAAATATAAATTAAGTATTGAGCAAAAGAAATATTCTTAAGTATTTTTGAACTAGAAGACCTTCCTCCTCTAGGGAGAAATTATCTATGATTTCCTCCTCTTGATTCAACACCTTTGGTTTTAGTTCTTCCTTTTTATCCACTCATGGCTCTCCTATTAAAAAAGGAATAAGTATTTTATCCCTTAAGACAATGTTGGCCCTCTCATACTTGTCAATAGATATGAGTTACTAGCTACTACTATGAAGGAACTTCAAATGTTGAATAAGTAAGGATTTGTCACTCCAAAATAATATATCAAGGATCTTACTAATGGGTGCTCATTGTACCATGTGTCATTTATAAAACTATGGCTCTCAAAATATTTTCCACCTCCTTTAGAGGCAAGGTGATGGATTCATTATGTGTTAGGTCAAATTTATAATCATTTGAAGATGGGATGTCTTGAAAATAATTTTCTATGAATACTTCAAATAAAGAGGGGATTCTATATCATTATTGAAAAGAATCTCCTACATTTTAAGCTCAAGCCCAGGTATCTAGTCCTTCTTTAACTTCAATCTTTTGGTGTCATGTTCATGAGAAAAAATATATTGTGTCTACAAATTGTGTTAAACTGGACTTAGAGAAAAAATAGTTGACATTATCTATCCTAAGCACCTTGATTTTCTTAACAATATGATTCTAAAAAAGAGATTTAAACTCCTAAAATATCAAAAATATTTCATCCTTCCCATTAATAAAATAAATCCAAAAGTACCTATAAAATTCATTAATCGTAATTATAATCCTAATTATTTTTCTCACCTTTCTTCTCCTTAGATCCACCTCTAACAACTAGGGTATCAAAATAAAGTTTCATCCATGGACTTCTTTCTAATTTCCTTTCTTAACAAAATTCATATGATATTTTCAAATTTTAGTGAGATTATTAATATTGATAAATATTATCAATTTTCCCCATGAACCGGGTAAAGAATAATTTAATAGGATGCACTTATCCTCTTCATCCATCTTGACTCCTATCAAGACACAAGTTGAGTACGTAGATCATATTAAATCTATTCAAGTGATTAATTATATTGGTTCAAGTAAATGGGATAATAAAAATACACAATCTTACATAATACTTGGATATTTACATGGGAAACATTTATGGGAGAAAATTTTCCATCAAAATATTTTTTCTTTATATTATTCAAAATCAAATATTGAATACAAGAATGCCTTTCCTTTTATTGATTCTTAATCTAAAACATACTTATATAATTTATTTGATGTTTTAAACCAATAATATATAATCTAATTTTCCATAAGACAGTCTTGTTTCAAAATCAAATCTACACCATCCATAAGTTAAACAATAGAGAATAAGGCACCTAGAATTAACAATAACAATTTCAATCACAAAACTAGTAACCATTAGTTCCTTCAACTTAGTCTAATTCAAGTTTTGTTCCAAGATGAAGAAGAAATCAAGTGACTATTTTTAAAGCTTCTGTTACACACTTGGTCATCCTACATTTTAGTGTACATTTATAGAATGGATGCATTAGAGAAAGAAATTCATCAACATAAAACTTATATTTCTTCCTCCTCTTTAACCAATCATATGTGGAGTTCAATTTTTATTGAAATAAAAAAGGTAGAGTGGACCTAGATGGAAAATAATGAGTGCAGACAAAGAAGCTAGATATTTTGGCATGAATAAATCTTAGGAATCCAATTATATAACCTTTGATTATCATCCCATCATTTGTGAGTCATTCATCCCACTTCAGGTTATTAATGGAATAAAGGGGAAAAAATCATTTAAGGAGTTACATGCCACATGATTGTAAGATATAGACAAATTTTCTTATAATTTCCAATTATTAAATCATTCATGCTATAAATCCCTTGATTTGAAAAGAAACATATTGTCTTGTTTCCTTTATGGTAGCAACATAGTTAGAGAATAAGTTGAGAAGAAACATGTCTAATCTAGATACATGTGTGTGCTTTGAAATCTCAATCTAATTTAGAACTTGTTGGCCCTTGTGATTTATTCATGTGGATCATATATTTAAGATCATTTTATATATTTAAATGTATAGTTAGAAGTTTCTACATTTTGGTGAAATGAGTTCGTGCATGACTTTGTTCATTATGTAAATTTAAAGATTTATTAATATTTCAAATTGATTTACTTGTTGCACAAATTTGTTTAGTAATAAATGTATCTAGAAGTTACATTAAATTTATTGAATGTATGTACATGCACAAGTGATAAATATTAAATCTAGATATATAGATAGTGTTCATGTTTAATTTACATTCTATATCATGTGCACACAAGTGCAAATTTATTTAGAACTATTTTAGATTTCTATTCTCTAGGTCGAGATATATTAAACCAAGGTCTCATTCCTCCTTTAGGTACATACATATCACAATGGAAAATGCACCTGTTCCACTTGCAGAAAGAATATTTGCACATACTAATAGCGAGATTAGGAGATTGAGAGATTCATTAACTGATGGTACAGATGCAAGAATATATTCAGATGCTTGCATGTCCATTTTACAAAGCTTAGAACAATTAAGAGATAAACTTGGACAGGCTACTAGTTTTTCCCCTGATAGAGTAGCTATGATTCTTTCCCACATTCGGGAAGAAGTCCATGGTGAGGTTTCTTATAAACAAATACAAGAGGCTATGACCAAAGAAATGATCAAAAACAATTATTTTCCATTCTATCAAAATATGCGTAAGGTGAAGGGTTACCAGGTCACAAAATGTTCGGATCCTCTTATGGCCCCATTGACATACCCACAATTTCTAGTAGCACATGGTAAGTATCCAAAAAATGACCAAATTCCATTATATTTTGTTCAGCAGTTGTATGTTGAGGTTCATTTTGGCCTCAAAGTCAACTACCTGGACATTCCACCATATGTTGGTCTGGGGCATGGTATAATTGCCAATAGGCCCACCTATCATTGAGCGGATAGACTAGCCCCAATGTTTAGGGTATTGGTTGGTAATAGGTCTCTTGTTCTCACCCTAGCTCTGGACCCCTTAGCAGACTAGGTTATCATTGCTTCCCAAAAGGAAGCAATTGATAGTGTTGGTGACATTGCATCTGTGACCTTTTAAATATCTACTGATCTTGTGGGTTAGTATTTGATGTCTCGATGTTCACGATCCATACCATTTACAAAACATGATGATAGCATAGATCCTTTTCAGGCGGCGGGCATCCCTATACCCACATTGCTCAATGGACTTACAAGAGACATGGCACAGAGGACTATGATTTCTTTGCATGAGGACCTTTTGTAGGCATATGCTTACATCGCATCGGACTATGGGATCCCTATAGACCATGTCAGAGGTCATTTGGATCAAGGAGTTCGTTCACGTCTAGGATCCCATAATTCTCATCACTCTTAGCCTTGCAGTAGTGCACATGAGGATCCACCTATGGATCATTCCACTGCTACAATTGTTACACATTTTATGGAGTTGTTGACCGATCTCAATTCAACGTCGATGCCATCTCAGCTGCATAGTACCCTCGACTCATCATTTATGGCACATCATGCAACAAGCCCTCAGATTGACACGTTGACTAAGAATCTAGTTGATTTGGTGGAGACAGCTATGGCAGATGACCGTGAGCATTTGATACCAGATGATGTGCATGTATGTGTGCATGTGCATGCTTCAATTTTTTTTTTTTAATTCTTTTTAAATTTAAGTTTTAACCAAATATTCATGTAATATATATGTATATATATTGTAGATGGACTTGCCTCATGTTACTCTGAGCCTTGGTCTAGATTGTGTACATCGTTGTGACTCTATGGATGATTATGTTGGCAGTGGACATGTGAGTTTTAAATTTTTTATATAGACATTTATATGTAAATGCATATTTTGTTAGATATAGATAGATAAATTTAAAAATACATGTACATTCTTAAAAATAAATTTCATAAAATTTTTAATATATTATATGTATTTAACATATTATGTACACAATTTTATCTACAGGGCTCAACACATTTTTCAAAGCAAGGTTCACATTCAGATGATCATTCGATTAGGAGTCTATATTCATATTAGGCTGATTTGGATTTATGAGTTTTTTATGTTCATTATATATGACTTGGGCTACATGTTTTATGTTCATTATACTTGGGTTACATTTTTTAGCCCATTTTATGTTCATTATATATGACTTGGGCTACATTTTTTAGATTGTTGATACATTGTACATTAGATTATGATTATGATGGTCATGTGGAAAATCGTGGTTTAATTAATGAGTTTTGTGGTTTTTCTAACATAGACAACTAGATGAAAAAATGAAGGAACTCATCGTAGGGACTATAAACTCTTTATATATGATGAAAATAGAGAGAAATAAAGTATACCATAAAAAGGGCTTGTTCATTAGTAAAAAAATTGAAATCTTTCCCTTCTTATTCATTTCTCAATCTAAAATAAATAAAACTATAAATAAAAGTTGGCAAATCTTTGTCAATAATTACGTAGACATTTTCATTTTTAGACCTAAAGAAATTATAAAAAAATTATTGTTGTACCAACCTCATTATTTTCTCATACTAACTGAATGATAATAAACTAGACTGTGCTTTCAATCTTCCAAAATATATATTTATCTAGGATATTATTTGGTATTTCACTATATAATTTTTGCATTAAATTTTATAAATCATAGAGCCCATACTTTTATTTACACATCAAAATTATTGATGAATTTAATCTAAAATAATAAATTTAAAGAGCATTTATACACCATAGATGATCTAATCTATCTTAGAGTTTAATATTTTACTTGAATATAACTTTCCTTCCTCAATAAAATAACACCTCCTTTTAATAAAGGTGTTTTTCCTAGTGGGTATCAAGCCAAAACCCCACTTCAATTATAGTACTTATAATATTCAATGAATTTTATAACTTTCTTTCTTGAGAGTTGTTGGTGCAAGTAGGTGTGCATGCAAG
The DNA here is from genome assembly GCA_007115665.2 of Sequoiadendron giganteum. Classification (NCBI taxonomy): domain Eukaryota; kingdom Viridiplantae; phylum Streptophyta; class Pinopsida; order Cupressales; family Cupressaceae; genus Sequoiadendron; species Sequoiadendron giganteum. The sequence goes on along the minus strand of CM021107.1, from coordinate 16,547,359 downwards.
TGCAAGTTTTAGGTGTAGATTTGAACAAAACTATAGTGTAATTTAGCACTCCAAGAGATTAAACTTCCACAAAGAACACATAATAAAGATTCTATTAAAATGATAGTATATGATCACACATGCATCATTAAAAAGAGTGGGAAGTAGATATCTAAATTAAAGAGGATAATATTAACATAATAAAAACTTATCAAAGTCTAATGATCTCTTCCACCAAAATAGAACAAATTGTTTTCTTTGTCTTAAGAAAGAGTCAAATGAATCTTGAAAACCATATTATAAAGACTTTAGAGAAATAATCATATGTAAAGTACACTTTGTACAACAAGATAAATGTACCAAATGTTGGAGAAAATGTCAAACTAGTATTTAGGGAACATGAATAAGAACTATGGTAAAGAAATAGTATTTATAGAAAATGAATAAGAACTATGGTAAACGTATTGAAGATATAAATAAATAAACATGCTCTTTTGGGGATCATTGAAACTAACACTAAATTTTCTTCTACTCCCACCATCACTCTTCCAATAACTTTTTTTAATGAAAATTAGATACTATAGAATACTCAAATTATGGACTAATAAATTTATTATAGAAAATATTCATTGTTTAAATGCTCAACTTTAAATAGATATAAACATTGCAATTTTTGTAACAAGGTTTGCATATTATGTACATAACATAAAATTAAGGATTGAATTATTGAATCAATTTATAATCACTTTTCTAGCTATAAGTGGAGATGAAATTTCAAATGAAATCATTTAGATTCTTGAAAAAGTACTTGAATTCCATGGAACAAATATATAATTGGAAATATCTACTCAATTTAAGGTTCTCAATGTATTTCAACCCCTAATTTGTGTCCAGCCAAATTTAAAACACTTGTCATCAACATATATTATAAGTAACTAAAACAATCCAGAGTTCAAACAAGTTACTATAAGTTCTCGTCTTGAACATGTATGTACATGTACAAGTGAGCTTGAAAATCATGGTTATAATCTAACTCAAACATTTTGGTTCAACCCAATCTTGAATAACATGTAATTTTTTTTATGGTCATCACTATCTAGTCTCCATTTTTTTCGTCCACGTGCATGTGGAACTGTATGAAGATGTAGGGCAGTAGCAATTATAAGGTGACTATATTGATATACCTTGTTATCAACTTGATAGTCCACAAAATGAATCCCATATTGAAAAACTTTGACTTGTTTTAGATATATCCCTTGCACAACAATAAAACCTACACGGTAAACATGAACACGAGGTAAGACATGTGCATGTGTACAACATTTTCGTGCTCAAGGTTTGTACAATATATATTTAATGTTTTTAAGGTAATGTACACATGTACACATGTACACAATTTATATATATAATTTTAAATTCAAACTCACATGTGGGAAATAACATTCCATCGTTTGTTTCAGGTTGTGTTAATGTATTCCTCTCTTCTATGCAACACAATAAATAATAGCTAACACCTTCTATGTTTCCAGGCTTTGCTATGATTGCAAAAACATCTCCTGTACACCAAATTTACACAATAAAATTCTAAAAAAATAGAATTGTCTCTAGACTTTAAAGATCATTAAATTTAATAATATTTAAATTATTGAAAACTTACACATATACTTTTTCTAACCAATCCTGAAATATGGTCATAATCAATTGAAATCAAAGGAATGTCTTGAAATATTTCATCCTCATTTTTGTCGTATGTGTCCAAAACGAATAGTGACACCATATCCCATTTGCTAAAATATTCAAGTTCTTCGTTGTTGCATGCATGAGAGTTTATCACAATACACTCAGTGCAGAAACAAGATTAATCCCTCGTGTATAATGTCCATCCAGGGTGACTATCTGAACTCATAACACAATGCAAAGATCTTGTTTTTTCTACCCGCTTGCATCCATGCATCAATATTCTATCCACACCTAGATACATGTACTTGCAACAAAATTATGTGAGAAAACATGTGTGTGTGTGTATATATATATATATATGTAAATTTTAAATTTAAATAAATTTAATTTTTTGAAAATGTAATTTATACATACCCAATATCTCCCAAAACACTCTATGTGGAGTGTTTCGGTTTGTTCTTGAAGATGTGTTGACCTCATTTGATGCAAAGTGTTTCTTGCACCATTCAAAAACATCATGTGCATCGTCTATACGATCTTCTGAATAACTCATTTGATGCTTTCTTAAATCACATTTGATGCAAGCTCCTGCGCCATCATGCTCACCCTTTCCATGCCCACTCTCAAAGAATCTCCAAACATGTGGTATGTTGTAAATTTTATGATATCTAGAAAATGCATAAAATGGTCGTGATGATTTGTATTGTGTCGCACATCTATCTGACCATACAAAATGCTTTTCAAGTTTTACACCTCTGCTTCTCAAATTCTCAAAAAAAAATTTGTAAAATAATGTTGTACAAAAAGTGTGTCGTGTTATTTATCATCACTAATATAAAAGTGATATTCTTTCTTGATGGCCCATTCTTCATCTGTACTCTCAACACCATCCAATTCCAATTGTGCATGTCGATAACACACATGAACCATAATAGTGACCTGCTTTGAAAAGTAATATTCTGATTGAATCTCTTTTTGATGTACAAAAGAGTAATTTTTTGCAAATTCAACTACTGATAGAACTATTCCAAGTGGGAAAGTATCTCTTAATGTTTGAAAATGGTGTGCTTTACACTTAGCATAAAAGGAATATTGTATGTATGGTTGTATCAATTTTTGAAAATCTTCCATAAATTTCCCAATAGGTATCTCCTCTTCTACATAGTTTACCTTGTGGATTCTTTCCCAAAATTTGTTTGAAACTTTACATACATGTAACTCTTTCAATTTACTGTCTTTGTTACGTCAGCATTTTCATTTGTTGAAGGAAAGTTAGCCAAATTTCCACATGTTTCACAGAGTCCTTTTATGCATTTTATTTGAGGTCCATTTTCATGATCACATAATAGATCATTTATGAACAAACTTACCTATTTAGGAGGTGCCTTTGGAAAACCATATCTTTCTTCTCTCATCTTTCGAAACACCTGATAGTAGATATCAAATTCAATGTGATAACGACAACAACAAGTTTCAAAAAACTTGTTTATCTTCACATAATATGGCTTTAACCTTTCAAACATTGTTTGCCCAATCTTTATATGAGGATACATATTACAAAATTTCATATACATCTCAAGTTGTGCTATGTCTAGCCAATGTTTAATAAGTTCTTCATAAATACCAGGTCCAATCTTGTGCCTCATAACATCTCTAGTATTTGATGACAGACGGGTTTGATCATTCCAAAAACTTGAGATCAAGTTCCTAATAACATCTTCAATCCTATCAGAACGGGGATCTCTACACATAATTTCCCAATTGCCTTCAGAACTACCATCCAAAACTTTCTCTTTTTCTCATATTTTATTAGCATGGTTCTACTATAACCAAATTCAATGGAAAGTGCTGACATTTTTCTTTTTCTAGATATTTTTTTATTTAAAACATATGTCAAAATCACCTTTTTTGCAATGGCCTTATCCACTGATTGATATCCTTTCCCAATGAAATCTAAACCTTTTTTAACATTTTCAACTATATCTTTTTGTACTCTCATGTGTTTCCTCTTATTCGATCTTTTTGTACTCTCATGTGTTTCCTCATGTACGACAATCTGTATTCTCGAAGATCAACTGATCGGCCCCAGGATGTGGAGGCTACACTCTCTAGCTGTCTCTGCCGACCAATCTCCTGATCCCTCTCAGATCGTGCCTGATCTCTCCCAATAGTAATTGCAATAACTTGCTGACGTGCCTAATCTCTCTCTATGGTCAAGACCTGTACCTGGCCCTGCAACTGTTGAATCAATGCATCCTGAGGATCTGGCTATCCTATTGGCTGTGCTACTTGTTGATGTTGTGGGACCACCTGGGGCTTCCCATTCTATCCTACTGGATCTTGTGTCGGGTCTCTCGGAGGTGTCTGCTGAGGAGGTGGTACACCTCCCCGACCTCTGCCTGCTGCCCTGCCCCTGGCCCTTCAATGTGGGATCACTGACTCGAGAACTGTCAATCTTAGTGGAGGTCGAAACCATGCCTTGTATGCTGGAGTGACCCCTGCATCTGCTAGCCCCTGATCATATGGCCATGGTCAGGCCACTAACTACCTGAACGAGGAAACTGCCTCGGCTACTGGAATAGGTTGCACCCATGTTGTCTCCTTCGGGGTAAGGGCAAAGAGTGCCATGTACTAATCATCAGGCCTATTCTGCATCTCACCGAACTGTTTGGCTACCCTATCAGGAAGGTACCTCTCTACCATAGCGTGCTCTCGACCCTACATAAACCTATCCTGATGAGAAAATAAAATTTATTGTGCATCATCATACCATGGGCCTACACCCATCCATGGCCTCCAGATGAACTTTGTCATCTCATCCAAAACCTGCCGCCAGTAAGCCAAACCAACTGTGCCCATATGGGTAAAATGAATCTCTGCCCCGCTATACCGCCACACAATGGGATCATTAATATCTGTAATAACTGGTGTCACATCTGGGCGAAGCACTAGGATCCGCTCCCATGCCCAAATGTGTAGTAGGGTAACTCCGGCCCCGAGGGCCCGACTGTCCAGATAAGCGAACTCGTGCAAATCTCTATACAAAGAGGCCAATAATACTGGTCCCCAGGAAAATCACTCTCGACGAACGCACACCCGTTGCCATGCCAATCCCCAACCTAGACTAAAATATTGACCATGCCGATCAAGAGATACAAGACCAAAAATAATGGCAGCCACAATTAGTCTGTAAGTAGGAGCCCTACCCCAGTACCACTCCAAGTCTATCTGACCATCACAAAGGATAAGCTTGTCAACGCCCATAACATCAAAGCAGGCATCCCTACCCTCCTCTAGATTGTAGATCACTCGAGCTCCATGTATGGGTAATCATAGGATGCGCCAAACATCCTCAAGGGTAATGGTGGCCTCACCAGTAGGAAGATAGAAGAATGACGTCTCACTATGCCACCGCTCGGCTAGGGCGGTCATCATACCCAAATGTGCCCGAACAAGAGGGACATATGCAACGTACCATAGCCCGAGAATCTGAAGTTGCTCTTGGAGATATATGTGCATACCCTGTAGTCTCCCGAGTACCAACCACCGATGCTCCCTTGAATGAAGTACCTCAAGATGCTCCTACACAAGGGAAGGTACCGAGTCATTTTACCTAAAGAAAATCTGCTACTTGCGTCATATTTCGCATTTGGAACAGCAAAAGCGACATTGTTGTCAAATGTGGTGCAGTTTGTAAATTTCCAAACTGCACCGCGCAGTAGACTTTGGCACCCTCTTTTGACAAACTGTGCCATGCAACGCTATTTGTGCATGCGACCGGGTTTGGAGCAGAAACCCTAATTTCCTAAACAGGGCCGCGCGACGCTCTATGCATATGCGGTTCTATATAGGACTGCACAGCCTCGACCTAGCATTTTTCGCAGCACTATATAGCGTCACGCCGCCTAAACCAAACCTAAACCCTATTTAATGCACGAATAGCGAGAAAATTGAAAGTTGGATAGGGGTACATACCACGGGTCCTATGGCAACTAATCATTGATGCACTCGTACCCGCTTCGACACGTGCCTGGGAAGCTACCATTCTGCCATCTTGACTAGGACTCAGAGCTCAAGGTGTCAAATTGTCAAAGGATTAAGATTGCAAATGCATTGAAAGTGACCCCTGAAGGTCTATTTAAGCCTGAAAACTAGTGTTTTTTGACCTAATTTGACCTTCCAACTAGGGTTTTGGTCCCCCGATCCCGTTTTCATCAAACCGAGGGCCATGTTACATCTTTTTTGGCATTTAACTCATTTTTTTGGCATTTTGGGGCATTCCTGGCCTGTTTGGCACCTTGTCACCTTTTTTTCGCGAGATCATCCAAAAAATAAAAAAATTCATTTGATCTCTCGAGGGGGAAATATCCAACAATATCCTTCCACTGAGGCAGCAGTGGGGCATCTAAAAAATCGAGAAATTTTTGAACTTTTGATCACAGCAGTTCATTCTTTGAATCAATGCAAGAAGTACATTGCTTCAAAGAGGGGCAAAATGTAGACATGGAAAATGTACATTTTTCGGTTTGGCACACTTGATCCTGATTACTAACATCATTTCCTCTGGAATCATACTCTCAGCATTTCATTATAATTTTGTCTCTTAATGTAATGAATCATTATTCATTTAATTAAGTCTTCCTCCTCCAGTGATTAAATTAATCAATTAATTTAATTAACCTTACATTTTTGTTTAATTAAATAAATCATTTTATTTGATTAAAGATCCCTAAAGTCCTCTTATTAAATTAAATAAATTAAACCTTATTTGGTTTAATCTAACATATTCCTCTTTAGTTAAATAAATCAAATCATTTATTTAATAAATCATTTCCTCTCAATTCTGATTTAAATTAATTCATCTATTTGAGTCAAAATTGTCAAATCATCAAATCTCCTATTAAATTAATCAAAACCTTGATTAAGTTAATCCCTCTCACTAAAATCCTCTAGAGAATGCAAGTTGCACAATAAATCAATTACTTTGATTTATTTAATTCTCTATTTTCCTTCACATGGCATCAAAAGGGAATATTCCCTTAATTTGAATTCAAAAAGTCCAAGTGGACTTGGTCCTTCAAACAAGGCATTTAAGGCCTCTTACATGTCCTTTTCTTTGAGCCAAGTGACATTAACTTCATTTCTCTTCCCTCTTCAACAAGTCATTTCACAAATTCAAATTCAAACTAATTGCATTTATTGGCACTTTGGCCAAAATGTGCACAACCATCAACCATTCACATGGTGACAAGTGGCATTCAACCATTGGATTGAAATTTAGTCCCACATTGCTCAAAACTTGCTCATTCTTCCGAATTCAAATCTATAAATTGGAGGCTTCTCTCCTCATTATTCATCCACAATTACATGCAAAGTTACTCTCTCCACATTGAGAGCTAATTTTTCCCATTACCACTTAACCATTCATCATTTTCACAATTTGTAGCAAGGTTATGCTCAAATCTCTTTTGGAGATTTGACCATTTCACAATCACTCACATTGCAATTCAAGAGTTGGGAAAGGGACAATTTCAACATTCAATTGGCACCAATTCCCCCATGGGATCTTAAGTTTATTTACTTAATTAGGATTTACAAACTTTTGTCATATTGTGTTCTTCATTTCCTAGTTTAAGTTTTAATAAATGGATTTCATGGGGAATCTCTCATGCTTGTTTGCATATGAGCTAACAATTTGGCATGTTTGTTGTTCTTGTGCATTTGCAGGCTTACGGGTTCACAAGTTGTACATGCAAGAACTAGGTGGAATGATATATATGTATGCAAGTACTATGTGATGTGATCTATGTATGTAAGACTAGGAATATGTAAGGACTAGGACACAATGAAAAGGATATGATTCTAAGATGGGATATATGAAAATGGTATGATATGATGTGGTAAGCTAAGAATGTAAGAGCTCAAATGCAACTCTAGGTCCAAAGATAATCTAAGAATGCAAGGCTTGACTTGTGTTATGATGGATAAACACAAGGGACCAATGACCAAGAGAGGTTATGTAGGAGATGATGGACTCCAAAAGGATTTCTCTAGATGAGCAAGGATAATGGTATGTTCCCTAACTCAAGTCCATGATAAACCTTAAGTGATGTGGGTGATAGATAGCCAATGGGTTGATTTTGAGACCTAGGAAGAGTAGTGGAAGTGCAAGCTAAGGGTTCTATTTGATCAATGATGAATATGCAAAGGACTAAATTCATGGAACATGCAAAGGTTAGGTGATATGATCTTGATATGTAAGGGGTTGTACATGCAAGAACTAGGTGGAATGATATATATGTATGCAAGGACTATGTGATCTGTGATCTATGTATGCAAGGCTAGGAATATGTAAGGACTATGATGAAAGGGCTATGAATATGCAAGGACTATATGGGATGGAAAAACTAGGTGGAATGCAAGGATTGAAAAATCAGAACTAAAGGATGATGGCACCAAGAAATCTAAGTGATACTTGTTCATGTTGTATGTTTTTGTTGTTTGATGTTTTGGGATTTTGCAAGGTTTAAGGTGTTTCCAAGTAATAGGTGTGATGTTTGTTTGAGGTTTATTTTTAAACATACACGCAAGACATAGCAGAAAAAATGTTTGATTTTAACAATACAAGCACAAATCCTAAGGGTGGCAAGGACTATATTCACTGGATTCCATGTGGGTTTCCCCAACTGCACTTATTCTTAGCGGGTGACTTAGAAGTTTGGCCACACTGGCTCCCCCTTACATTGCACTCACTTCTCGGGTCAACCAAGCTTCGAGCCCTCATGAATCTCCCATGAAAGACTCTTCACCTCTACTAAGAATTGCGAGAATGTGGATGTATTGGCAACAACCATTGCTACACCAATGAATAGAAGGGATTTTGGCTTTCTAAAACAAGAGGGTTCTAGTGAATACTCGGGGACATGGCACCTCGTGAGCATACAACAAGCCACTTAAGGCTTTAACCACTCTACTAGGGGCTCTTATACCTTTAAAAGAAAAGGTAGATACCCATTTTTGAATGGCACATGCACGACTAAGGCCTACATACCATGAGGACTTAACAATTTAGACTCATCCTTTTATATACCGTCCCAAGCAAAAAATCGGTTGGAGTCATTCCCTCTTGTGAGGCAAGCCCCTCTAAGGTATTAAACACATACAAAGAAGATGGGTCTGGTTTTTTATCATCAAATTCGCACAAGGTGAGATCATACTCCCTACCATCTCAAGCATAACAAACAATGTTCATTCACCCCCTAATTAAATCTATATGATGGAAGACAGATGTTCATTTTAAAGCACCAATCGAAATGTGTTCTAAGCTAAAAGACAGTCAGTTTCAAAATCAAGTCTTCAATCAATTGTCCTGCACCAAATTAGTTAGTAGTTCCAATTTTTAGTCTTTGACAAGACGTCTCGAAGTAAAAATATGCAAGATTTCACTATATATATATATATATATATATATATCTAAAATTTGTCTAGACCTATATTTATGTTCTTTTTGATTGAATATTTTATATAGATATTATAAAGTCAAATGATGTTACAAAATCTTTCCAATGCATATTTTTTACATTTATATTAAATTTTAAAGATTTCTACTAATGTTTGAAAATTTCCATTTTGTTATTCTTGAGACACCTTAAAATCTATACTTGATAATCACAAGAATGCCTTGGAATTGATGGAGGAAATTGAGGGGGTTATTTTATGCATTTCATTCAACATAAAATTTACTGTGCATAATTTATTTCAACTTAGAGATGAGTGTTTGGAGGTGTCAATAGATTCAAATTTTAGATTATAATTAAAAAATGATTTAATTTTGAACTCAAATTTTGAAAATAAAAGTGATTTAATTTTGAACTCAAATTGCTAAAAAAATAAAGAAACTTGCCCCTTCTATCTTATAGATAAATGATTCATTAAATTAAAATTACCCCAAATCAACAAAAATACACTTTACAGTACACAATAATTTTGTTCTATAAATTATCTATGAAGAAAATAACACACATTACTCATGAATATTTTTCATCAAAAATATGAGTGTGTTACAACATGATAGCTCACTATTATATTTTCATGTTTTAATGCAATTAAATTTATGCATGCTAGTGACCAAGATTTAGACTTGTTACTATCAATTTCTATAATTCAATCATGTTATATAACATAAGAATGTTATGGTTTCCATAAAAAATTAGCATGTTACTAGATAGTGTGGTAAGTCTATGAGCCTCTTTGTACCTAAGTAGATGGTTGATCTAGTAAATTTAAATATTTTATTTTTCTTAGACAAGGTATCCCATTATGGGAGATCGTTAGGATTTGTGTCTCAACCTTCAGTCCCTATATATTAATACTGAACAAAATCTAATTTTCAAGTTATAAAACAACAAATATATATAAATTTCAACACTCAAATAATTTAATTTTTGGCTTGGAACATGTTAGGATAGACATTAATTAGAACATGATAATTACAACAAAATGCATCTCTTTCACATCTTAATATTTTTAAATGGGCACAATCATATAGAACTCATTTTTATGGATGAAAAATATATTAATAAACTTGGGAGTAGATGTTAAAATTATTCTTAAAATAAATTGGGAGGAGCTTGGGAAACCAAATTTACATGATACTCCCTATAATATAGTAAGTTAGATGAGGGAGCAGATCCAAAATTTTCATAAGCAACATGGTAGAATATAAAGGTCAACCTAAATTGGGTTTAAAGGAAAAATAAATTTTGAGGTATTTGAGATTCAAAAGGACTCTTTGGTGCTTTTAAAATTTTGCTTAATCTCAAATTGGTTCATGTAGAATGTAATGAAATCTTTGACTCCCAAAAAGAAGAATTGACATTTTATACATGGAGGGCTAGATAGTGCATATATCATTGAATATGAATATGGATTAAGATTATGCCAAGAAGATAGCAAAAGAAAGAGATGTAGAAGAATATGTTGTATTTAGATGGCTATATTCATTGAAGAAGCTGCCTAAGATTGATACAAAGGGAGATACCAAGATAGAGGGGGAAATATTGGTGAAAGATGGTGTTTCTACCATAGATATAATTGTTGATGCGCAATTGGATGAAATAAATATAAGGATTTAAAGAAGGACATAAACATAGATAGATACAAAATTGGGTGCTACAAAAAAATATAAATAAAGAGAATATATTGTAGATCAAAACTAGTAAAGCCTTTAGTATAATGATGCATAAAAGAGTAGTAGTAGGCACCACAAATATGTTTGCAATTGATATGGAGATTAGATAGAGTACTAGACAAATTTAGAAACCTATTTTAGGAGGTAGGAGATATATGGAATATTATTTAATAGAATGCAAAAAAAGGTGGGGCACTACATATTGGTTGTTTCCAAGTAAGGAAGGAAGATGAAGCCCATAGGATCAAAATTCGTATTTCAAGAAGGATGAGACACTAGTAGAGAATGCAAAAGGGATGTTAAGTGAAATTGAATCTAAGAATGCACATAAGCTCATGTAACAATAATAAATACATTCAAGATAATCTAAATATGAAGGAATGATTAATTGTGATGATGTAGAATGAAAAAATCAAGGATGTGCAAGAAAGGATAGATGGTGATAAAAAGGAAGGTTGTAGCATAGAAGTAAGAATATAGAGTTGTCATAAAGTATAATGGATCTAATGAAGAAAATTTGAAAGTAAGAATGTATAAAGATGAACCATTGATGCTACAAATAATTTATGAAGAAAGAGAGGAAATTGAGAGTAATGCAGTACTATGAAATCTAGTGATAACTTACAGATTTTAGTTTTATAAAACTCATTGAGAATGTGCATTTGAGTTTTCATTTTTATAAAATTGAAATGAGGAACCTTCAATTTTCTTATATATCAATTATTTGATGCATTTTTCCTTGTTGCTAGATAAAACATATGATAAACCCACTATTGTAAGTAAATAAATTTACCCATATTTGATGAGAAAGAGAAGAAATAAACACGTACCTTGTTTCCTTCTATGATAATTTGTCAAGTTATGTTTGTGTCTATTTTCTTCTTTATCTTTTGAAAAATTTCATTGAGCCTTGTTTTTGCTTTTTGATTTTTGTCCCATTTTCTTCTTCAAATTAAAAATGATTGAAAGTTGAAAGCAAATTCTCCTCCAAAATGTAAAAAATTTGTGACAAAAGAATTGAAAAAACTTACAACAATTGCCTCAAAGATAATAAAAAATGCAACAATAACAAATAAGATATATAACATTCTGAAAAATTTCATCATTTTTCACCTAGGAATTGTCTTTTTTAGTTGACATGCCTGGAAGCACGAGGGTCACTTGAAAATCGCTTTTTACATAGACTGAGCTTGGAAAAATGCAAAGAAACCCAGGAAAAGTTGTTTGAATTTTGTATGTATAAGTCGGGGGTTTGATCGAACCCCCCCACCATAAATTCACATATTATATTAAAGGGGTTCGAGCGAACATATTTTTTGGGTTCGTTCAAACATAAGTTCGAACGAACCCACTTTTTTCCCTGTCTCTCCAAAAATTTGTAAATTTCTGTAAAAAATTATCTTTCGAAGCTCAATTTGAGGATGAAAATGGAGAAAACTTCAGAAACCCAACTAGATAATGATAGTCCTCAGAATGAGTTATCTGTCAAATATAATTTTAATATGGTTTTCTTTTATTATGTATTTTATTTTTTAGTTTTATTAAACATAGGTTTTTCACCAAAAATCAAGCTCTTTGTTCTGCACATGTAGAAAAATAGCAAATTATCAAAATAAAATTTTGAAAAACACGTTTGGGCTGGGTATTGATATCCTTGATCCATTAAAAAAATAAAATTGAATTTCGATACATACATAAAAAGTTATGTTGTATATAGTCCATCTATGTTTGAATTGTATTTGGTTTGACTTTGAAACTTGATTAAGGAAAAAATATTTAATAAAACACTATGAAACTAAATGAAATTGTTTGATATCGTAGTTACAAATCTAAATTCGAAAAACATAGAATTTTATCCTTCATACAAAAAAAGTTATGTTGTATACGGTGAGCGTCACTCCTTAAAAATGCTATTTTTTTTAAAAAGCTAGTTTTTGGAGGAGATGGAAAAAGAAGTGCAATCTGATTCCAAAAAAATGAAAAAAATACATTTAGAATCTATAGAAAAAATGTCACAAATCACTTGTTTGCATCATCTTCAAATTCCTCATGGTTTAGCCACTATAGGAGCTCAAAAATGAAGATTTAGTTAAAAAAAATCAGTTCAGTGTCCAGTTTGCCCAAAAATTGTAAACCAGTATTGTGGGATCACCCAACAATGCCCTCATAAAAGGGGGTTGCCTTCTAGGGCAAGAAAAACCAACATAATCTCTACCATTAAATTTGTGACCCAATGATGAACCATCTAGATTTACTATGAATAAATATATGTCAAACATGGCTTTTAGAAGTGTTTCCCTCGAAACCCATCCTAGGCGCGTGACTCCTCAGTCCCCTGTTGGGGGATGGTCCCCCCAAAATCCATGGGGGGGTACCCCCCTACGCTACAAGTATTAAAATCAATAAGATCAAGCTCCATAACCAACACTTTGTGTGGTGTGTGTTGTACCCAAACTGAAATTTTTGCTTCATTAAGGCATTTTGCTTAAAATGGTCTAAACCTTGTAAAAGTGGGGTCAAAACTCAGTTTTTGGGAAAATAAAGTATGGGATTTTAGTCAGTGTGATGCCAAGAAGATACGGGCAAAATTTAAAAATTTTGAAAATTAGGGTTTCTGAAATCTATTTTTAGCCCGAAACCCTAAAAAATAGGAACTTGTCAGAATTGGATGAAATTAATTTTGATTGGCTTATTTCACATCACAATCACAGTGGTGAAGTCAGTTTCAGTTAAAAGTCAGTTTAAGGCTGGTGGGTAGTTTTCACTTTTTCAGGAGAAAAGTTAGGATCTTCGGGGTCATCAATGGTAGTTGGCCAGTACCAGGTATCAATATCTAAGCCTGAAACTCAAAGAGGAACGCTCTACGATAAAAGATGTTGGAAATAATGCTTTTTGATGGAGGGGATTTTCAAATTGGCAAAAAGTGCTAAAATATTCTAAGTCTGGGAACTTTTCACTATGTAACGTAGTAGACACTTGCGCAATCAACGTGCAAATCAACTTTATAGTGTCCGTACATGTGAAAATGATGAAGTATAGTCATCCACACACCTCAGCAGTCACAACGCTTCGACATGGTCAACCGCAGGGATGGATACAGCGTTTGCAAAGCATAAAATGGTGAAAATCAATGAATTCAAAACAAATCCGCTCCCCTGTAGCCTAGGGGTGCCCTTCCATTTGAAGGTCAAGATTGTGAGTGTTTTGGATTAAGAACACATTCATTGTTTTATGTTTTCAGTCAGCTTTCCGATTAGCCATGAAGCAAGATTATCCGAGTTACAGAACTCCGGCAAACGAAGACAGAAGCAGAGGTTGCGAAGAGTGTTTTCATCACGGAGGCAGTCTAGAAATGCAAATCCGCTCCCTTCTAGCCCAAGGGCGATTTTCTTTTTGAAGGCCCAGATCTAGATGCATGTGTGTTTTGATGGTTTCAGTCTTTGCAGAATTAGTTTGGCTTTTCAACGAGCTATCAAGCGAAAGCGTATCCAGTACAGAAATTCGGTTATCAGCATTAGAAGTGGAAATTGTAGGCAGGATACATGTCATAAGAAGTTTTTCAGAATGCAAATCCACTCCCCTGTAGCCCAGGGGCGATCCTGAATAAGACCTGTTTGATGGATGAATTTGCAATTGAGGTCTTCCTGAGATCTCTTCCAGCTCAGTTCAGTTTTGCAGTGTATCCGTTCACAAGACGATCCGATGTTCTGAGTAACTGTGGAAGAGGTCCTACCGAGCACGTAAAACAAAGGATGGTGAAGCGTAGCTACACAAAGCTGCACAACTGTAGGCTAGGGGCGATTCTCCTTTAAGCCTGCCAGACGGGGTTATTTGCAATTACAGTCTTCACAAGACTTGTGTGCAATTACTCAAGCTATCCAAAGAGTCTAGCCAACAGCCTCCGGGATTTGGCGAATGCTCGTACATGTGAGGTCAAGATGATAATGTTGTAAAGAAGAGCTGATTGAAGGTAATTCAAAAAATGACTAAGTGTAAGAATATTATTTTCTTTGAAAAAGGCGATTATCTTTTAGAGGCCTTAAAAGCAATTTTCTGGCTGCGTCGTCTCCAAGAACATCTCTTGCAAGTTGACCAAACTGTACAGCAAGACAAACGACACGCATATCGGAACATTCCAGTTCCCGGTATCAAGGGTCAAAGTATGGTGTTCAGATGAAAATCACACTTTTGTCAAAATGGTGTTTGAGCTATCACAAAATAGGGGCGCTCATTCTTTTGGGGTTCTTAATACAATTTTCAAATCCCTCATATACAGTCATTGGATGCAGAATACTTCTAGTCATGCAATGAATCCATTATTCAGTCAGTGGAGTTCATTATTCATCGTCAGCGGCAGTTTGAAGCATTAGAAGGCGATATGAAGAAATGGCTAAGTCTGGAGTCAAAACATCAATTTAATCAAAGGCGCCTAATTTTCAAGGTATCAGATGATGATTTTAGCAGTTGTTGCTCCCAGTAGACATTTCATCCTTGTCATGTAAGCTTCGCGGTGGATATCTCAGCATGGTCGCAGGATCATTCAATCATCCAGAAATCAGAGTTGAACAGGGTCAGTTATAACTTTGCAGTCAGCTATAAAATAGGAGATTCTCAAAAATCTCATAACTCTTGCAAATGGAAGCCTAAAAGATCAAAATTTGACTTTTTGGAATCAGGGAAGTATGTTGAACACAGCAAGATGCTATTTTTGGGAAAAAAAAATGAAAAAAAAATATTTTGCATGCAGAGCATTGAAAAGTGACGAATTTCTTCAAAGACAGATATTGGCGCCATTTTTAGTTTTTGCATGTTTTAAAATTAAGATATTATTTTTAGTCTGAAGACTCAGAGACAGTGGCAGTTCAACTGGAGAGAAGCCAATCGAATTTTCCTTTTTCTAAATTAGGGTTGCATTATGCATGCATGATGGTACGAATTGTTTATTTAAACAAGCATGGCGCCTTTCATCATTCACACAGCTTTGAAAGTTCGAATTTCTTCAAAGAGATTGGCGAATTTTCATCAAAGGATCAAGTTCGAAGGTGATAAAATATTCTTTTGCAGGTACAAGTTCAGATTCAGCATCAGATTCAAGGCAGAGTGGCGATTTTGACAGAAGAAGATAATAAATAAATAAAAAATTAAAAATATCTTTCTTCTTCTCTATATTTCTTCCATCTTCTCGTCTTAAATTCTCTTGCATGTTCGAAGTGTTGGCAGATTTTGGCAAAACAAAATATCTGGGTTGATTCAGAAGAGCTTTCTCAGCAAAACCCATGTGCCAGAATTTTTCAGGAAAATTTGTTCCAGAACATATGTTCTTGAAGCTTTAATTTTCTCAACCGAAATTCTTTTGCATGGCTGAGTAAAGGGTAAATTTTTGCATTTCTGACATTTTGGGTTGTCTTAGAATCATTTTCTGGACAAAACCCATATCTCAGATCTTTTCGTAATAATTCTCATCCGACAAGCTATTTTTAGCTTCAGCAGGCTATTTTTGGCTTTCCAGAAAAGTTGTCAGAATATAGCCGTGTGCACAGTCCACAGGCAAGTTTTTCAGAATGCAGTTCACTCAGCTCGAATTCAAGACCAAATCGGTCTTAACCCATGACTTCATCGGAACAGTTGATACAAATCTACATAAGGTGTTGCCGGAGGTAGTTTTGGATCCACTCAAAATCAGGGATTCAGTTATCAAGAATATTCAGCAATCCGGCTTACTTGAGGCCGCTTCCATACCTATTTCGATGCATTGCGTGGAGTTTGTTATATCTTGCATCAAGCATTACAATTCCGCTACACGAGAGATACGGTCAATAGATGGACGTGTCATATGCAGTCTCAAACCCCTTGATATCAAGCGAAGTCTGGATATTCCTCAATATTCGGATGGGATGGTTATTTCCATGAGTCAGAGCGAGCAGGCATTCGATGCTGGACTGGATAAGTTTCAGAACAAGATGATAAAGAGATGGCTGAAACAAAAGAAGAGCAATTTGCCAAACAACTTGGGTCATGGCAAGTGTAAGGATGAATACAATGTTTTGATTACACTGCTTAATCGTGTCTCAGGTCATGCAGATGCAAACAAATTTCACCCGTGGATGTATTATATCATTGGTAGAATCATCTCTGGACAAGAGCATTATGACTGGGCATCCTTCATCAGCGATGTTATTCACGAGCAAATCACCGATTTCCTAGCTACGCATCAATTTCATATGTGTTCTTACCTGGTGTACTTGATTGCTTATCAGAATCAGTTTAATGGTTTGAATACGGTGGGCATACTCAGTGTACAGAAAGTCTATCGTTACTATGACCAACTTGAGTTCACGAAGGCTGAAAGTCATTTTAAACGTGTACAAGAGGCTTTCTTGACTTATACAGTGAGGAATTTGGACCGGGAGTTGCATATTCGCATCTCGACAGTTGCCAGAGCAACAATGAAGAATTGGGCAGATTGGTACATTCAGTTCCCTACATACACCTATATCCGTGTCTATGGATACACAGGAAAACCAGCTATGTTACCACGTTATCCTTTGGATAAAACAATATTCATGGAGTTCCTAAGGCAGCTATATGAAGTTCACAAACGTTTGCGCATCAAGCGTAAACCAGCTACCGAATTTCCTTTGCAATTCGGGATGTATTGGTGTAGGACGGCAGTTGATGCTAAGACCGCAGGTCAAGAGTTAGAAAATTGCAAACTCAAGTACCTAGTGGATACGCGCACATATGATCCTTGGGGTCATTACGCAGCTCGCCTGGGTAATCTCTCTTATCACAAACCTACGATGGAAGATTATTGGGTGAATTGTGAGGATGATTTCGAGGTTCGCAGACGTAGCTATAGCAGGTTCTCTCTTCCACAAGTTTCTGTTTTCTTGGCAAAAGATGTGGAAGGATTGACAGAGGATGAGGGAGATACACTTCCTCAATTTTACAGAGAGCAGGTTGATGGACAACCACTACCGTTAGTGAACTAGTATGCCAAAGAGTTCGCATCAATAAAGGAGAGATCGAGCAGGATCATCCAAAATAGTACGCTTTATTTAGAAAGCAGAAGGTTGAGAAAGGCATCTATGCCTAGAGCAGAGCCGCCACCAGAAGGACTTGTATTGCCTTCTTCTTCAAAACCTAAGCAGAAGAAGAGGAGCAATCCTCCTAAAAAGAATCCAGCGCCTAGTAATTCGAAGGGAAAAGCATCTGTTGCGATTCCACATGTAGAGCCAGTCAGAGAAGTTATTCAGACTTCTCCACAGCTTGAGGTTCAGCCCCGTATGCCGTCACCGACACCATTAGAGCAGCCTCCCATTCCAATTCACATTGATTTGGACATGGATTCACCTCCTCGCAGCGATTCGTTTACACATTCACATTCATCAGATCCTCCTGCGACTAGTACAGATCATTCCAGTGGGATTAGTCGGGATTCATCTTAGCTTGAGAGTCAATTGGGAAGAAAAAGGAGACAACCATCTTACATACTTGATCATTCAGATTTCGATCATGACCATCAAGATGTGCCTGAAAAGAGGATCAAGAAACAGATACATATTGGGAGAAGTGCAGATAAGGAATTCATTGTTGAGACTACTGTACCTCCAGAAGATAAGAGTCTAGACGAAATGGAAGCTCAAGACTTCGAGGTTATCACAGTTCATTTCGGTAAGAGTACTCGTCAGACAGATATTGATCTCCTACAGGTTGCTACAAATAGTGCTAAGGATAGGATGGTGAAAGATGGTGAAGATAAATCAGCTCTCAAGGCTGAAATACAGCAGCTTCGCCAGTACATTTCTAGCCTTGTACGCAGGACAGGGGATGTTGTCACCGCACTTCCGCATATGTTAGAACCACCAGCAGAGCAGGGTCAGATTGATCTCTTGGTTGCATATGGTAAGCGATTGGAGGAATGGGAAGAGGAGTTTGTTGCTAGAGGCCGCCTTGTACTTACAGAATTGTATCAATTGCGGTATAATGCACGTGAGCTTCGTCTACGACTTCAAGATGAGGAACGTGATTTGGCCATTAGTAGACCCAGGGATGAGATTTTGATTGCCAACTTGGAATGTTATTTGATTCAGTCACAGAGGCAGAAGATAAAGAAGAGGTCTACATTTGGAGAACACAATTGATCTTCAAGGTAGAGATAGAAGGAAAGATCGTATCTGAGGTGGCTGAGAGCAGAGAGCATGTTACTAGTGCACTCCGCTATATAAGAGACTTTGTGTCTCAATTACCATGTGTATATCAGCATGTGGGTGGTGACTATGTTGAGCTTGCTGACATCCAGTTAGAGCTCCAAGCACTTATTCACGGTATTTTCAGTGGTGAGACCGTTGGCCGTAAGATGAATCAGCTTACAGCCATGTCAACATTGTTTGATGAGGCAATCAGGAGAAAGGGTGAGTTCCAGTGTCAGATGACTAATGGAGAAGACATGCTGCACAGACATAGGATTCTTCGCCAGAGCTTCAGTTCCCCAGATGGAGATGCAGTCAACGACCTCGTAGATGGGTTAATTTCTCAAGATCAGGGCCAGTAGACTTCAGTTAAAGGTGTCCCACATTTTCAAAGATAGACATTAGACACAGGAGTTAAACTCGAGGCTTCTTTCTGAGTTAACTGGTTGTTACACATTGCACGCCATGTCTTTCTTGGAAATATCTACAAATACTTGGAGTTTAGATTAGATCTTTCAGTCAACTAATGATAGCATTCCAGTTGACTTGCTTTCAATAAGGACGTGCATGTTGCACCTTGTCCATTTAGTTTAGATGTTTCAGTTAACTGATGATAGTTTCCCAGTTAACTGTATAATTTCATTCAATTAGGGTTTAGGAATAAGATCTTGCATGCATTGCAAGACTTTAGTTGACTCAAGGTGATTTTAGGGTTGCCTACACCTTGAAGTCTATAAATAAGAGCTTCAAGCTCATTTGTAATTTAACTTTTGCTTGATAGCATACATGCTGCGCCTACCTTGCCTGTAGTATTGCTATTATTGTATCTGTTCAAAGAGTAATTGCTGTTATAATAAATTGTTGCGCCTACCTTGCCTTCATGTTATTGTTATGGTGTTTATTCGATCTTAGTTAAATGGGGTTGCTGGTTTGATCGTTATTGCATGCGTGTTGCGTCTATACAATCTACTGTCCCAGTTGCTTACCTTTTGTTTTGTTGATTATAAGCCTATTCAAAAGAGCAAATAGTTGCGCCTACCTTGCCTTCATGTTGCGAAACTGTACTCAAAGCTTATCGTATGATGTGTGTTATAGTAGACTCATTCAGCCAAGCAAATAGTTGCGCCTACCTTGCCTTCATGTTGTGAAGCTATACCAGGTTTACCGTTCATTTGTTTGTTTTAATAAACTTCTTCCCGGATTAGCAAATAGTTGCGCCTACCTTGCCTTCATGTTGTGAGCCCGCACCTGGAGTTTATCGTACAATACATTCCTGCTCCATTTCCTCATGCTCTGTTTCTTGAGGGAATTGGATAGATATTAAAGAAGTTAGCTTAGTTGTAGTTATATGATCTGCGAAACCAGAAAATACTTAGCTACAACGTTCTAGGTTTTCTTAACCTTGTGCCTCTACCAGCTGAGAACAAAAAGATAGGACATTAGTTTAGTTTTCTATTTCATGCATTCCAGCACAACGAGGGAGCTTCCCCTCCTAATTTGAAGAGCACTCATTACGTAGTGTGCATAGTTGTCCGTACAAACTCACACTCCAGAGGTGTTAGTTCTTACGCCAACAGTGTGATATAAACCTATTATGTGAAACTAAGCATGTAACTCATGAATTTGATTTGGTCGAATCTTATCGTCTAAAACTTGTTTCCCCTTGTATATCACAAGCATTAAATTTGGTAAGGAGTGAAACACCTCTAGGGGATTCATTAAATCAAGAGGGTCATGTTCTCCTTAGTCAAACCCTTCAATGGACCGATTCAATGGTGATGAAGTTACATTGATAATAAAAACAACACATAATAAATTCTTAAATCTCCAACAATCATGATGTTTTTTTTATGTAGATCTCTTATCCTTTGTATTACATGAACTAGATGTGCATAGTAAATTCTTCTCAAAGTCCTATATGGTTTATTTCAATTAGGATTAATCTTTAAATATAGTACCCTAGCATGCAACTTGGGATAAATCACACTTTAGTCAACTCATAATAGCTAGAGAAATTGAAGAGAATGGAGGCCTAGTTTACAAACTTGAATTTTCAAAGATGAGAAGATGGTTTGGAGGCAATGAATTATAGATTTAAGGATAATGATTGATTTTTGGAAATAAATAATGATGAATTTAGGAAAAGATAATGCCATTTACTAACTTTCATGTGAAATACATCATCATAGATACTCCTTGATGCATAAAAAATAACTCAAACCTTATAAACCCAAAACATAAAGACAAAAGGCATTACCATTAGAAAGATTTAGTTATTAAAAAAATAAAGACTTGTTATAACTGCTAAACAATAATTAATGGTTCGTTGAACCTCAAAATCAAATATAATATAAAAAAATTATAATTCAACGCTGCACCTTTAAAAAATTTAATGTGGTGCTTTCCAACAATTGAATATTCTTGCCCGTTCCCTTTTTTAATTAATTAATTTAAGTTGTTAGGGTGAGCCCACTCAAGAAAATAAATCCCAAGAAAAATTAGCAGCTTATACAAACGATGTTGACAGGGTCATAATTTATTATTTTTTAATAATATTTAGAAATTTTATTAGTTTTTTCTTAGACACGTGCAAATACCAGCGTCATTGCCGGCCCGACAGGTAGGTTCCCGCCATCAATACACCTGGCAATTTCGCCGTTAAATATAACTAGGGTTTGTTTCGGCCAGGTCCACAGTTCCAAGGTTTGTTTTAGATAAGTATAGAATTCGAATATCGAGGAGCATTAACTTGAAATGACAACAATAAGCAAGTGATTTGAGAAGTAAAACTTGATCATAGTAAGTCTTTTTCTGGTTCATCCTAAGGAGTTGTTTTTGGCTCGGGAATTAGAAGAATTTGGTGGATGCTCCTTTCCATTGGAATTCAGATTGTGCATTTATTGCGCTCTCCATGGGGAATGAAATGAAATTTAATTTTGTCGGAAATTAAATCGCGCATGTTTTCGAAGAGGTAGTGAGCGTTGCTAATTTAATTCTGTGCTTTTGTGATGCTTTATAGGAGGAATTTGGAAGACGTTTTGCCTTCTATAAAGAAACTAGTTCTGTTGAGCTTGAGAAGAAAATCTAGGGTTTGTATTTTGATCAGGCATGTTGGCCTGCATAGCTTGTTCGAAACGGCTCAATGGCGGAATGGAAGAGGACGACTGCGGCACTCTTAGGTCTCCTGCCTCAAAAGATGCCATCAAGAATCTCACTACTCAGGTCTTTACACATTTTCTTTCATTTTTGCAACAGATTACAACCAGGCTTCTTGATCTTACCAAATTGTTTGAATTTTTTCCTTTTGTCTTTTCTTTTTTGGTAAATGAAGGGTTGCCGATAGGTCCGCGTTATAAATTTGACAGCGTGACTGTAACCTGTGACTGATTTTTTCTTCCTGCCTTTTAACCCTAGATTGAATCTTCAGCTCAAGAAAGTCTCATCTTAACATTTGCGGCTAAATGATTTCGTTTTACTTTTATTTTATTTTTTCAGACCGCAGACATTATTCAGCTTTATAAACTTTTCTTTATCGACTTTTGTTCTTTCCATTTATTTTGGAAAGCTTTTGGGCTCTGGTGATGAAGATTGTGACTGTTGGAGATTTTTATGCGATTTAAAGTGATAATTGCTTTTATTGTGTGCAGATAAAGGATGTGGCATTAAGGCTTTCCGGATCGCAGCGGTACGGCAAACTTGTTGCAACGGGGTCTAAAGCTGATGTTCTTCGCAGTTCAAATTCCTCTTCAACTAGCAGCACGCCAAAGTTTCACGATGCGTTGGAAGAAATGGAAGAAGAAGAGGACGGGAAGGAGTGGATATCGGAAGTCGAACCTGGCATCATCATCGCCTTAGTTTCTCGCAAAGAAGGCGGAAATGAGCTCAGACGGATCAGATTCAGGTAGCCAAACCAATTTTACCTGGATGTTTTCATACCATTTCTCCAAATTTTAAGTTTATTTTTAACATAATGAACGCTAAGAAATTTTTTAGTCAACGTTTCTCTTGATAATTAACGATCTATCCTCATGATGAATCGCGTTGATTAAAAAAATTTCACTCAAGATTTTCCAGAAACTCTCTTCGTTATCCTATGAACTGCGAAAACTTTAGTTCGTTAATTATTTTAGCATTTTCCATTGCCGTAGGAATAATTACACATTATTGCCATGAATAAGAGATCAAAGCATAAAGTTGTTCTTGTAGCGCTCAGAGACTTAACCCTTTTTTATTGTCTTGTCCGTCATCAATTTTTGAGTTTTTCAACACACATTGTCTTCGTAGGGATGTCTTTTTTCTTTTTTCTTTTTTTTTTGGTTTCTTGTTTTGTTATTCGTTTCTCGATTACCGCAGACACCGCCGAGAATAAGTGAGGTACAGAATCTTGATTTAGCTTCACACGCTTCTTGAAGAGATAGGTCTATGCTATTTTCGTAGTTATTTTAACCGTTATTTCTGCATTCCTGTCCAGATTGAAAAGATTTGTCCTCATGTCTATTAAAATTGTCAAATTTCTGTCTGGTAAATGCAGCCGGGAAATGTTCAGCAATTTGCGGGCGCAGCTGTGGTGGGCAGAGAATCACGACAAGGTTCTGGAGTTGTACAACGTTAGCACTCCTGCAAAAGGTGTATCTGCCGACCTGCCCAGATCTCAAGACGAGGAGGTACAAAAATTACGAAATTAAACATAAAATGACATGAAAGAATTATTCAGATACGAAGGAAAATCTGTTTGATATTAATAACACGGTGAGTTCATGTGTGGAATAGATTGATGCGAAGGTGCAGGAATCCGCAGACGAAGACAGTCCCGTGGCGCCGCCACCGCAAAACATTCTTCCAATAAGAGCTGTGTATGAGCATGCGTGTGCGGATCGATCCGACAACCTTGTGAGCAGCAGCGACAACCAATCGATGAAAAGTGGCACCAATTCATGCGAGCAAGAGCCTGACGAAGAACGAGAGTGGATGGAAGAGGACGAGACGGGCGTCTACATTACCATTCGCTATTCACCATTGACGGGTGTAAGGGAAGTCAAGCGTGTTAGATTCAGGTCTGACTTCTTTACCTTATTTTATAATATTAGCTTTTTCCATATTCGACTTAAAAATCAACCCCTTTTTTCAGTTATATATGGATTCTGTGCTTACCAAGACTCGTGATACGTGCGAGTGAATTCGGTTGATACTTTAGATGGCTATTTACATTTAAATGTATGAAATTTGAAAAGTTATTTTATTTTATTATGTAATTGATATAATTTAGTTTTTAATATTAATATTATATTTTAAAATGTATAATTTTTTATTTAGAATTTGTTTATTAGAAAGATGTTAAAAAATGAAAAGTAATTTTTTCTTTTTCATATTTTATATTTATATTCTATATTAATGAATGTTTAGAGTACATATATTCATTGATTTTTTTATTTAAATGAATGTTTAGAGTTCATATATTCATTGATTTTTTTATTTAAATGAATGTTTAGAGTTCATATATTCATTGATTTTTTTATTTTAAAATAAATAAATTATTTAAAATAAAATAAAAATAATTTAATGATTTTTTTATATTTATAAAAAATTAAAAATTAAAATTAAAATTTTTTATTTAGAAAAATGTATATTAATTTTTATTTAGAAAAATATATAATAATTTTTATGAAAATTCTTAAATATCATTTTAGAAAATTTCAATTATTTTTTTAATATTATAAATGGTTTAAAATAGAATGGGCTATTATAAATTTAATATATCAAGTGTTATATTTAAATTTATTACACCTTGTAAAAATACTTTTTCTTTGGATAATGTATTTTCTAATTAATTTATTTGTGGAATTTTGTTGTGTTCAGTCGTGAAAAGTTTAGCGAGATGCAGGCGAGATTATGGTGGGAAGATAATCGTAGGAGAATACAAAAGCAATATGTAGACAGCCAAAATGTTTAAGTGAAGCGTCTAATTCCATTTTGTTTAAAGTACCTCTCAACCATCATTTTGAAGGGTATATTAGGATGGCACAATTAACTTTAGGCAAAACTTTTGTTTATAAAAGTGATATAACCAAGGAGTTGATTAATGGATTGAAAATAAAGTTGAATGTTTTATAAGGTATACACAATATCATAATTAATATGGTGATATTTTCACAAATTTGAGTTCCATTAGTCATTTTCGAATTAATGTTTATAAATGTATGAATATAATATGGTATGCATTTTTTATTCCAAGATTCTTATGAAATCTATTTTTTAATTGATGTGTTTAAATATAATTTTATGTGGGTTTTTTTTAATATATTAGTTTTGAGCTTTAAAAAAAAATAATAATTAAAAAATAATTAATTTATATTGTTTATTTGAAAAATTATCTTATGTCTATATATGTAATTTTTAATTTTAATTTTGAAAAAAATAAAATTATTATTTTAATAATTATTTGTTTTTGTTTTTATTCTCAAAAATATAATACATATTATGTATTTAGTTATTTTGAATAGTTTCATTTATAAACATTAATATATTTTAAAGTTTTGATGTCTTTACATTTAAAAATAATGTAATACCCCTCCATTTTGTTCTTTGGATCGAACAGTGTTTTGTTTGGTTATACCTTATTTTCTGTTAGTACTTTGACTTCGGTACTAAGTTTTCTATTTGATCGCTATCTGTAAAGTGACGTGAATGTGATATTTTGATGTGATGGTATTTTATTCAGATGTTATCATTATGGCATGTTTTGAATTAGCATAAATGGATATTGGAATCAATAATGTTTTATGCCTTTGATTATATTAGTGATGTTAGATTCGTCAATTGGTAAATATTGTATTGGTGAAGGGGACGGGATTGCATCACTCGCTTGCGAGCGCCCTGCGATTATGTGATTTCTTCTTCACGGTGTGTTTTATATGATGCAAATATATGTGCGATATACTTTTGTTCGCAGGTTAATAGGTACAGGATATCGACTCCACCTGACTTCATAGGGTTGAGTGTATCCATTGCCAACAACATTCGATTAGGAGATAGTAGCTACGTTTCCCGTGCCAAGTCATCACCCTAGTCATAGTGTGTCGTCAATTTTAGTCTGGTTCAGTTGTTTTAATACTGTTTAATTTGCCTAGTTTTTATTTAATTAATAAAATAATTTAATCTTAGATTAGATTTATTTTATTGATTAATTAAATTAATTGTGTCAATTTGAATTAAGTTATTCATTTTGGAAATTAATAGATATTTTGAATTGAAATTAAGTTTGAAAATTAAAAAAAGGGTTTTAATTTCATTTTTTGGAAATTTTAAATGCAAAAATTGAAATTAGAGATATTTTGAGATATTTTCTGTTTTTCTGTTTTCAAAAATTGATTTTGGTGGTTGCATAGATATTTTGGATATTTTCCTCTATTATTGGGATTTTTGACGAGTCTTTGGGA
This sequence comes from Sequoiadendron giganteum, assembly GCA_007115665.2. Taxonomy (NCBI): domain Eukaryota; kingdom Viridiplantae; phylum Streptophyta; class Pinopsida; order Cupressales; family Cupressaceae; genus Sequoiadendron; species Sequoiadendron giganteum. Next base: position 16,520,882 of record CM021107.1, on the reverse strand, counting down.
AATGATGAAAATTGAAAAATAAAGGAAGGAAGAATAGGATTTTGGTTTTTGTGGGTTATGGATTGGAACTGTGAAGAAGTCTGTGGAATGGTTGGGGAAGAGCTTGGATTTGAGGAGAAGGCTTTGCACCATTTTGTCAATCTCTCAAGCTTTTGAACCAAGTTTTCTATTTAGTAAATTTGTTTCATTTTGAAAGGATTGACAATTTGATCTGCTGTTTGGAAATTGTAGATTTAAACCTTATTTGATTGCAAGTTTAAACCCATGTTAGATTTTTGTAGCTTGTCTTTTCTTTTATCTATGTTTGGATTTGAAAAAAAAAAAAAACTATTTGGACATTTAATTGTAAATTCCTTTGTGAAAATTGGGTATTTCTTTTTGGAAATTTTTATAATTTTACCTGTAAATGGTTGTTTGGAAAAAACTTCTCCAATTAAACCATGTTGTTGAAATTATTCTTATATATATATGTGGTTAATATATACACAACATATATATATATATAATATATACATATATATTATTTGAAATTTGTTATATGCTGGAAAAAAAAGTCGTACGATGAAGTGGAAAATCGTAGGAATGAAATCCCAAAATTACCAGGGTTTCGATGGTTTGTATTTGGGGGGAAGCTGTGGGAGGCATTGCCCCCACCGTCGTCCCCACACAGGGGACGGCTGTGGAGGCAGAGCCTCCACTGCAGCCCCTTCCCCACTCCCTTGTGACGACCGCACCAAAGGTTTGGCTGTGTGTGACACAACCGACACCCTTAGGGGATCCGACTGTGTTACACACAGTCAGCCTAGGTGAAGGGTCGGTTGCAAAAAAGCCGCCTCTCCCTTTTGCTCGGTGCGTGACCCGAAACAACCGCCCCATTCTGAAATCCACGTGGCACGCAACCCTAAAACACGCGACCGAGGAAGGTAAAATGCACCTTCAATATGACGTTTGGCTTTTTATGAATAAAAAATATATATTTTTTATATTTTATAAATTATAATTTATAATATTAAAATAATATTTAATATTATATTTTATAATATTAAAATATAAAACATTAGAATATATTAATGATATTTTGGTTTTGGGAAATTTTATAATATGGTTTATTAAATATATATATATATATATTTAATGGTTGTTTTTTTTTTAAATGGCATATTTAAAGGCAATGGAGAAAATTTTAAATGTTTTAAATGAAATTGGGGAAATTTTTAATGTTTAAATGATGATTTAAATATTTATATTAAACTGTCGATTTAAATAATGGCATGGTTTAATAATTACTTTAAAAGATGATTTAAATACTTAAATATATCTAAATGATGATTTAAGGATATATATATATATATATATATATATATATATATATATATATATATATATATATATATAATGAATTGGGGATTTAAATATTGGTATGTTTTAAATTTAATTGGAGAATTTTAAATTAACATGTTATAGTCGAATTAATGAAGTCATTTTAAAAGGATATATTTTGATGAAAACATCAATTTTGATTTTAAATAACATGTTTATTAAGATGAGTTAAGTATTTTAAAATGGTTATGTCGAGTAGAAGGAACGGTTATTTAGTTTAAAACGATATGCCTTGGATCTAAAAGTAAGATGGTTTAATAGCAAGATTAGTCATCTTTTAAGAAAAGATTTATTTTACAAAGGACATAAAATTATTTTTAAAAAGATATGTTCTGAATTGCATAAGTAAATGTTTATTTTATGATTATTTAAAAGCTAGTAGGGAATTAAATATTGAGTTTAAATTTCTTCCTTGGTCTAAAAGAGATAATGTTAAATTAGTTTAATTGAGACATTAAACTATTGAATTTTATTAAAGGCAGTGGATTTATGTTGTTTGTAAAAGTAATCATGGATTTGAATTAGTTATTAAAATTAGTTTTCCCTTATCAGTAATTAGAAAGACACAAAGAATAATTTTATGTAATTATTCTATTAGGGCAATTGTTTTCTTTACTGTGGAATGAATGTTAAGGGAAATGGATTTAATATATCCAAAATTAGTTTGTTCATCGTAAATGCTTATGTGATTGATTCCTCTGTATTCATGTTCGAGAAAGTGGGTTACGTGTCTTTAATATGTAAGTCTTCTAGAGGATCCTAGAGGATGGGGGTTGTCTTTTTGTGAGGTCGATCGTTTGGTAATTCCCTTGGTTAGTACTTGAGGTTATATCAATATTATTACCTGGTTCCCACGAATGGGGATGTTTTGTGCCTCCTATGGAAGGAGTGGATTATGTGATTGTGGCTCCTTGTAAGGAGTGGTGTTGTTATCTTTGTTACCTCCAATGTTTGGAGAGGGTTTTGACTTATGTCACCTCCTGAGAAAGGGGTGGTCGTGATATCTTATTTATTTACACTTTGGTACCCTTGGTGTTTGGATAGTGTACTTGTGGTTGTATGGTTCATGTGATTGGTTGTGTCAGTTTGGTTCAGTTATGATTCAGCCTGTGTCTAGAGGTAGTTGGTCTTGTTTAGGAATCCTTGTTACTATCTCCTAGCACGGGGGGTGGACCTTTGGGTTCCACTTGGTTGGGTGGCGTGCACCTTACTCTGTTGGGCTTCCTTCTTGTTCGTGTTGATGAGATTTCCAGTTGGAAAGCTCGTGGGATCTAGTTATTTTTATGCTTTATTCATTTCAGTTGCTCTTGTTATTTATTACCCCCCATTTGTTATCGAGGTGGGAAGTTGTAAATTGTAATCATGTTTATTGGATTTACCTCATTCAGGGAATGAGAGATGTAATCTCCTTAGTAGATTATTGTACCTTGGGATCTTATGGTATCTCTTATTCTTTGATGTAATTTATCTTGTTTGGAATGTATGTGTCTTTAATTTCTTAAGTAATTAAATGTTGTGGTTTCAATTCATTAATGTTGTTCGTGGGTTAATAAGTAACCTTAGTCTCGTAACCTTAAAGATTGTTGCAATGTGCAGTGAACTTGCATATTAATTATTCTTAAACAAAATAAAAATTAGTTTGTTTGAGTAGTTAATTGCAACTTCCTCTAGGGTTGCGTGGCAGGGTGTTACAAATAACTAATTTTTATATTTAAATATAATGTCTATTGTGTTTTATTTTTTATGTATATAGATATAACATAAGACTCCATACCTTGCTACAATTTATAGAATGCCCCTCAATTAATTAAAATTTATATGGTATATCCAATAAGATATATTTACTGTTTTATTGATTCAAATTTAATATAATATGATTGAGAATCTAATCTTTAGATAAATCCATGTAGAAAATGTGAAATATACTTATGAATTTGTCTATTTTTTAATCAATTTAACATAAAAATGAAATAAAATAGGTGTTCTCAAAATGATACGATGCATTTTACATAGATATTATACTAGTTTAATTTTCATAAATATAATAACAATTTTAAAAATTATAAAAATCATAAATCATAAAATTGATTTTTTTATAAATAATTAAAATAAATAGATATATGATAGTTTAATTTTCAAAATATAATAACAATTAAAAAATTCAAATTAAAATCATAAAACCAAAATAAATAATAAATAATTTTTAAATTTGATTTTATATTTATGTATAACATCTTTTTTTATTTATAAATATTAAAATCAATAAAATTAAAAATTAAAAAAATTATCATACTCTATATTTTTTAGTAAATTTTTCTATTAAATAGATTCTTAAAAAACTCAAATTTCACTTTTTTATTTATTTTAATTTTCATTTATTTTCTTTAAAAAATATTTTATCTTAAATTTATGTTTCCAAAAGTTACTTTTTGATTTTAAAATAAAATTTAATAAGTATTTTATTTTTTTATTGTTTATATTTCTATTTTTGAATTTTATGTACATAAGTTTTCACTTCAACACTTTGAATACTTTGAATGTAGAATGTTCCTTAGTAAAATGGTATGATTAAGAATCTAATTAATTTAGAGTTTATAATACAAATATTTTAAAAATTATGTTCAATATTTTGATCTATATTTTAATCATGTTTTAACATTTATATATAGTTTTTTTTTTACTTTAAAAAGAGTAAGATAAAATATTTAGAGTTCCAAGATTTATTTTTAAATCTAAAGACATTGAAAATTTAAAATATATATTAATGTCTAGATAAAATAATATATGAGTAAAATTAAAAGTCACATATAAAAGTAAAACAAGTGTATTATCAAAAAATAGCTATTGAAATAAAAATAAAAGAATCAATATAAATAAAATAAAATAACTCTTAAGTAAATAAAATATTATTAGTCCCATAATAAGAAGTTGTGGAGAGTATAGATATTTAAAGTTTACTTGAGCATATTCTCATTTATGTATGTTATTATTGATCATGAATGCAAACTTGATTTTGATTGCATAATTTTGATTTTGATTTTGGCTTCTCTATAGACATTACCAATGAAAAAAGACATTGAGTCTAGAACATGCCACACTTGTTTTAGATTTTTTATATTATTCAATTAAGGTTACCTATGTTTGTCATGTTTCGTTAATAGCTGGTCAACTAGCCATAATTAAGGTGTTTTTTAACACCCATAATCTTTCAATAAATAAATATGATAAATAAATAAATAAAATATCTAAAAATTTAAATTGGATGCTCAATTTTGGGCTAACCCTTATTTTTTTCTTTTAGTCGGTGGGCCTTGTTTGGACCCCTTGCACCATTTTTTCAAATAGTTATAAATAAGCTTGTTGTTAGTTGGGCATAATATCTAGAAGTTTTGATGTGATTTTGGATTTTTTCCAAGATTGTGCAACCAAGACACAAACCCTAGTAGATATCAAGGTCGAGACGAAACCCTTGGCCTTAATGTGAGGCCCACCTTGATGAGCCTATTAATCAAGTTATTTTTTATTTCAATTGTCTAGTGATACCTATTGAAACCAAGGAGACAATAGATATTTGAATACATTTAGTTTTATCCATGACCAAACTACATGTTTAAAGTAGTTGCTCATGTTTGATTGCTTGTAATTTGATGACACCTTAAGATACTATTTATGTTATGATGCCTTAGACATTTAACTTTACAATTATTGTTATTAAAGGATGGCTAAAATTGTATGTGTGCAACATTTGTTGTGTTAAATTATTTACATGCTTAGTGATGAATTAGTAATATGGATGCATTGAGGAATCATGGTATTATGATGATTGAATTGATGTAATTTTAATGAGTTTAAGATATGAAAACCTAAGTTTTACCTTGTGAGAAATGGATGTGTATTTTTATGCAATTCAATCAAAATGAACCTTAATGATTATGTCAAATTGAAAATTTAGAATGAATAAATGATGTGAAGTGCCCTATTTGAAATTGATAATGTGAAAAATGTGTGATTTAATTTGGTTTCTTTTGCTATAAGGTTTTATGAAATGTATTGACATGTGAAATGAGTATGTAGGTTAACTTCCATGGCCAATGGAATCAGAGGTATCCACGAGAGCACAATGTGAACTACCCAGTCAAACCAAACTATAGTATATTTGGAGGGACTATAGTTTTGTAATGTAATATGCAATTTTTGTAAAGTGGGATTATGAATGATTATTTATTAAATTTTTGTCTTGTCAATTCCAATTAGGATGTGAGTTGGCATCCTTGATGGAAAAACTCAGATTTAACCTTTTCAATCTTTTTGGGGGTTGAAAAGTGGCATATTTTATGTGTTTTCATGAGTTTCAGTTTCCTAGGGTAGGTACCTATGGGTTGGGTACCTTTTTAGCCTAAAATCTTGAGTCAATCCCTAAGTCTGACACCATTTTAGAAGCCTTCAAGAGTTACATGACGGTTTTAAGGTTTGGGGAAGTGGGATGGAGACTTGTCACATCCCATTCCCACTTCTCTGAGCTTATTTATGAGCTTTGGTAAGTTCAAAAGTTTCTCACACATGTGTGAGCCATCTTTGCAAGACTCATGGGATAGAGTGTACAAGTACACTACCCACCTCCCAAAGTCTCACATATGTGTGAGAACTTGTGAGAGAATGAGCTTTGGAGAGTGAATGGGAACATGACAAGGGTCACCTCACCACTCAAGGAGGTCACAATTGAATTCTTATTTACTAACCACAAAATGATGAAGTAGGGTATTTGGATCTTTTCGCTTGCTTTTGGGATTTTGGTGAAGGAGTTGAAGGAAGAAGCTTGGATCTCTCTCTCAACCACCATACTTTGGAAAAAAATTCATTGAGGTAAGCTTCATGCCCTTCTATGATTTGAATAATTATGTTTGAATGCATGAGTTAGTATCTTGAATTCCTTTCCATTCATATATGTGTGTTTTGTTATGTGGGGATGGTTGTTTTGAGTTGCTCTCTCTTGAGGTAGGAGAAATTCCATGTGAGGGATTGAGAAAGGAGGAACCATCATAGGGGTAGTCTCACTCCTTGGGAGTGATTTGGATATGAGTGACCATTATTTTATGCATTTTGAGTTTGGATTGTCGATTTAAAGATATGGTGTCTAGTAATGTATAAGGAGGATGGGAATGGAGATTATCATGTTATGATTCAAAAAATATACCCCTTTGATTGAGTGTCCTCTAGTTTCTCCCTAGGACAACCATAAGTAGGTTCTTATGTGTGTTCAAACCCTTGGGTTGAGTGTTTGCTACATGTATGTATGTTTTCCTTTGTTTTTGTTTAAGAAATTGCTCATGTGTACCCGGTTTTATTAGATACCTCCTAGCTCGGGGATGGTTGCTTCAAACCTAGGATGGGTGGTGAGCATATCCTTGGTCATGGAAATTTTCATTTCCTCTTATGCAAGTTGCGAACACATGAGAAGACATGCATATTTTGAAGAAAAGTATACTACTTGTGTGTTTATATTATTATTGTATGGGAGAAATGTTAAGCTTTCACCATTTGAGTTGTGATCATTTTGAAAATGAAACATACCGCTTGTAGTGAGGATATTGCATTCAGTTTTAGATACAACATACATTTGACTTGAGAAAAGAAAATGTCTTTTATAGAATAAAATAAAAAGAGAGTGTTTAATATCATGTTTAGAAAGTTTCATGTTTATGGCATTGCCTATTTTGAAAGTGTTAGGAAAGGGCGAGTTGCCCACCTTGCATAATGTTATAATGTAATATTTATTTATTATGTGGTGCACCTAGGGAATATAGGGATGCATGCATTACATGGGTCTAGCATTCTTGGGGCCACTTTATGTGTTGTATGTAACATTGGTAAATATTTAATGAGGGGTTACACATGGGAACAATATTTCATATTGGGAAAAATTACTACCAATATTAAATAAGGTGTTAATGGTTTTGTAAGATCATAGTATAAGTCACATGGTTTTATGCTATACCACATGGTGGTTTTGTGTGAGTTTTTTTCTATAAAATAAAACACATGGGTAGTTGTCTAAAGTTGGTTAGTTGGCAGGTTGGCTGGTTAAGTGTTAGATGCACAAGGCAACCGAGAGGGGAGACCTGGGGTGAATCAATTGTATACTTTTAAAACATTAGAAACCCTCATAATATTCAAAATCTACATTAGTTTTTAAACCTTTATCCACCATTAAACCCTTAACATGCATTAACAGAATGTAAACATGTAAAGAAATAATGCATACACATCAAACACATAAGAACACCAGATTTACGTGGAAAACCCAAGAAGGGAAAAACCATGGTGAGGATTAGCTCACTAATATATGAATTGTAACTCTGAAAACAATAAGGCCCACTACCAAAGGACTCACTGTCCAGAAGAAAGAAGAAAGAAGGGGTGGCTCACTACCAATTTGAACTGATAACAATGCATCTCTCATATGCCAAAGGTACAGTTCCATTGAAGCAGAAACAACACATCAAATAGACTAAAATGTAGACACCTTCTACTCACTGAATTAGGAAGTCATAGGTATTAAGGCTCACACTTAGATCAATACACTTAATCACTTCCACATCTTTCACATCACACTTGCTTCACACTTCATCCACACAAAAATTCTCCTTGTGTTTATACCCTTTGTGACCTAAAACAATCTTAATTAGGTCAACCTTAATGAAATGTATACGCACCAACTGTGTATCACCAAATAGGTTAGCACAAAACACTTCCACAACATAAAGAAGTGAATCCAAACCATGAAACTACTTAATTGGGACCCAAATCTACACAAACATGCTTTTCAACACTTCCTCAATCAATGATCATCCTCCGCAATCAATGCTAGCACACCAGGTTTTCCAAACCTACACTAACACTAACAAGTAACTCCAAACACACTTCTTTAGGTCCAAAAACATCTCAGTGAACACACAAAAAAACTCCATGCTATTCATACAACATCTCAAAATACTCCAACACCATCAAAATATTCTGCACAACTACTACAACCACCTAAAACTCAAGAACACCAAACATACAAGAACATACATCCAACACATCAGACAACCTTGTTTAAAAACTTAGCACCTAAAAATTCAAGGAAAGGTAGATACAAACATTATAAGAACATTCCCAAATTTGCAACACTAGAAACTTTACTACAGAGAAATGCATATCAATCTCATTCTCCCAAACAACACTGCTTCATAGTTCACACACTAGTGAACACAACTTCTTCTTCACATGATCCAAAATCTAAAACTTTGGATATAACACCTAGGATCACCTATGATCATCATGTTCAAACCACATGAGCATATCTTCAGCCTTAAAGAAATGTGGAGCAAAACACTAAACACCACTTTGTCACACTAAACTTACTTTTATTCATTTTTTCTCAAGAGAACTTGGAAACCAGGGACCACAAACACCATCTCAACATCTGCAACACCTTCTCAGCATCTCAACCACACAAGAGGTTGATATCCACAAGCACTTACTCATCATTGCTACATTAGAGGTTGAAACCAGTGACAATACTAATGACAACATAATGCAACCAACACACTTTAACAAATTTGCTTCCTCAAGGGTTGACATCAATGCAACAACACTCTATTGGCATTAATGAAAATACAAGTTTCCAACATTGAGAGCATTTCTTATTGGTATTTGTGAAGGTTGAAGCATGGCATGGGATGTGTGGTTACATGCTTGTTCACATGGAGTGCTTATAGAGGGCTTGAAGTTTCAAAGGTGTTCATGAAGGCTCTATAAGTGTATTGTAATGTTTTATTGTTGAATAATACATTGACCATGGATGTTTTTTGACACTAGGTTTTTCCCTCTATGATGGTTTTCCGAAGGTATATATCTTGTGTTATCTTGTGATATATCTTTGATCTTTCCATTTGGTTATATATACTTGTATGCATGATTTTCTCTCTAAGGGTTATGTACGAAATGGATTGACCATCACAGTTGATTTTCTTAACATTTGGTATTAGAGGCATGTTTATGGTTGTGGGGTTTTTTAGATATCCCTATTGTATAACCCTTGGATAAGTAGATTTGATGTAAAGTTGAAGCCATGATAATGCAAGAGGGTTTTAAGACATTTCAAGGTATGGACACATGTTTTGTAGGTGTTATTTTTGTAGATTTGGGCTTTTGGGGTTTGCAAATTTATTGGATTTATTACAGATCTGAAGCTTGAGAAATTTGGGTCAAAAGGGTTTCTTGATTTGTGGTTTCATATGATGGTTTTGTAAAATCACTTTTGTAGATGTCCTCTTGAGATAAAATGAACCTCACCATTAGATCCAGAATGGCTGAGAAACAAAATTGATATAAGATTTTCCTTATTTTGGCCACTTGAAAAAAATACAAATATTTTTAGCCCTTGGATCCCCAATCGTATGGTCGTAGTGGTACCAACATTTTCAATCTATTAAAAAATTATTAATCTACCTTTAAAAAATTAAATATCATACAAAATAGATTAATTAAAAAATCTTTTAAATTTTTTTAAATTATATAGTGTGTCGGGGGTCCGCAGACCCCCATACCCCTGTGGTAAGCTGCCAAGTAGCCTAGTGTGACAATGCAAGTATGGGTTACATAGTCCCTATCAACGGTTTTCAGCTCACCACTCGATGGTTTTTTGGCCAACAAAGGCTTAGCCCCTCCAGTTGTGACCCCCAGTCGGGTGGGGGATCGCTTGCCCTCAATTGAGGATATTTAAAAAATTTAATTATGTCGACTTTTTAAAAAAATTAATAAAATTCCAAATCTGCCACCAGGTTTTCCACTACAACGCCGCCCAAGGGACACCATAGAGCCACCAACAAGGTATATTACACAAATTTTGTTCAAATGGGCATAAATTTCAACCAAGTTATCATGTTTTTGACTTCTTATACTCATCGGAAAGCTCTCTTCAAGCACCATGTAGTGGTATAGGTTTGGTTCCTTGATTTTACCATTTTCATCAGTTTTGGGGACCTAAAATCCAGATGTTCTCAGTTTCACAATTTTGAGCAAAACCTTTGCATACAAAATTAGATTTTCAATTTTGAATAGGTGTTGGAGAGAATATACCATATACTACATAGTGGATCAATCATATTTTTAGTTTGTGATACAGAGAGAGGTTTGTACTTGTTTGATCACTTGTAGGTGCCTGAGACTCAGGGTGTGATTGTGTGAGCATCCAGATGAGTCAAGAGGTCAAACCTTGAGGGAATACATGTTTTCAAATGATATTTATGATTTCATAGTTGATTATTAGTTTGGTGCTTCCTGGTATAAGTTTACAAGTATTTTTTAGAGTTAGACTTTTATGGTGATAGGTACACAAGTTGTCTTTGGTTTTGAGGACATGGGTTGACATGGTTTAAGACTTGGAGTCTTGTGTGGGTGATAGTTGAGTGTAGGTACATCATTGGTGATGATTATGGTGTGAGGGATATGCAGGTACATTTATGTATTGGCATGACATGGTCGTGTATGTGGTTGTTTGGTGGTGATATGTTTTGGTGTTAGGAAGTTGTTCTTATCTTCTAGATGCTAATTTGGTTCCTTAACTATGGTTACTCATTTATGGACATGTTTAGTGAATTAGATCTAAGAGTGATTTGGTATTTGAGTCTTGTTGTCTATAGGATTAAATCTTCTCTGATATCTCAACTTTTAGGTTACTAATGTGATGATGATTTTACATGCTTCATTATTTGGGATCTTCAAGTTATGTAGTTGTGTGGGTTGGTAACCCATTTAGTTGCAGTGGGATGACTCAGTTGTGGGCTATCTATATCTATAGGTCTTTTTTGTTGATACCGATTTAGTATGTTGGCCTTATTTTTGGTCATTTGTACATTGGTATGTGTGTCTTGATATGAGAGGATAGATATTGTTTGGAGTGCCTAGATTGTTGGTTGTTGGGACTTGTAGCATTACATTCTATTACTATGTCATGATATCTTGGTTACATGTTTTAGTGGGATCCATTGATAGTGACAGTTTAGCGGTATTGGATTGGTTTATGATGTTTTGATGGTGGTTATAGCTTCTTGGTTTGGATATTGTGGTTTGTACTCTTCCCTTGGGAGCTCGGCATTAAGTTCTTTGATCATGTTGGGGCCATAGATGATCTTCATTTAGAAGATGGTTATCATGTTTCCATGGAGAGCTTGGTATCATGGTTCAGTGGGAGCTTTTGGTGATGATATGGATTCACAATTTGATGGTGGATAATCTTTTGTAGTGTTTGTTGGTGTCTTGGATGGACTCTTGGATAATGTTTCATCTACAGTGAGGGTTCATTGATATTTTGGGTTTCATTCACAGGAGATGGTTTTCTTGTGGTTTGGAGATGTTGACATCTTGGTTAGCCATGGAGGACTCTTTAGTTTTTGGTTGAGGTGTCATGATTTGTATCTTGACAAGTGATCCTTATTTTATAGGATGGATATGTTATTATGTCATGATATACTCTTGTTTGCACATATTAGAGTGTTAGCATGATACAGGTGCATGATAAGTTCGTTTGAGCATATGATATTTTTTTGAGGACAAGTGATCTATTATAATGTCATGGTGTGTTCCTAATTTTTTTGTTGGGATATGACTTTGATATTGGTTTATTCTCTTGGTATTGGGTACATTGATCATTTTCTTAGGAGCTACTGATGGTGCTATGTTGCATTTGGAGTTTGGCATGAATTGATCGGTTATATCTACTCATGGATACTTGGTGACATAAGTGAGGCTAGGAGATCCCTTGTGATTAGGGACATGTGTTGAGACTGTTACTCATTGATGAGGTTTAAGTTGGAAGTTTGAGGAGCCTACACCTTGGTTGGATGTGAGCTCAACATGGTCCTATGAGTAGATTGTTCTTAGATGAGTCATGATGACTTGGATATCTTGGAGGAGCATTCTCATTCCCTACTCTTGGTCTACTTGATAATTTATGATTTGAGAGGTATTGCCCATTGTTAAATTCAGATGCATTATATTTTATACTGTATCTACTCATGGATATGGATCTTGAGCTATGGTTTCCCAATTTTAGAGGGTTCATTTGAGGGATGTTGGCATGATCATCTCCTTATGAATTGTGAGATTATTAATTAATGTTGAGTTTAGGATATGTTATTGGGCTTATTCCCTTGGTTTGGGAATGGATTTGGTTTGATCTTCCTTTGGTTTGAGATGCATACATATTGATTATGGTTAGATGTGGATAGTGCTATTTGTTGAATTGTACAAAACAACTCAAAGGTGGGGTGAATCGGTTGTAAAAAATCAAATTCACTTATGATCTTAATCAATTCCACATTCATTTTAATATATTATTAAGTATAAACATGAAATGCAGATAATAGAAAGAAAATACTAGACACCAGATTTATGTGGAAAACCCAATGAGGGAAAAACCATGGTGAGGATTAACTCACAGTATAATAGTAATGCAAAATCGGATACAAAGTCTCACTACCAAAGGGATCACTACTCAAGATATGACTCACTATCCAGATACAAGGCTCACTGCCTATAGATAGGAATCACTGTCCAGAAAGGAGGCTCACTATCTACAGACAAAGAAAGATAATAGAAAAATCCACCATAATAGGTTCCACACATTCACAACCTTAATCAAAGAATTGCAGACACCATCAACTCACTGCTTTCAGGAGTCAAACACATTAAACTACTGCTGCTTTGATTCACTTTCACACACTCTTCTTCTCACACTTGTAACACTCCTCACTCTGAATTCACAACATATTGACTTGTATTTTTACTTTATATTCGATCTTAGAAAATTTCTCCAAGGTCAGCTACACATTCTTTATTTTACAAATTCAAATTAGGTCGGCGACTCAACATTCCTACATTGGATAAGAATGAGAGTGGACCAAATACATACTTAACCAGGACCCAAACAAAATCTTGGATCAATCACATGCTTCCTTAATTGATGCTTATCCTTCATGTAACGTGTAGACACCAAGTTGGCCAAACCTAATGAAAACACAAATGAAATTTAAAGTACGTCCATTCACAACAAGATGATAACATGTGGATCACATAACATGCTTCACTAGACACTGGAACACCTCTTGAATTCCTTTAGAAACATCCACAACAATTGCAACAATATTCATACATATAACTCTTTCCATTAGTCCAACCGGACTGTACAGACACTCATAGTAGCTCTAGAACAGGTCTTCAGGAGCACCAAACCACAAACACTTTTTCCAAAACATGGATAACATCAGTATCAATCTTCTTCCAAATCTGCAAGATCTAAGACAACTCATCAGAGGACTGCAAAGTAGAAATATCTCTCCCAATCCACAGACAAATAACTCTACCTGACCAATTCACACAACGGTGAACACAACTTTCACTCTTCATCACCCCAGAAGCTATGACTCGAGATCTATCACCTAAAGATGCTCATAAGCAACACTACATATCTGCACAAGCTTAGGATCAACACAAAAAAAATGTAGAGCGCATTACCAGATCACATTCAGAACACACACAACTCTGTCTTCACTATTTATTAATTTTCTCAAAAGCACATGATAACTCATCATATCAGCACACTTACAACATCATAAAGATAGATCCATGCACTCACAAAATCTCCAAAGTATCTCAACCATACATGTACCACCTGCAATCACTTGATTCCTTTCTCTGCAACAACTTGAACTATTTTGACATCAATGATAACACCACCATACTCATTCATACTTGCAACACTACTGTCTTTGGGGTTTTATGGAGGAGATCATTCTTATCACAACTTAGCATTTAGAGGTTTGTATAGGACATGATATAGGTTTTAATTTGTGCATTCTCTCTTTGGTCTTGTTCTACTTCCTGGATGTTTTTATTCACATGACATTGTATTTGAGATCTTATGTGGAGCTATGGCGATCACTAGGTTTGTGGTCATGTGTTGCTCATAGTGATGAGATGGATGTTCCTTTATCTCTTTCCTTTGTTGAGTGTGAAGAACTTGGGAGAGCTATAGAGACCCGTGGTGAGATATGTATTGCACCATATTGGTTTACATGATTTTCATATCATTGTGGATGTTCCTTGGTACTACATGATGTTGGTTACACCTTCTATGTGTTGCTATTGGTGGATCTCGGATGCCTTGATCATTTTCAAAATTTACATTACCTATGCAATGGGAGTTCCTGGATGTGTGTGTTCATTATGTGATAGGTTTGGTACTTGGAGCTTGTGATTACATGTTATGGGTTGTATATGTTGATGGCATGAGGTTCATTTGTTATGATTTGTATACCTTTTAGGTATAGATAGTTGGATGTATTATCATTTGTTGTGGATGATATTTTCAGATACATGGTGATTATATATTGATAGATATTGATACATACATGTTACCTTTGGATTGAGTGTTTGTGTATTGGGATTCGGTTGGAGGTAGGACTTATGCTTCTTTGTGATAGTTAGTGTGGCATCTCTTTGGATGGTTTCTTATCTTTGTGCATTGGCATGATGCAGGATAAGAGTATTCATGCTTGAGATGGTGGTCACCTTGATTCTTGTTGCAGGTATCTTGATGGAGCACATGGAGAATTTTGATTCCTTGATGGTATATATGGCTAGAGGGATTGTTCCCTTGTTCATTTTTTAGTTTACTTGTTTACCCCTTATGCAATGTATACAAAAAGTGGGAGAATGTTAGGAAAAGGTGTGTTGTCTACCTTGAATAATGTTATAATGTAATATATATTTATAATATGGTCCACCTAGGGAATCTAGGGATGTGTGCATCACATGGGTCTAACATTCTTGGGGTCATTTTATGTGATGTATGTAACATTGATAAATACTTAATATCATTGGAAAAACTTACTACCAATATTAAATGAGGGAAAGCTCATGGTATTAGTCACAAGGTTTTATGTAATACCACATGGTGGTTTTGTGTGAGATTGTTTCTATAAAATCACACATGCGTAGTTGTCTAAGGTTGGTCAATTGGAAAATTGGCTAGCTGAGAGAATTTCTTGTTGGCATTTGTGAAGGTTGAAGCATGGCATGAGATGTTTGCTTACATTATTGTTCATATGGAGTTCTTGTAGAGGGATTGATGTTTCAAAGGTGTTCATGGAGGCTTTATAAGTGCATTGTAATGTTTTATTGTTGAATAATACATTGATTATGGATGCTTTTGGGTATGCGAAGGATCATCATGGAAAAAATAGGCCCTTAAGTGGCAATGAAAATTCAAAAAAATCAGAGTTAGGCAACTTGACATAAAAATTTGAATAGGTTATCTATATTATTTCAAAATTATGTAAGAATAGAATCTATAGAAAATTGAATGTAGTTTCTAAACTACTAGATATATTTATTTATTTTTAAAATCTATTTGGTGAAAATTTGAAATTTTAATGCAGTAGTACTTAAATTTCAGGGAAAAAATAAGAAGTAGGTGTCTTTTTGACCACCCTAACCATAATAAATTGATAATATTTTTTAATAAGATTTTATATATAAGTAGATGAATCATGTCACGATGTAATGCATATTTTTTTGTATTTTTTTTCCTAGTAAATAATTAATTATGAATTTTTTATTACAACTTTTAAAAAATATAAAAGCTCGTATGTCTGACCACCTTAACTTGGTCAAAACTTCATGAAATTCATTTTTTTTTTTAATCCTATAGTATGCAAAGCATAGAATGTGACACATGTTTTGGCTTCGAAAAATGTGATACGGTTTGAAAGATATAGATGTTTTTCAATCAGCCTATCAATCAAGACTTTAGTCGTAATTCAAATAGAAAATGAATAATAATTATTTATTAAATTCAAAGTAAAGCATAATTTATATTGGTAGAAAGCTGAGAATCTCCTTTAAAAACCCTTTTCGTTTCATCAATTTAGGGTAAAAAAAGTTGTTAGCCACATGGGCGAAGTCTAGAAAAGCAAGGTAAGCTGTTAAACACGTTTTTTGTGTTGACTTCTTAGGATTGGCATGTCCTAGCCAAATTCCGAAGCAAAACCGAGGCTAATCCCTAGGTAGTGGGTTTTGTGTCAGACATATCGGATGTCTGATCCAAATCGGATATCCAATCCAAATTATATAATTTTAAAAAATCTAATATAGTTTAATATATGATTTAAAAAATTGCAATAAATAATTTATAGTTTATTTTAATATATCTAGTTGAGAATATACAATATAGTTTATAATTCAATTAATTTATGATAATCTCTTAGGGAATTATGTATAATATTTAAATATTGTTTATATATTCTAGTTAATGTATAAATATTTATATATATATATATATATTAAGTTAATATATAAAATATTATATAACTAATTAATATTACTAATATATTAAATATTTAAATATTCTCTCTTTCCCTCTCCCTCTCTCCTCCTCTTCCCCTCTTCCTCTCTCCCTTCCCCCCTAATTCTCTCTCCCTCTCTCAGACCCTTCTTCCCCTCTTCCCCTCTCTCTCTCCCCCCTCTCTCTCTCTCTCCTTCCCCTCCTCCCCTCTCCCCTCCTCCCCTCTCCCTTCTGCCTCTAAATTATCTCTCTCTCCCTCTCTCTCTCCCCTTCTCCCCTTCCCCTCTCCCTTCCCCCCTCTCTCTCCCCTCTCTCTCTCTCTCCTTCCCTCACTCCCTCTCCTTCCCCTCTAATTCTCTCCCCTCCTTCCCTTTTCCCTTCTACCTCCAAATTCTCTCTCTCTCTCTCTCTCTCTCTCTCTCTCTCTCTCTCTCTCTCTCTCTCTCTCTCTCTCTCTCTCTCTCTCTCTCTCTCTCTCTCTCTCTCTCTTTCTCTCTCTCTCTCTATCCCTTTCCTCTCTCTTTCCCTCCACCTCTATCTCTCTCTCTCTCTATCTAGTTCTTCCCCTCTCCTTCCTTGTCTCTCTCTCTCTCCCTTCTTCCTCTCCCTCCCTTCTTCCCTCTTCCTCTCTCCTCTCTCTCTCTCTCCTCTCTCTCTCTCTCTCTCTCTCTCTCTCTCTCTCTCTCTCTCTCTCTCTCTCTCTCTCTCTCTCTCTCTCTCTCTCTCTCTCTCTCTCTCTCTCTCTCTCTCTCTCTCCCTCTCTCTCTCTCTATCTCTTGTCCACCCTACACCTACTAATTACTCTTGGGTCTATGTGTGCCACAAATCGAATATCTGTGTGGCACCAAAATTTTACTGCCATAATACATTTTTAAATGTTTTCAAATATTGCCCAACCCCACTTTTTTATACTTTTAAAAATTGGATATCCGATTCAAAACAAATACCCGATTTGTAAAAATTAGGCTTGGGCATTGCTATGGAGCAATGTACTGACACCCAACCCAAAAGAAAGTCAACTCGGGATTTCCGCATTTTTTGGTGAGTGAAAAACGCTACTTTTTCGTATTGCCACTTTTTGGCCCATCATGATCGTGCACATGCCCTTTTGGAGGTTGGGTTTTTTCCTCTATGAGGGATTTTCCCAAGGTATATCTTGTGTTATCTTGTGATATTTCTTTGATCTTTGCATTTGGTTATCTTTATACTTGTATGCATTCTTTTATTCGAGGGTTATGTAGGAAATGGATTGATCATCATGATTGATTTTCTTAATAGAAAGGAATATTTTGTGCTAGTTACAATTCCTTTTGTAAATTTTTATGTAGCTATATGCATTTACTCTAAGAGGAATTTAGTATTCATTTCATAATTTTGTATATACTTATTTAAGAGAATATTTTATGTTTTCTTCAAACCTACGTACATCATATTATAGAATTTTATATATTTGTGATTAAAATTAATACACTATTATGTTCTATAACTTTATGCCTTTTGATTTTCTCTCTATATATAATTCTATGCAAATTACAAAATAAATTATGTATGATTTTAAATATCAAAGTGATATCTTGTTTTAAGAATTAGTATAATGAAAATTATAGAGTAGAATATGAACAAGTCTGTGGTATCTTGACATGTAAGCATTTATTTTATAAGATAAAATAAATAATATGATAAATATATATAAATTTGTGGTATCTTGAAAGGTAAGCATTTAGTTTATAAGACAAAATAAATAATATGATAAATAAATATAAATCCTTCATCTTAAGCTTATGGTAGATAGTGTTGAATAATCAAGATACTGAGAGGGGGGGTCAATCAGTATCCACACAAACTTATTGAACAAACACCTTTAATTACCTTACAACATAGAACATATAAGAGCAATAATAAAATATGAAATTACAAAACACAAGAACACCAGATTTTACATGGAAAACCCAATGAGGGAAAAACCACGGCGAGGATTTAGCTCATAGTATATAGTTATTTCAATATTGGTTACAAGGAGACTCACTGCCAGATACAAAAAACTCATTGCTGATAAGGACTTAATGTCCAAACATGGAGGCTCACTTCCTACAGAAATTATGTAAACAAAAATGGCTAACCACCAGAGTAGAACTGATGAAGTTACACCACAAGTGTAGATTCAGTTCCTTTGATGCTCAGATTATTCACTCGCATGAAAACAGACTAATCTTCAACCTTCTATTCACACACTTCGCTTACCACATACACACACACACATATTCTTCTCTTCACATTCACATTCATCTTTAAACCATCTTGCATTTATATCTGATATATCCGCATGCGTCAATTAGGTCGGCCTAATTGGATGTAATTCATATGTTCAGAATGATAACTTTTTGAATTCATATAAAGATTTTTCGAAAGTAATTCACCTGTGTCATGCAATATTATGTCGGCCATGATTAACCTAATACTAAAATGCAATAAAAAAAATGATGCTAACATACCATCTAATCATCTGAGCATCTGAGAACGCATACATACACAGTTTTGGTGATCATACACCTTTTCCCAAAACCTTAAACCATACTGATTACCAGAGATAATATGTGGACCAAAATACTATATCAAATATCGGATGAGATAAGCTTGATTTGTACACTAGTACAAGGTACCATACCAACATGGTGACATCAATGACAATATAGGACTAATCTTTTGCATACTTCCAACAATCTCTCCCTTTGACATTGATGGCAACATGTGTAAAAAATCCAATTCAAGACTTTCCTTCAATCTCTCCAAATCTCTCTCCCCCTTTGAAATCAATGGCAAAGGGTGCCAAAAAATATAAACATGGTGACATCCAATATTCAAAAAATTATAATTCATTAAAAATTTCAAAACCTCAAAAATTTCAAGCATCCAATCTTTTAAAGTTATTTCAAATCAAAATGAAACTTTTCACTTGAAATACCTTCTTGTACCTTTCTTTGATAACAGGATATAATTTCTTCCATTCAAGTGTTGCAAAATCCGTTCTTGTACATATGCTTTCAAATAGAGCCAACAGTGTGAAAGAGGATGACCAATCTGTAGATGAGCATTGCCTTTCACAATATTTTGCATTGGAGAGTATTCCAGAAAGATGATCTAACCAGACCTCAACAATTTCCTTAAGAAGCCATAAGGTTTTCATTACATCATCCTTTTTTCTCTACACAATGATCAGTTCAGCTTGTAGTTCACCGACTCTCAGCCTTTTCTTTTCCTCTTTGTCTTCAAAGATATCAAACTTCTTTCCAATGTTGTTCACTTCGGATTCAAGTGCTTCAATTCTACTTCTAAAATTATCAACTGCAGCAGACCATCAGAGACAATACTTGTAGATATCCAACATTTCTTTTATGCACTTCTTCATCTCCATGATAAGTTCAGATAGCCTCTGCTTTGCTTTAGAACATCTTTTTTCAACCAAGGCTTCCAACTTGCATCCTTCTAGACCTTTAAGCAACATTCTCTCTTCAACCACTTCGACTAAATTTTCTGGTAAGGAATCAGATATGATTGATACATCAATACCTTTACGAAGTAGATACTCAACTAAGGAATCATCAATTTTAAGTCTGTCAATAAGAGAGGCCGTACTCGACAATTAACCAATTTTCTTCATTTTCCCTTTTATTAGCATAGACTGGATGTCATCTGGATCAGAATATTCTGGTCCAGGAAGATATTCTTCTTCTTCTTCCTTCTCTTCAGGATAACAATGATGTTCTCAGAGACAATTTTTCTTTTCTTTGATTCTGGAGGGGAATCACTAGTGACCACTTCCAATTCTTTTGTTCCGAAGGAAGAACCTTCCTCAAATTAACTAGATGTAACTTCATTGGAGCACATTCTTTCTACAAGGATAAGATTTTTTTTTATACACACTTAGTTTATCTTCTAAACCTTCCAAGTGTCTCCATATCTTTCTTGCACATTCAAGAATCTTGGATTCCCACTTAACGTCTTTATTTCTTGGTAGCGAGTTCAGAAAATAGAGTACCAGACATATAAGCAAAGACCCAAAATGAAAAGGGTATCCTTCTTCCAGTGACATTCATATGGTTTCGGTGAGATTTTCAAGAAGTAGTCTACACAGGTCAAATTTCTTGTTCTCTTTTACCATTTTATTCGCCAAATACACAGCAATGGTCGAAGTAGAGCTATCTATATTTATGAAATAAACTTTGTAAGAAATGCCATACACAACATACCTAACCGAGGAATTGACAATAGTGTCAATCAACAGTGCTTGGGGATCTTTTTCAACTCTCGTCATTTCCTCTACTTCCTTGTATTTTATGGTCTTTCGTCCAAGAAGTTCTCCAACGTTGCAAAATTTGGTAACCGCTTCGATCGCTTCATTCGTAATGGGATAGGATTTATCCAATATAATGTTGCGATCCTTGAATTTTCTCAAAAGGAGCAAGATAAAGTCTTTGTCATCAATCCAAGGGAATTTTCCCCACAAATCCAAACCTAGGGTTTGTAAGTAGCTCGGTTCCAACCCTAATTCCATCTTCTATATTCTTCGATGATCGAATCCATCCAGCTCAACTCCTTTTAATTTCAGTGGGATATTTCTACTGGATCCTCTGTTAGAAATTTCCATTATAGCTCTTAACTTCTTGAAACTCAACAAGGATTTGTTCTATTACCTTCCTCTACAACTGCGAGAGAGAGAAACTTTCGTTGCTTTCTTTTGAATGTCCACAAAGATATCTCGAAGGGCTCCAAATCGCTTCAGAAATGCTCCAAGAAGGTTCCAATTCGCTCTAAAAATCCTTCAAATGCGTTAGATGATCAAAATGATCTGTGAAATTTCCTTTATACACCATAATTTTCCCTAACTCACATTAATTGTAAAAAGCTGACAAAACTTTTCTTCCACTCTACTAAGAAACCCTAATTTACTCTGCAAAAGAACATGCACGCTCTTTTTCTTCTAGTTTCTTTTGCATCACCTTTTTCCTATCATTCCTTACAACATATCCATGTACCAACACCTAACACACTGAGTTTCCAGGGGTTTAATTGATTTTTCTGATAATGCTCCCCCTAAGACCATGCTAGGTCTAATTCCTGGATGACTCATCTGCACCGGATGAGGGTACAGATGCATCAATAGTCTCTGATTCTTCTTTATTTTTCCATATCTTGCTCATTTCCTGCTTAACCTCTTCCTTATCAATCTTTTGCACCAGTTCATCATCTTCCACTAGAGTAGACTGCTTTCCTTTTTTTACTTTTGCACACTTTTGAAATATGTCCCATTTTTTTGCAATAGTAACAGATAATATTTCTCTATCTTGTTTGATTTCCATTAATCCATGTTCTGCATTGATTTTCTTTATGTCCAAACATGTTAAAAGTATAGCAATAGCCATAAAATGATTGATTCATCCTTTTTCCATTGAACCTTTTCATCATCACCTGACTAGTCATTCTTACCGAAGATATGCACTCAATAGATTAATGTCCGATCTTCTTGCATGTATAACATTGTCTGAAGAAGGGACCAAAAAACCGATTCATCCTACTCCTACACTCTATTTCCTTATGAAGAAATTTATTACATAAAAAAAAAAACACCATTGAATGATGAATACCTTTGTGCATTTGGTTGTCTGATAGGTGATCTCCTTCCAGAGTTTATTTTCTACTTTCCTTTATCTTCAGTCTTTTGATTATTTACTGGATTTGATTTCTACATTTTTTCACCAACTTCATTACCTAATCCACATTTGTCTTTAGAAGGTTTATGTCCTGCTATTAATTCATCAAGCTTGGTGGATCTTGTCTTGAAATCATCTTCATAAAGTGTTGATTTCTCAAGTTCTGCTTTCAGATTCATCACTTCCTATTCAAGTCTAGAGAAAACATCAGCCTTGCTTTGTATTACTATTTTTAGGCACTCTTCAACTCTCTTATTTTCATCTATTTTCAACTTCAGTCTGGTATTCTATTCATTTGCTTGTTTCAATTCCTCACTCACTTCTTTGTATCTTTATTTGAATTTCTTTAACTGCTCTTTCAATTTCCAGATGCATTCATTTGCTTCATCAATATTTTCTTTCAGATCTCTATTTTCAATTTCAACCTTGTCAAGATCTTCAAGGGCAATACAAATCTCTTCTTTATTCATTTGTTCAATCTGTAGGATCTCCCTCAAGTTGTTAGACTTCTCCAGAGGAACCAACACTCTTAAACCAATTGTTGAATAGTGAGGATACTAAGAGGGGGTGTGAATTAGTATCCACACAAACTTATTGAACAAACACCTTTAATTACCTTACAACATAGAACAGATAAGAGCAATAAAAAAACATGAAATTCCACAACATAAGAACACCAGATTTTACGTGGAAAACCCAATGAGAGAAAAACCACGGTGAGGATTAGCTCACAGTATATAGTTATTTCAATACCAATTACAAGGAGGCTCATTGCCAGATACAAAAATCTCACTCCTTACAAGGACTCAATGTCCAAACATGGAGGCTCACTGCCTATAGAAATTATGAACAAAAATGGCTAACCACCAGAGTTGAACTGATGAAGTTACACCACAAGTGCAGATTTAGTTCCTTTGATGC
The DNA here is from genome assembly GCA_007115665.2 of Sequoiadendron giganteum. Lineage (NCBI taxonomy): Eukaryota > Viridiplantae > Streptophyta > Pinopsida > Cupressales > Cupressaceae > Sequoiadendron > Sequoiadendron giganteum. The sequence goes on along the minus strand of CM021107.1, from coordinate 16,497,485 downwards.
TCATAGTATTCACTCGCATGACAACAAACTAATACTCAACCTTCTATTCACACACTTCGCTTACCACATATACACACACACTTCTTCTTCTCTTCGCATTCACATTCATCTTCAAACCATCTTGCATATATACCTGATATATCTACATGCATCAATTAGGTCAGCCTAATTGGATGTGATTCATATCTTCAAAATGATAACTTGTCAGCTTCATATAAATCTTTTCTGAAAGTAATCCACCTATGTCATGCAATATTATGTCAGCCATGATTAACCTAATACTGAAATGCAATCACAAAAACTGATGCCAATGTACCGTCCAATCATATGAGCATTTGAGAATGAATACATACATGCTTCTAGTAATCATATGCCTTTTCCAAAAACCTTAATCCATACTGATTACCGAAGAGAATGTGCAGACCAAAATACCAGATCAAATACTGGATGAGATAAGCTTGATCTGCACATCGGTACAAGGTATTAAACCAACATGGTGACATCAATGATAATATAGGACTAATCTTTTACATACTTCCAATAGATAGACCCCAGATTATTATTCTTATCTGTTGTTTTATGAAAAAAAGAAGCATAGAGTAGCTTGCTATATGGAGCATGGAATTGCTTCTTGTTGCATAGTAACCTGGAGTTAATGTAATTACTGAAAGACTCAAGAAAGATCTAGAAAAAATAAACATAAAACACCTTTATACAATCTCTATCATTTCATTCGACGTATAATTTTCACTTCCTATGGACAAAAATCTATTCATGAATGAGTCGATTGTAGAGCTAAGTTTATGAAATTCAAGACTTCGTTATAACCAGCAATTGCCAATTTTCCCTATCTATTTCACTGTAGGTTTATGGTTGTAATGAAGAAAATTATTTTTAGAATGATGTCGTTGGGCCTGACAAGCCAAGGAATGCAAATCAATAGAGACACCTTCATAATATTAAGGATACATTAAATGGGGCTTAGAAAAATTCACCTCCAGCAATTCATTGTCATGATAAATTCATCTTGTGGAAAATTCACCGTCAGCAATATGATATGAATTGTTGGAGGAAAATTTTCCAAGTTTTACTTTAAGGTATACAAACAATCAATTCCTTCATATCATTATTAATTTATATGACAAAACTAATATAAGAGGGTTTAGTAATCATGCTAACATAACTACTAGTATTAATATAATTATGAATATTAATATGAGAATTAATGATGATGCTAATATTTAATGGAACTTGATAGAAAATTCAACATGATGTTAAGTCACTTTATTAGTCTTGTGATCAATAACAATGTTAAGAATAATATTTATTTCCTTTTTATAATAAACATAATGAATAGTATTAATAGTTTTATTATATTTTTGTATCAATATTAAGGGGGATGCTACTGTTTTTATCCAAAGATAATATAGGTACTAATAGTTATATTAGTATTCAATAAAATATTAATATTAATATTAAAAGAATAATTATAACAATAAATTTATTATTATTAATTATTGATAATATTAACATAACTACTATGAGTATTATTAATATCCAAGATAAAGGGGTGATCTTATTAATGTTAGGGAAACATGATAGCTTTAAGGATAATATTAATTTATTTTTTTGTTGAATAGGCAGTTATCTATATTAAATTATAAAGATAAAATTACATATTCACAAAACAAAGGAGGGTGGTAAAAAGGCACACCTCGAGAGTCACATGGGTAGAGCCCAAAAAACCAAAAATCTAAAAACATAACAAAAAGCATGAAATGGCCATCAAGTGACCAAAGAAATGCCAGCAGAGCCAGGAGGGTCTCTGTCATCCATCTTTCTTCCCCATAAATTAGCGGTGTTAGGAGTGACATCAAGAGGACCCCACCCATCATTAGCTTCTGGCCAACCAAAGCCACTACCAGGCCAACTAGAGCCACTGCCAAGAGTAGTATCAGAGGACCACCCAAAACCACCACCGTTGCTCCCCGCAACTCCTCCAGAGGACCACCCTTGGCTAGCCCATAGAAGAGGATAATGAGACCACCAAGGAGGGTAGGACCACGCCAAGGAGGAGGCTAAGAGCGGGGGAGAGCATAGGCACTCTGCTGCCGGCCCCAAAAGGGCAATCGACCATGAGAGGAGGAGGAAAAGTTGGGCACCCGAGCCATAGTACATGGGGCACTGCCCCAATGATCCAAAAGCACCTGAAGGTGATCCACCTCAAGCTCAACTTTGTTCGCTTGCACTTGAATCTGCAGAAGCACATTAGAGCAAATAATAGCTTTAGAATATAAAGAAACATTTTTATCCATTTGAGTGTGAGAAAATATGCAGGAATTTCTATCTTTCCAGATATTGAAGAGGATTTCCACCCTGAAAGTGTGCCAAAGTTGGATATATTTAGCCATAAACCTGGGTGAATCACGCAGCATAGCCATATGCCAGGAGAAGGGCTTCAGTCTGAAAGACCGAAAGAATTCATGAATCCAAGTCCAATACTGCTGAGCTCTAGTGCAAAACTAGAAGAGATGCTTAAAAGACTCAGCTTGCCCACAAAAAGGGTGTCAAGGGTCCTGAACCCCCAATTGAACAAGTCAAGACCCCACAAGCAAGCCTTGGAAAAGAATGCACCAAGCAAAGTGGGTGAGTTTTGGCTCAACACTTGTAGACCAAATGGAAGAGAATCTTTTTCACTAGACATGAGCGGAGGACTAGAGAAGTCATCTTTAAATAAGACTATCAATCATAGGAAAATATGGTGATAGCCACATATAGTCAAGCCTAGGCTTGTAATTTTTGAGAGGGGTGTCTAGGTACCACTTCCAGTCCTTCCACTAGGGCTTGGACCCACGAATTCCCACCATATGAAGACAATCTATAGTAATAGCATTCACCGGACCATCATAAGTATCATGCTTTTGGTTATGAGTCTGTAAAGCACACAAAAATCCTCCCACGACATAATGCATGTTATGGGTCCGTGAAACACATTTTTCAAGGTTTGAATGCCTTTCTTATGGAACCTTAGCACCTTAAGCCAAGGTGACTTTGCCAAAGGTTGACCATTACTAGCAAAGAGAGGTGACCACCAAAAATTTTGTTGATTGAGGGAAAGCCCATCATGGAAACTAGATTCGGCCCAATGAAGCCAAGGCTTAACCGCCTCCCAAGCTTTCCAAATTCCCTTGGCCATGAAAGTACCCATGATTTGGAATGGCTCCTTCATGACCAGAAGGGTTCGAAAGCCAATCCCCTTCCAGGCAGGTCTATGAACAAGAAATCCATATTGAATGCAATGCATGCAGAGAATTTTCCTAGGCTTCATCTCGAGTAAGGGATCTAATTATCCATTTCACACACAAGGTAGTCCCTTGTTGTTGAGTGGAGAGAAGACCAATCCCTCCAGAGTCTCTAAGAAGGTAGCAAAACTCCCAACCAACACGGTGAAACCCTCTATGGGACTCCGCAGAGGCCCAAAGAAAGTCTCAAAGCAACTTTTCAAGTCTGGAATAGGTAGCTTTCGAAGGGGCCCAACAAGAGGAGTAATAAACATGAGTAACTGCCATAATCTTCGAGCGCACTTGAAATTTTACTACAAGAGAAAGAGGCTTGGTTATCTAATAGGCCAATTTTTTCTCAATCCTAGAGAGAACAACTTGCCACAACTCAGCAGGAGAAACCTGGAAGGCAAAGGGAATGCCCAAAAACTGAAAGATTTCCCTTGGACCAATCCACTTCCATCTGTACTTCTAAAGCTATTGAGGGGTGGGCATAATAGATTGCTTATAACATAGAGTTTTATGCCATTGAATGGCAGAACCAGAAGGACTACAAAAAAATTGAAGGCACTCAAGAGCTATCTTAATATTATTTTCTTCCTCCAAGAGGGTGAGGAAGGAATCATCAACAAAATGGCCATTAACAAGTTGAGCCTAGGAGTTGAGCAGGGCAATGCCTCTAACTTGCTATTAAGAAACCGCATTGGCCAAGAGATAACCAAAACCTTCGACAACAAGCACATAAAGAGAAGGAACAAGCGGACATTCTTGGCGAATAGAGTGGAAGAGGCCAAAAGGTGAAGAATTGAATCCATTGATGGTAATACAAGCAGAGGCATCTGAAAAAATCATTTGGATGGCCTGAATAAAGTTGGGCATGAACCCCAAGGTTTTCAACATAGCTAGAATAAAGGGCCACTCAATGTGATCATATGCTTTAGCAAAGTCTATCTCGAGAAAAAAAGATTTTTGGTTAGAACATCTAGCCCACTCCATACCTTCCCACACAACAATGATATTATCTAGAATAAGTTTGGACTTGATAAATCTAGTATTCTCCGGCCGCACAATCTGAGGCAAAAGATGGCAAATTTTCAATGCCAACGCTTTGGCAATGATTTTATAAGAGACATTAAGGAGTGTGATAGGCCTCTAGTTGCAAATATCCTCGAGATCTCCAGGCTTAGGTATGAATTTAATATTTCCTTTGTTAATTATAGTACTCGAGTATTTGGAATGAAAATCCTCAAGATAGACCTTATGGAGATCATTACCAATGCAATCCCAAAGGGACTTGTAGAACTCACAAGGGAAATTGTCAATCCCAGGGGCCTTGTCATCAACCATGGATTGAACGACTTCTTTCAAATATTAAGCTATGAGCAATTTCTCACAAAAATTTCTCTGGGCTAAAGATAGCCTATGTGGCACCACAACAAGACAATCCTGAAGGGCTTGTTCTCACTTTAGCGAGTACTCTTGAGCAGTGAAAACTTTCTCATAATGTTGAACAAAGTCGTAGAGAATTTCAGGTAGCTTAGAAAGCACCTAGGATCCCTCTTTAATTTATTTTATGTGAGGAGAAGAGTGTCTGGCATGCAAGGCCAAAAAAAATCCTTGGAGGCATGGTTACCAATCTTTAACCAGTGTAGTCTGGCTTTGATTTACGCACCTTTGGCAACATAATTATCTGAAACTTTATTTTTATGTCTTAATTTTTTCACTCTAACTTGCAATGATGGGGAGAAAAGGCTAGCTGCCAGAGCCTCGGTAGTTGAGTGAAGGTTAACTGTGGTAGCCTCATACGACCATCGACGAAAAATGGCCAACTGACACCCAGAAATGCGCAAAAATCTTGTCGTACAAATGATAGCATCATTCCACCAATTAATCCAGCATGTATCATGAGCTGGCTTGCACTCCAAATTCCAGACTCTCTGAATATGAGCCAACATGGGCTGATGACAAAGTAGAGACGTGTTAAAAAAGAACTACATTTTACAGGCCCAAGGTTGTCTTATCTCCCATTCAATGTGAAAAGAAATAGGGAAGTGATCTAACAAGATCTCATCCACTAATAGCTTAATCGAGAGCGAAGAGCTATCAAAAGAGAAGAAATATTGAGTCAAGATCATGGCATGATCAAGGTGCTTAAATATCCTGTCAGAGCCAGCTCTATAATTACACAAGTGTGGCCGAGGGAAAGAGAATGGAAATGGCCAATATTGGGATCAAATACCCCAATTTATTACGCATATAAAACCATGCCTCCCATTTGCTAGCTACCCATTTGAATGGCAGAGTGTCATTTTTATCATATGCCATCTCAACCATATTGATGTCCCCACACAACAACCAAGTAACAACTAGCAATGAGTTAGCAATCCAACACCAAAACAAAGAGTGTTCTACAACATCATTAGAGGCATAAACATTAATAATCCCAAAAGAGTGATTATCAATATTGAGGAGGATCCAGACGAGCCAATGTGTGGGGTCAGGCCCATGGTCAACCATACAAGCATGCCACTACAGGGCCAAAAGGGTGACAACTCCACCACATCCAACATCATGAGCAGTATAATACATGTGACTAGCTGGCCAAATAGAATGACAAGCAAAAGCAAGAAAAAATAAGAAATTTTAACTTCTTAGAGACAAAGCACTTCAATACTAGCGTACTTTTGTAAAGTATCCCTAACAAAATACTTCTTGGAGAGGTCTGTCAAACCTCAAACATTCCATGAGATGAAATTCATGAGCTAAACTCCTCCATATCATCAAAGTTCGGCTCCTCCTCATCCAAAGTGGAAGAGTGATTCTACAAAAATTTTGGCGAAACTGACCCAATTTGAATATTCAGAGAAGAAAGTCTTTCTCCTGAATATATTCTCCTTCTTCTAATGTCAGAGAAGGACTGTGAGACCATCATTGGGATCTCATTGCAACTTTTAGTTGTGCCATCATAACGGTAGTAGGCTGAGGCGTAGCCTTCAGCCTGGGACGTGTCAAAATATTATTAGCTCCGACTGGAGCTTCTTCCCCCTTCGCCAAAGGGTTTGAAAATTCTTTAACAGGCTCAAGGACTTTGGAAACCATCCCAGAGCCATTGGACTTGTGTTTACGGTTCGTAACCATGGTTCATTTCTCGTCAAGTTTAGTAGCAGAACTATCTGCGTGATGGGGCTTTTTAGATTCCCACAGCGGGGAAGGAGTATGAGGCACTGCCAAAGGGTAGTCCTTGATCTTGTGGTCTACGAACTGTTATTTATAGCACATGTTTAAATAAGTAACCTTTTGGGTATGCCAAAAATCTCCAATTTGATTGTCAATGGAGTCTTTCAAATCTTGTGAGAGGTTAACCTCCACACAAACCCTTTTCTAGAGTTAGGCCTGGAAAAACCTATCCGACTCAACATAAATGACCTTCCCCAGAGAGGACGCAATATGACTCAAAAAAGGCACACAAGGCAGGGATAGCCCTAGAAACTCAATCCAGGCCAGGACTTGCAACTTGGTGTCATCTGAGATAGCGAAGTCCTGGATCCATGATTGGAACACTAACAGAGAAGACTTGACATACCAGGGACCATGATTCAGGATTGCTTGAACATGGTTGATCTCCGCAAAACTGAAAAGAAGAAAACCCTTGGTTAAATTTTGGACCATATCAAGGCAGACCCCATGAGGGACCCAGGCATTGTGGGCCCATTCTTTAAGCACACTTTCATGTGGATTCCTCCCCATAAAGTACCCAACAAGGGTATGTTGCTCAAGCCATTTAAAAGCAACATCAAACTCAACCAATGGTAAAACCAAATCAGTTGGGGAGTCAAAACACTTACCTCGTGAAACACTTTCGAAACAAATTTTTAGGGTCATTTATTCAGAGGAGGAGCCATTGAGCAGAGTCATTGAGAGCGCAGTATGACGCAAGAGGGGCCAAGAGTGACCACAAACACAAGAAATTAGATAACACCATGTAGTAAAAATTATGCCATTTTTTGGCTAATTTTTTAATGAATATATATTATTTTACTAATTTTCAAAGTGGACACATCCTAAGAAGCATAAATTTGACTATGTTCCCCCCTAAATTTTTTGAAAACTAATCAAAAATCATTTTTTTCAATATGTGTAGAATGGAGTCTAGTTTCTAAAAATGTAATTTGTTTAAAAATTTGATGAACGGGTAAAAATCTATACCCAAATAGCACATGTTGGATTTTGACAAAAAACAGAGGCACCAAAAAAAGAAGTTAAAGATGAAAACCTTAACATAATTAAAATGTAAAAAAAATTATATGGTTAGATAGCTAAGAGAGAGACTAACATCATCATGGTATTTTTATAAATTTGCATTGAAACACATGCAAACCTGATGGAGAGCACGACCAAAAATGTGTGAAATTTTGTTACCCTTTCAAAAAATCATTTCCTTGGCATGAAATCGTTGTCTAACCCTTAGGGTTGGATTTCCTTGAGGAAAAATCCAACCCTTTGGGTTGGTACTTCCTAATGTAATACATTTGGTGCTCACCAAATCAAAGAGGATCATTTAGCGAGCACTAGATGTAAATGATAAATCCAACTTCTCTTTCTCTTTGTCTCTCTCTCCCCCACTTTGATAAGGCTTGGAGTTTATGGTTTATTATCAATGATGGATAGTTGAGGTTTTACCTTTCACTCCTTTTCTACCTCCTTCCCTCTTAACCAATACTTCCCCTCTTCTCTCCCAACCCTCTCTAGGTCTCTCCCACCCTATCTACCTTACCTTCCCTCCTTAGCCCCATCTCTATCCTTTCCTCCCTACCTCTCTCTTCTTCTCTCTCCCTTTATTACTATTTCTCACCCATCTCTCTCCTTTCTCTTGATCACTACCTCTCCCTCCAATCCTATCTCTCCCTCCTTGTCTCATTACCCATCTCTCTCCTTTCTCTTGATTACTACCTCTCCCTCCAATCCTATCTCTCCCTCCTTGTCTCATTACCCATCTCTCTCACCCTTTATCTCTCTTACCTCATTATTCTCTCTCCTATTCTCTCTCCCTCCTTGTCTCATTACCCATATCTCTCCCCCTTTATCTCTCTTACCTCATTATTATCTCTCCTATTCTCTCTCCCTCCCCTCTCTAGGTCATCACCTCTCTATCTCCTCCTCCCTATGTCTCACTCCCTCCATGTATGTACCTCTCCCTCCATCCCTTCTTACTCCTCTACCAATACTTCCATTTCTCTCTCCCTCTCTTCTCACTCTCCCTTCTCTAGGTCTCTCCCACTCTCTCTCCCTATCTCCCTCTCTACTCTTCTTTCCCTCCTTACCCCCATCTATATCATTTCCTCCCTCCCTATCTCTTCTTCTCTCTCCCTCTATTATTATTTATTTCCCGTATCTCTCCATTCTCTCAATCACTACCTCTCCATCCCACCCTTTCTCTCCCCATCTCTAGGTCTCTCCCTCCTTCCCTCTTTACCTCTCTACCTCTCCCTCCTTATCTCATTACCCACCTCTCTCCTCCCCTTATCTCTCTCACCCCTATCTCTCCCCATATGTCTCTCACCCATCTCTCCCTAGGCTATAGGTCTATCACCTCTATATCTCTCCAAGCTCTCTAGTTATTTCCCTCCCTCCTTACCCCTCTTTTCCTCTTTGTGAACTTCTCTCTCATTTTCTTCTCTCTCCCCCTCACTTTTATACCTCTCCCCTCTCTAAGTATCTGAGTCACTCCTTGTCAAATTCTCTATCCCTCCTTATCCATCTCTTTGTCTTTGTTCTTATATAATTCTCCTCTTCTTTGTCTCTCCCCTATCTATGCTATCACCTCTATATCTCCTCTATGTCTCTCACTCCCTCCATATCTACCTCTCCCTCCATCTCTTGTTACTCCTCTACTAACACCTACCTTTCTCTCTCCCTCTCTTCTCTCTCTCCCCTCTCTAGGTCTCTCCCATTCTCTCTCCCTACTCCCTCTCTACCTTGCCTTCCCTCCTTACCCCCATTTACATCCTTTCCTCCCTACCTCTCTCTTCTTCACTCTCCCTTTATTATTGTTTCTTTCCCATCTCTCTCTATTCTCTTGATCACTACCTCTCCCTCCCACTCTCTCTCCCTCTCCTCGTATCTAGGTCTCTCCATCCTTCCCTCTTTATCTCTCTACCTCACCATCCTTTTCTCATTACCCACCCCTCTCCCCCCTCTATATATCTTGCCCCTATGTCTCCCCTATGTCTCTCACCCCTCTCTCCCTAGGTTGTAGGTCTCTCACCTCTATATCTCTCCAGGATCTCTAGTTATTTCACCCCCTCTACACCTCTCTCCCTCTCCTATCTCTCTCACCCCTCTCTCCCTAGACTATAGGTCTCACACCTCTATATCTCTCACCTCTCTAGTTATTTTCCTCCCTCTCCACCTCTCTCCTTCCCTCCTTACTCATCTTCCCTTATTTGTGAACTTCTCTCTCTCATTTTCTTCACTCTCCCCTCACCTCTCTACCTCTTCCCTCTATAGGCCTCCTAGTCTCTCCTTTTCTACCTCTCCATCCCTCATTAGCAATCTCTTTCTCTTTTTTCTTCTCTCTCTCTCCTAGTCTCTCTCCCTCCCCTCTCTACATCATCACCTCTCTATCTCATCCTTCCCTATGTCTCTCACTCCCTCCATGTGTACCTCTTCCTCCATCCCTTGTTACTCCTATAGGTCGATACTTCCTTTTCTCTCTCCCTCTCTTCTTTCTCACCCCTATCTCTCCCCATATGTCTCTCACCCCTCTCTCCCTAGGCTATATGTATCACACCTCTATATCTCTCCCCTCTCTTGTTATTTCCCTCCATCTCTACCTCTCTCCATCCCTCCTTACCCATCTTTCCCTTTTTATAGTGAACTTCTCTCTTTAATTTCCCACTCTCCCCCTCACCTCTCTATCTCTTTCCTCTATAGGTCTCTTATTCACTCCTTGTCTACCTCTCATCCCTCCTTAGTCATATCTATAATTCCATCATGAATCAAACTAAATTCAATTTCAAACATTCAATCCATAATCACATCCATCGCATAATTCAATAATTGATAACATTTCAATTCCATATAAACACAATTCTTAGGACATGTAATTATAAAAAAAATTAATCAATTCAATAATTGATAATTAATAAATGCAGCATAACCTAATTCATCTTAGGATTTCAATTCATTAATTAAGCATTCATGTCAATCACATAAGAAATAAAACAACCTAATTAATCATCAACTCATAGCAATATCATCATAAACAAGATCAAAGTTATTCTATGCATGTAAATATTACCAAACCATAGTCAAATGCAAAAATAAAATATCCAACACCATAGAAGTAAATAATAACATAAAATTTCCAAGATGCTAATAAGTTAAATAGCATAAAAGTCTAGGTCACCGAAGAGTGGCTCTCACACTCCAAGGAAATCATCAAGTTCAACACCATTCAAGCAAATGTTCACAAAGTTTATATGTAGGTGTTGGACTAGCATAGTATCCTAAAGAAGCATGATGCCAAGGTTGTGACACAAACCAAGTGACCTCAACAATCATTACTTGATGCTATCAGATGTTAAGATGGCCATAATTTGGGTTCAAATTTAAGTCCTTACAAAATACCTTGAATATCATAAGTAAACAAAATAGTACAAGTGAAAGAGATCCTAACATATGTGAGGAAACATCTTGTACCACTTCATCAATAGTCTTGTTGACCTTTGTCACTAGCACCATTTGACGTTGTTCCAATTATTTAGGATGTCACATGTGTTGTTTTTTGTGACTTGGATGTGTGTGACTTTGATTGAATGGGGAAAAATCTCTTCTTTATTATCATTAAAGCCCATTAAACCTCTTCCTCTATCCCTTGTTACTCCTCTAGGTCTCTCCCACTCTTCTCTCTCCCCTCCCTAGGTCTTTATATATGGTTGAGGGTTGAACACTTGGAAAATATCTATAAATCTCATTTGGAACTTGCCAAATTTGGTGAGCACAAAATGACCTTTGCTAAAAACAATAAAAAAGGCATCAAACCTGTGATATCGGCCCACAATTCCCTACATTTGTCTTATTATTGTGCTTTGTTCGATAAGGAAATGTTTTTTCATGTTGTTGAATTTTTGTACCACCATATTTTTCTTACTCCATCACCTTTTCAGTACCATTTTATTTGCTTGCCAATGTAGAAAAAGAGAATTTGAATTTTTTACATCAAATTTGATTATCTTAGGTAATATTTTCATGTTTGTTGAATTGAATGTTTAATATGAGTTTTTCTGTTTAAATTTGACAATATAGACCCATTCTTTTTATAATTTTAGTGATCATAATAGATTTACATAGAATTCAACATTGAACTAGAAGGAATTTGCATAAAAAGTAAAATTTTATAAGAGTTTGAAGAAAAAATGAAAGAACATTGCATGATTTTCTTTTAATGTACTATTGATCACTTATGTTATTTATACCATTAATCACTTTACCATCTGTGAGCTTAATTAGTGAACTTCAAGCATAATTAATCACTTATGTTATTTATACGATATGAAGATTTATGCAATTATCAATCAAACTAATAATAATTGGAATTAATAAAGTTTGTTCATAAGAGTAGCTATGTAAATACACAATCCTCCTCTAAGTGAATTGATAATTTATATATTTCATGTAATGCAATTAGTTCATTATTTTTCTCTTATATTTACATTGGGATGCACTTTTACCACATATTATGCATATAAAAATATAAAATATAGAACATAAACTTACTATTTTATATAAATCAAATTATAAGAGAAATGGATGGTGCATCCACTATCTATAGATGCAAATAATAGAAGCTTGACCATCACTGTCTACCATTAGACCATGACATATGTTTGAAACCTATGTATTATCCTATGTTATTAGGTTGTTGGTTAACTAGGTCATACCTATTGCCAAAGTGTGATATATAACCTTAATCTAAGATAAATTAATCTTAGAAATGAATACTAAGTCACTAAAAACATAAAATCAAAAGTAGAACTTTATTCCTCACCCAAATATACATATTTACTCATTTCTCAATGCTACAAGTTTGATTTTAGATTATTTGACCAAGTACTAGCTAACACTATATAAAGTGAACCGTAATATAACATAATAATATTTGAGCCTATTTTTATCCAATTCTTAAATTTGAATCTCAAATAGACAAATCCAATTTGAAACAACTCTTGCTAAAGTCTTTATAAAAGCAAAAAAATTGAACAAAACATTATGAACTACAAACATCTATTATCTTTTTAAAGTTTTCACGTGAATTTGGCATGCATAAAAAGTTCCCTCTAATAAATGAGAGAGGAGAATACCAACAAAGTCTCCATGGTGGAGAGTAGAGGGAATATAACCCTCCTAAATGGGAAGTATGTTAAATCAACAATTTAGACCATCATGTGAAAATATGTATAGATAGATGCACAACACAATAATTCCCTTTTGGGTTTTCATCACAAGTTTCCATTAAGACACTCTTTTGGGTTTTCAATTTAATGGGAAGTGTGAATGTTGCCTTTTGCATTTTCCCCTTACAAATCAAGTGCACAAAATGTGGGCCTAATCTACTCTGCCGAATCAATAAGAGGCAATATTGCAATTTCTATAGCCTCAAATAATATGAACACACCAATAAGGACTATCTTCATCATGAGCTGCATATCCAACATACTCAATGGAAAATAATTGTGTTGATTAGCAAACATTTGATAGCTTGCATAAAAAAGAGCATAATTAATAACCCAATAAAAAATGGAAATCATAGGAATAGGATCAACACCATCAACACAAGTAATGGATAAAAAATATTTCTCTTTGGAATTAGACTCAAATCTATAATCCTTTTAGAATTTGATCACTTATCAAATACACCAAGTGGTATCTCAAAAATATTAGTGTTGATGGCCAAATTGATACAACAACATGCAGGAAAGACGTAATCACCTTACCTCTCCTGAAAAAGATAAACAATTGTTAAATTGATCACCTTCAAAGGTTCTAGATGTTGGATCACAACATTGTTGTTTCACTGAGTGGTCAATGAGGTTGTAATGTTCAAGGGACCTGCTATTAAACAAGTACAAATTGGATAGTATAAAATAACTTAACGTTGGGGGTTTTAAATAAAGATCAAAAGATCAATCAAGGCTTTAGGACAGCAAAACATGAACATATATTTCTTTAATTCAGACATGCAATTCTAACAATGAGCGCCTTCCTAATTAATTAAATTGTAGAACAATACAATTTATGAAGTAATCCATACCATTACATCCACTCACAGTGCAAATTTGAATCATACAACCATTCATCATCACTTTTTTTTTACTTTTCAAGAATAAATATCACAAGCTCATTACTAGAATTAAGAGATCGACAAATATTAAGAAACATCATTAACAGATAATGCAATAATATGGTTTCAATTTCATAGTCTTCTATTGATTTTCATCAAATAAGAAACATTTATGCACATCAAGCACTGGCATACGGATAACCATTGTTTATCAACACCATCATTGAGCTAAAATAAATTTTGAAAATAAAACTACTTCTATTAAAACTATAAAAAGCATCTATATCTTGCATGAAAGCTGTAAAATAACAATAAAAGCTAAAAATCTAATCTTCGAGGAGCTAATCAGACTTCAATTAGCCGACCTTTACAGTGAGGAGATAATTCTCAATTATAGACAAAATTAGCATCAATCTCTCCTATCAAAAATCAAGATCCATAAATCTAGGGCCCAGACCCACAATTGTAAAGATGCCTAGTTAACTCCAAGTGTTATCTCTGCTGAAAATTGTAAGTGCTAAAAAGGGACGCCACATGCTTCCTCAATCCAAATCAACTACAAGCTTTGATTCTATCCTCTGCTAGCCACTATGATTTATCTATGACTTACCAAAACTAATCTGGAGTCGCCCATTTGATCAAAAATTGTCACAAAAATATTGCTACTCAAAAATAAAGGTAGCTAAGATAATTCCTTTTATTTATCACCTTCATGATGATATTCATCATACTTCTGAAAAATTTGTTTTAGTGCATCATCATTAGGTCCATCAACCCAGTCAGCTTTAAACTCTGAGTCTTCAAACTTCTTATCCATGTTGCAGTAATTGTGTCTCTCAATTGGGTGATGTCTACAACTTCCCACTGCATGTCACTCCTAATATCTGACGGCCTATCCATGAGTGTGGACTCAGCAGTATCTTCTTCCTCCATTATTCTGTTAATTCTTTCCTCCCAAGCATCTTTTGCTTCTCCCAATGATTCAAGTCTCTGATCTAGAGGTAATGTTTTATCAATGAGTTTTACAATGATGTCCTCAAAGATACCTGCTTGTTCCCATATATCGTGAATACTTTTGAGCATCTCTATTATTTTTTCAACAAGATTCTATGTTTTAAAAATAGATATATTAATAGACTTATAAATAAATTTGAGACTCTCATCACCCAAAATCTATGATTTAACCAATTCTTCATTAGTCATATTTTCTATCACTTTCAGCTTTCCCAAATAATGTCTAAGCTTCTCTTCCTGTTCCCACCATTTCCTTATAGATTCTTCAAACTTTCTGACCAAAGCAAGACTTCCAAAATAATTTTTGAACCCCATATCTATTTGTTCATCCAAACCAGTCTTGAAAACATTAAACTAATTATCAAACCACGTGGCTTTCTTTTTCATTTCATTGAGACCATCCACCTCCTTACAACTCATCAAAGTAGGAGGCTCTGATGGTGGGGGCTTCTCTGGAGTGAATGTAATTAAATCCCTCAAGAAATATTTCATTTTTCTAACCTAAGCCTTAAGCTCATCATTTTCTTGCTTGTCCTTAATTAACCTGGACTTGGTGGTTGTGGCAACGATATCAAACAAATTTATTTGTTGATTTCTTGTATGTTTTCCTAGGTTGATAGTACTTATTTGATAATCTTCAGCCTATAGTTCTCTATCATCTTTATCAGCAATTGGGGTAGCAATCTCAGCTATCATATCCCCCTCATCAGTCAACTTTGTAGAGTGGACAACACGGGATTTCTTCTTGGGCTTGACCTTCTCAATTTTCTTTACCATGTCATCCCATACTACAGGTTGGGGCCAAATTTGTTGTCTCTTCTCCAAATTCAACTTGAGACATGCAAGAGCAGTTGGTTGAGCAGATACTTGTTTAGTACTAGGAGGAGTAGAAGAAATTTCCCCAATGGCTTGTTGAGAAGAAGCCTTTTGTCGATCCTCTTGTTCCTTCTACAATTGTTCTTGCTCCATTCTCTCATTTTGAGCCTTAATTTCTTCTAACTTCTTCATTTCTTTATCTTTTTTAGTAGCCTCTTCTTTGTCTCTCAATCTCTGCAATTCCAATTCCTTTGTTCTTTGTTCTTCTACAACTGCCTTTGTTGATTTATCCCTTTTTAGTGCCTCAACTGCTTCTCTTTCTCTACCTATTTCTTATCTTTTCTTTCTTGCTCTTCCAAAGCAGCTAACTCTTCTATTTTCTTTCTTTGTTCTTCTTCTTCTTCCTAAGCTAATTTCTTAGCAACTAACTTTCGAGAACTTTCTAGTAATTCCTCCTATTCCTTTTCCATTAAAACCTCATTCAGCTCTAATTGTTCACTGTGCAAACTTCCAACTTCAAACCCGATTCCTTCTTCACCCGGGTCTTCCTCAACCTTCCTCAAATACTCCTCCCATTCGGGTCTTTCTCCCTCTTGAGATGGAGCTCTTTTAGAGCCTGATGAGATGGGTGATTCTATTACATCAATTACTAGAGCCCTCTCCTTCTCAACAATTGTTGTTCCTAATGTTGACGGTACAATAACGAGAGTCTCTTCAACAATTTGTTCCCCTGGGTATACCATGGCCAAAGGTGTGGCACCAAAACCTAAAACAACTCCCATAGCAGTTGCCTCATAAGTTATTAGCCTTCTTCAAGGCATCATCAATTTTCTACAATGAAATTTCTTCTTCTGCTGAGGCGGGCTCTTTTGTGGTTGCCTCTATTGCTGCAACACCTTTCTTTAATCTTTTGTATTGTTGTTTTATTTCTACAGAGGAAATAGGTTTACTGTTGGAACCTCTTTTCTTGGAAGCTTGCACTCTTGGTTGCTTGAGGTGGAGGTTAAACCATTTCTTGCTTCTTTCCACAACTGCTTGTGTCCTTGGTTGGATCTTAGTTACCTCCTTTTCCATCCAATCGATGGGATCTAAGTCCTTTGTGGCTACTTCATCCATTTCATAATGAGGATCCAAGGTAATCCCATCATTAATGACACCCTCTGGAATTTTTGCAATAACTTCAAATTCCTTCATCTGAGGAATCGTTAACCTTTCATATCCCCTCTTTCTTACCTCAGAATCATCTTGAAAATTGGCCCAAAAATCCTCTAGCAATGGCCTGTGAAGAGGAAACTGTGAAGCATATAGACCATACATCTTCCTCTTGGGATCAAAGTTCTTCCTTGAAGTGTGGTGTTTGAAGTTCAAGGCCTAGAATTATTCTGTTGTTGTCTTGGCCACTATGGAAGAATTACAAGAATAAAATCCCAATTCTATGGAAAAAGAATGGAAAATAGCTTTGTGTTGTGCAGAAAAGATTGAATTTACTTCAATTGCTTGATGGGAAAACTCCATCAAAACCCGCTTGTCATTGCAGCACCTTGGAAATTTGAATGGGTGATCTTCAAACCTGAACAATCTAATATAAGTAGACTTGGGGTATTGGATAAACCAATAACCCCAAGGTTCAATGAATTCCATTGCCTCTCGAAATAATCTAAAACCCACATCACCTGTTAGTTTATTAATAACTGCATACAAAAATGCGTCATTAACCCTTTTAAAATGATGCTCTACTTCCTTTACCTCTAATTGATCATAATATTCCCACACTTTCTTTTGATCTGGACCACTATCCATAGACCCTCTAGTATTCAATCCTAAGAACTGACCCATCCTTGCAACACAATAAATGACATACGAAATCATATAAAATTTCTTGGTTTCAGCCACTTTAACAATTGGTTGTGAATGTTATTTGAAATAATTTGTACCCAATCCAAGATATTATTTTCCATTCAGAATAAGTTGAATAAAAGGAAACATCCAATATTCAAAGCTACTAGAATCCTTCTTCCCAAACACCCGTGACAACAATGTGATTATGTCACCAACCTCACCTGTGAATTCATACCTTTTAAAATTAGGTCGTAATTTATTCACTGACTTCTTTTGTGTGTTTAACCACCTCTTATACATTAGTGCTTTATTTCCTTGCTCATCTTGTGTCCAACGTGCAAGTGCTTCATCTTTAGACATGATCTTGGGGTTAGGATGAGGAAGTGGATCAAAGATTCAGCCTAATCATTGTAGGAGTTAAGTCAATAATTGTATTTCCTTGTGCATTAATGCACTACCTTTGAGTTGGGTTGTAGGTTTTCACAATAGTTAGGATGAACTCGGGGCATTATTCAAAGATAGGGAATGAGGCTACATGTGCTAATCTAGAGTTAGCCATCATTTTAGCTCTTGGGGTAGCATCTGGTGAGAAAGTGACTTTCCAAAACTAATCTAAATCCAAGTGTCCAACCAATGTATCTGTAATATTCATCACTTCAAAGACAAACTTAGATGGCATTGGGTTTCCTTGAAAATTGTATTTCATTGTGATCGGGATCTCTTTTGGCTTTAACTCTTAGGCTTTTTCCCCTTTGATGTTCCTTTTGGGGGCACTTCTTCTTCTAAAGATGACATTTGTTAGTTATCCTGCAACATTGACAACTATCAGATAAAGAAAAGACATATGAAGAACAATTTTTCACATGCACTTGTATTATACTAGCCTTAGTTCAATCTATAATCTTATTCACCAAGTTAATCAAGCATCTTTGGGTTTCAAGTTTACGATAAAACCAGGAACACTGACCATTTTAAGAACGAACTTGAATTTGTTGGACTTCAAGATTGGGTCCTAACTCAGAACTTGTACCTTGATAATAATAGTAAACATGATAACTTTTCATGACCCAATCCCGAAGTGTATTCGGAAATCGGGATTGGGCTATCATTTAGGATTGAACCCATATTGATAAAAAGTGCATGTCACTTCCCGAGTTCTAATCCCGATATGATATCAGGGATCAGGTTCGGGTCTTTGTTATGAACCAAAATTTCTCTTTGAATGAACAGTTGCGAGTTACAGTGCAAGTTTCGATCCC
This sequence comes from Sequoiadendron giganteum, assembly GCA_007115665.2. Classification (NCBI taxonomy): domain Eukaryota; kingdom Viridiplantae; phylum Streptophyta; class Pinopsida; order Cupressales; family Cupressaceae; genus Sequoiadendron; species Sequoiadendron giganteum. Next base: position 16,478,934 of record CM021107.1, on the reverse strand, counting down.
GATAATGAGTCACAGGTCAGAATCGGGTAGTAATGTGAGACCAAGCTAGTTGAAACTAGAGATGTTTAGGTAGAATTCTGAGTCTCAACCCTGATGTAATGTCGGGGATTGGGATCAGGTTCTCAATAGGTCAATATACATGTTGAAATATGAAAAGTTTTGGTGTCGGTCTGATACTTGATCCCGAAGGTAATTCAAGGATTGGAATCAGGACATGGAGTAATACATTTGAAGAAACCTTTTGACACTTTTTGGTAGCGACCCAAAACCTGATCCTTGATGGAACATCAGAATTTAGAATTAGACAAGTAAATGGTGACAATGATAAAACCTCAAGTGCAATTTATATTTCCGATCCTGAAGTACACATGGGAATCAGAGTTCTTCATAACAATAATGAACAAAAGCATCAATATATGTAACAGTATTCAAGAATCATGCCTTTGTGTTCGGGTTATCTACGAGACCAAGATTCTTGGTTTTAAAAGAGTCAAACCTTTAAATTCAAATAGTTTCAAATGTGGTTCAACTTGGTGGTGGTACGGCTAGAACCCTAAAAAACTACGGCACAATGGGAAACAAAATCCCATTGAAAAAAATAGACGCAAAAGAAAAATCAAACAAGAAAATAACCCAAACACACCCAGAAGATGCAAAAACAAATGAAACAAGGGCACGCCAAGACACAAAAGGAGAAAACAAACAAGCAAAGAAAAAGTAAGAAAAAGAGAAGGAAAACATGAAACAAGAGCAAAGCAAACAGGACAAAACGAAGAACGAAAGAAAAGAAGAGCAAAAAACCCCTACCTCCAAATACAACCAAGAACTATGGCAACACAATGAATAATTGAAGTGCTTCATTGAAACCCTAGCTCATGATGTCACTCTCGCATTCTTTGTCAAACTGGTCCAAGGAAGAATTGTTGGCAAAACAAGAATAGACAACTGAGAGGGGGGGTGAATCAGTTGTCACATAATTAAGACTTATTTAACTTTAAAAAACCTTTAATCTCAGATCTGATAATTAAAAGTGGAAGCATAAATCAATAACACATCAGAGACACATGAACACCAAGATTTTTATATGTGGAAACCCTGCTAGGGGAAAAACCACGGTGGATGTTAGTCCATAAGATTATACCATGTTAGAATTATAATGAAATAAATAAATAGGGAATGCACATGCATTCAAGCACACTTCCTAGAGCTCACTACTCAGAGGAAGGCTCACTGCCTTACATAAAATAATCAGATTAAATCCATCTGATGAGGTTGAACTGAGAAATTAGCTTCTATAAAAGCTTGATGACAGTTCCCATTAGGCACAAAAAAATTTCTACACACTCTGCTCAAACTCCTTCACACTCTACATTTCTCCAGAATGATTTGATCTTTATTCACACATATATTTCGCATACATACACCAAGCATACACACACACTTCAAAATGAAGAAACAATCACTCTTATATATCCGCTATACGGATTTACATCAACAACTTTGTCGGCCAAGAATAAAGAATAAATTACAACTGTCGGCCTTAATACATAAACAAATCTTGATGTGCACCAACCCAAGTTGGTCATAGCATCGTGAGGACCTAAATCAACATCCTCGAACATTCCAAACAATAAAATATTAATCCTCATGGATCTGCAACACGTTACCACCATCATGTCGGCCAAGAACATGAAAACTTGAGCACAAATCAGAAAAATCTCCGATCATGATCACACCAAACAATGCGGACATATAGAAAGGATAGAGCATGATCTAGACTCATCCATGAATGTTACAAGAACATGCACAACAACTGAAATTTCTAGAATTTCATCCTCTTCTTCCAAGAACACCTGCTACAATAACAAAATAACTGTAGGAACATAGAACTTCATAACTTCCTCAATTCTTGATGCGTACCACTAAAACTTTCGGACAACATGCTAGATAAGCTCAACAAAAAACCTTTTAATGCGCGACACCTAAAACTCAACGTACATAACTTTTCACCACTTGGATCTTCACAGCATCACAGACTGCCTATAACATATTTATTCTAATTTTCTCAATCTCCTCGACATATACAACCTTCAGAATCACCAATGCTAATAGTGTTGACATCAATGACAACCACATATCAGCAATACAACCACAACATCCAACAATCTCCCCCTTTGGCATTGATGAAAACACATTATGTGAAAAATAATACCATAAACACAACTGGTTGTTCACATACTTCTCTCCCTTTGATCTGCAGTTCTCCTCTCATAGCTCTTTTGTCCCTTTCTTGACTCTTCTCCCCCTTACTTCAAGTTTTTTTCACATTGTTCTTCTCCCCCTTTGACATCAATGGAAAAGGTGCACATGCTCTGATCCTCATATTTAGCAAATCTAACTACTCCCCCTGAGTAGCAGCCACCACAACATCAATCTAGAATAAGATATGGCTATGAATTCACGGATTGATGCAAAGACTTGCATCACTTAGTTCTAATTAGGAGGGGAAATCACCCCTAACTTGCCTCTGAG
>CM021107.1:16373885-16474046 GCA_007115665.2 Sequoiadendron giganteum | reverse complement strand
TCATAGAAAGAATTGAATTCCTAGGAATTGAATTCACCACCTCTTTCTGACCTTAAGCATTTGATCTCTTGGCCTATCTCATTCTCTGCCATAGCTTTGAAGCTTTTGAACTTTTCTAATGCTTCATGTTTTTCTCTTAAGAAAGCAACCCATATCATTCTAGAGTAATCATCAATAAGCAACATAAAGTACCTTTCACCTTGAAGACTTCTGATTATAGATGGACCACATAGATCAATATGTACTAGGTCCAGTAATCCATTAGAGTTATACTATTTTCTTCAGAAAGAATTTCTAGTATGTTTTCCCATCTGACATTCCTTGCACATAGAGTTAGTAGGCTTCACTAGCTTAGGAAGATCTCTGACTGCTTGAGAAGAACTTATTTTGACGATGTAATCAAAGTTCACATGACACAACCTCCTGTGCCATAACTAGCTTACATCAACTTGAGAAATTAAACAACTTTCACTAGCAGAACTTAAGTGAAAAATATTACCTCTTGTCTTTGTTCTTGAAGCAATCACATTTCTAGAACTTCCTTGTATCCAACACTTACCATTCTTGAACTGAAGATTGTAACCCTTGTCTACCATCTGTCCAACACTCAACAAGTTATGATTTAATCCTTCTACATAAAGAACATCATTAGTATTATGTTTACCACCAAAATGAATAGTGCCTCTGCCACGAATCACACTAGAAGTGTTGTCTCCAAATATTACAACACCACCATCATAGTTTTCCAGGCTTACAAACTTGCTTTTGTCACCAGTCATATGATGTGAGCATCTGTTATCAATTACCCACTCATCCTTTTCTTCAATTTTTTTTGCAAGAGCCTTCTCAACATTCACATTACTAGTAGATTCAATGGACACTTGACCATTTTCTTTGATAGCAATGAATACCCATTCATCTTCATTTCCAGTTTCTTTATCAGATTCATCATCAGTAATACCTTCTTCAGCATAATAACATTTCTTTTGAAATCTAGTCTTATCAAGTTTATACATAGACACTCTTTCAGGACACCTTGATGCAAAATTACCTATTTTACTGCAAGAAAAACATTTGATAGGTAATTTTCCTTTGTACTTACCATGACCTCTGGCTTCTCTTTTCACAATCAATGGTTCCAATTCTTCTAATTCATTTCCTTCATCTTCAATCTATTTCATCTCATCTTCATACTTGAATGTCTTTTTGGAACTCTCTCCCGGATCATATCTCTACTTGATTTTCCCGGATACAGTAGCCTTGAATGCAGATTCAGTCTTAGGAGTAGATTCACCAAATTCACTTAACTCAAAGGCAACAAGTTTTCCAGTCAGCATGTCTCTTGTCACATTTTTCACTGTCCTGAGTTCATCAATAGCATGAGCTTTTGTTTTGTAGGAAGGAGGCATAGATCTAAGTATTTTAGCCACAATCTCTTCTTCATCCAAGACTCCACCAGCACATCTAATTCTCATCACCAGTTCATTTATCTTTTGAGAGAAAGAGAGGATGTTCTTATCTTCACTCATCTTCATGTCCTCCCACTTTCCTTTTAGACTCTGTAGCTTAGCAACTTTCACTAGTGCATCTCCTTCATACAATGTTTCCAACTTTTTCCAGATCTCATGTACAGTCTTCAGACCTATCACATTTTTCATCTTTGAATCTGTCAAAGCACTCAACAATGCTTCAATAGCCATGGTATTTGTTTCAGCTTATTTGATTTCATCAGTAGTAGAGGGACCATTCTGAGGAATAGTATATGCATTCTTTGTAATCTTCTAGAAAGGCTCACCAATACACTTCAAATGACATTCCATTTTGATTTTCCACAGAGAGTAGTTTGCTCCATCAAATCTAGGATTATCCTTCTTGTAAGATGCCATCTCAGGTCACTCAAGATATTAAGCTTTCCCTTCAGAGGAACCTTCTCTGATACCAATTATTGGTAAAACAAGAATAGACAACTGAGAGGGGGGGGAGTGAATCAATTTTCATAGAATTAAGACTTATTTAAATTTAAACAACCTTTAATCTCAGATCTGATAATTAGCAGTGGAAGCATAAATCAATAACACATCAGAGACACATGAACACCAAGATTTTTATACGTGGAAACCCAGTTAGGGGAAAAACCACAATGGATGTTAGTCCACAAGATTATACCCTATAAGAAGTATAATGAAAGAAATAAATCGGGAATGAACATGCATTCAGACACATTGCCTAGAGCTCATTGCTAAGAGGAAGGCTCACTTCCTTACATAATATAATCAGATTAAATCCATCTGATGAGGTTGAATTAAGAAATTAGCTTCTAGAAAAGCTTGATGACAGTTCCGATTAGGCACAAAAAAACTTCTACACACTCTGCTCAAACTCCTTCACACTCTGCTCAATCTCTTTCACACTTTGCTCTGCTCCTGAATGATTTGATCTTTATTCGCACATATATTTCACATACATACACCGAGCATACACACACACTTAAAAATGAAGAAACAATTGCTCTTATATATCCACTATACAAATTTACATCAACAACTATGTTAGCCAAGAATAAAGAATAAATTACAATTATTGGCCTTAATACATGAATAAATTTTGATGCGCACCAACCTAAGTCATTCACAGCATAGTGAGGACCTAAATCAACATCCTTGAACATTCCAAACAATAAAATATTAATCCTCATGGATCCGCAACATGTTACCACCATCATGTCGGCCAAGAACATGAAAACTCGAGCACACATCGGAAAAATGTCTTATCACAATCACACCAAACAATGCGGATGTATAGAAATTATAGAGCACGATCTAGACTTATCCATGAACGTCACAGAAACATGCGCAACAACTAAAATTTCCATAATTTCATCCTCTTCTTCCAAGAACACTTGCTACAGTAACAAAATAATTGTAGGAACACAAAACTTCATAACTTCCTCAATTCTTGATGCGTACCACTGAAAATTTTGGACAACATGCTAGATAAGCTCAACAACAAAACCTTTAATGTGAGACACCTGAAACTCAACGTACAGAACTTTTCACCACTTGAATCTTCACAGCATCACAAACTTCCTGTAACATATTTATTCTAATTTTCTAAATCTCCTCGACATATACAGCCTTCAATGCTAATATTGTTTACATCAATAACAACCACATATCAGCAATACAACCACAACATCCAACAAGAATGAATGAAGATCGAGGAGCAGCGGAATAAAAACTCGCTCACATGTGTGAGCAGTTAGATATTAAATGCAGGCGATCGGGCCTCGAGATTGGGGTGGTCATCATAAATGTGGGGTTGTGAGAAGGAAGATGAGTGGGGCTCGGGGTCAGAACTCCAAACGATATCATTCCTCCAAAAGGTGCAAAGTTCAGTCAATGGTCCAAGGTCCGAAACCCAAAAAATGAACAAGACAAAGCAGGGATTGGGTTTAGGACATGAGATGAAACTAGAACTTTGAAAAGTTCTGATGTCAATCATGGTCTAAAATTCGATCCTAAAACACACAAAGAGAGTCAAAAATCGGGATTAGGTCAGAATCAAGGACAAGAACATTTTAAGTTCTTGGTTTAGGTTCCTATCTGAAACCCAACTCTGACACAAGCAAAACATGCAAGAGAAGAAAATGAAGGTTGAGATCAAGTCTTCGCCAGGGACTTACACCTTGAAGGGTGTAAGGCAATGGTTATGATTCAATAACCCGAACCCGAAACACAAAGAAAAAGACAAGGCAAGGTATAGGGATTGAGTTCGAAACACGGACAAAAACCTTCACTTTGCAAAGTAACAAGTGTCTATGTCGGCCCGATACTCGAACCCGTAAAACAAACAAAACAAGGACTTAGAAGAAAAAGAGACCACTCCTTAGTCCCAAACAAGAACATCGAGGAAAAAAGAAACAAAAAGGGGGACCCATTTTGACCAAAAAAAATTGGGTGGTTATGCAAGGCATAAAAATTAGGATCAAGACTAGTCAATATAGTCTCAACAAGATCTACAAGACTAAGTTCATCATCATTTCAATAATTAGGATGGACAACAATATTACCATCATGAGTAGACACTTTTTTATCATCAATAGTAGACTGAACTCTCTTACAAGATTTGGGAAACAAAATTCATGATCATAGACTATCACTAAAGCACGACACAAGATGGCACCTTCTACAAGATGACATGGAGGACAATTCTTAGCAATCCCACACACAAGATAGACTCTATATGTCACAAATTATTTCAATAGACTCTTTATAAATTTCTTTCAATACTGACTTTTATGGATTGTACTCTCCTCTTTTTCTATGTCACAACACCTTGCTTCCCTCACATACTACCATTTATATCTCTCCTATAATGTGAATATTAGGGATATTCTCTTGAATTTCTACTTAGGGCTCTCAAGGTTTAAAACCCTTAGAAAAAAATTCATTCCTATCCATTATATAATCTTTAGCACTATCCTCTATATTTCATAGTATCATTAACTCTCCTTGATTCTAATGTGTCACTTGTACTTATGACTATCATATTTTTGTCTTGACCTATGAAATCCATAAACCTTCATGTCATAAAATAACAACATTCTTGATTATTCTAAATTCATTGAGATAATGTCATTCTTGAATGTACAATGGATTACTTTATGATTAGGCCTCTTGCAACTATTATATAAGTCTATAAAATCATGCACAAGTTTTTGATACTTGAATAGAAGAAATTACACTCTTGATAGAGTCTCACAATGAAACATGCAATAATACCCTTTACGGAATATACTATAGATTTTCATATGACCTGCAACACCTACAACCTTGGTGTGATCAACTAGCAATGTACTCAAATATTCATTTCTTTATTTTCACTACCTTCCTCAACTTGCTAACATTGTGTTATTTTCATGACTTTGCTTACATTTACTTCTTTCAATGCAATAATGATCATGACTAGGGTTTTGAAACTATCCCTTATTCATTTCTAAATGGTTTTGGAAGTGGCATGAATTCCTTAAGAAGATCATCTTTCTTCATGGATATGACATGCTACGATCACCTTTAGCTTCTTAGTGCCATCTTATATCTATCTTTTTGGCTTGTCACACATGATTTTATTCACTGTCTAATGATTGTGGCATGCTTATTTAGAAAGAAAGCATGCCTAGGTATTGATTTTCCTATTTCTCTCTATAGAATTTAACATGTCATTCTTTCAATTGTAGTTGTATATCAGCTTTCCCTTCCATTATACCATCTTGTGTCTCATAGAGATTGAAAAAGTAACTAAGAAACCCTATTTTTGATGTATGAGCTTTGCCATTTATTTATTACTTTGTATATACCATCAAAAAATAACCTTGCCATAGTTATGTTACTCTTGATGTTTGTGATCTTTCAAATATTGCACTTGTATACTCCCTTATACAATGATTATCATGAAACTTCTATTTAATTTTTCTATATGAATCTATTATCTCAAAGCATATACACTTTATCGGTAAAAATGTGTGATGGTTGTTATCTCTCAATATTGTTTCCCTCTACCATACTACCCTCTACCATGCTTCCCTCTATCATGCTTCTCCCTATCAATAGTTATCAGTTACCCTCTACTATGCTGCCCTCTATCATTCTTCCAAGATAAAAAATTGTATTCTTTTTATTATCCATAGTAGAAAATAAGCTTTAGTTTTTTAAATTTTTGTAGGCTTCAAAATTGGTTTTGGCTTCATATCAATTTTTTGCAGTAGCTATGGTTTTTGGTGAAAGAGTATTATTTCTATTAAAACTTATTCATTATGAACATGACTATCCAAAAATAAACCAAACTTGCATTGGGATATACTAGATTTAGGTGTGTTTTATAAGGTAGATGATCATGTTCGTCAATTAAAATGACTATCCATTTTATATTCAAAAATTATCTTGATGAATTGATGGTGATGAAGAATGGAAGGTGGAGGAGGATAATACTATGGGGGTTTCCTTTTCCTCTGTGGCTTCCCCTTCTAGGAAAAGGAAAAATGGGGATTTGAAGAAGAAGGGACCCGCCAGAAAGCTTGATATCCAAAAGTTGGATTCTTTCGGGTCCCTGTCTAGTGGGGAAGATACTAAGTTGAGTTTAGGTGGGTCTCACCATCGCTCGACCAAGAAGAAGGTTGAAATTCATGGCCAAGGTTTTGTTGTTTCAAGTAGGGATGAGGAGGAGCAGTCCTTTTAGTTGAGGGACAATTTGGATGAGGGGATTCCAAAAGACTTGCTAAAATGCACAAGTCGAGGGCTAAAGGTGATGGGAAGGGTAAGAATATGGTTTTGGAATAGGTAAAGGTCATTGTTGATGATGTTGTTGATATCGAGGATTCCCCTATTTAACAGACTTCTTCACATGTTGGCGGTGGTGAGAATGTGGGCAGTGAGGATGCCTCGAGTGATAGGGTTATGTCGGAGGATGCAAATGAGAACTCGGGGCTTGGCAAGCCGAATCCTTTAAGTATTAATCCTTTGTTTGAGGATTTTTCTTATCTTGATGATGATAATGCTACCATGTATGATTTTTTGGAAATGGCTTGGTTTGGTGCTACTTTCACCTTTGAACTTGTTAAATGGGTGTTGCAAGAATTCAACAAGGTCAACATTAAAATTAGGGGCTTGAAGAAAATTTCTAACCAACCGAAGGGGTCTTCCTCGAACCTTCTTATTGAGAAGTTGGTGGAATTGGAAATGCCCATTTTCTGATTTCAAAGCCCAATGTGAAAGTTGCTTTAGCATAATGGAGGAGAAGATCAAGGAAATGAATGAGGACATCAAAAAACTCTTGTAGATTAGCCATAGCTCTGTAAAGAATAGTGGTCTCAAGGTTCTCTTTGGTAAAATCAATCAACTCTATAAGGATCAAATGTACTTTGTAGACATACTTGAGAAGGATCAACCTTCCAAGGGGAAGGGGAAGAATAATGTCAAAGAGGAAGCTAAAGGCCCAAGTACTGGAACAAGGGGGAGCCTAAGGAAGATGTTTGAAGAAGAAAAACAAGATTTGATGGACATGGTTAACCTAAACTATAATCAGGAGATTGAGGTGGCCAATACCTTAAAGAATATGAAGTGATTTCTATGTCTTTGTGTTATTTTTTTCATTTTTTTCTTTCCTACCATTGGGTTCCTATTTTTTGGATATTTTTTGACTAATGTGTTGCTTATACTTTAATGATTTTTCTCTTTCATAGCAGCATTTTGATGTAATGTGATGTAAAGGGTTTCAAGTCCCTTAAAAACTTATTTTTCCCTTATAATCAAAACAATTATCTTGATGAAAATTTGAATTTTCTAGAACAAATTTTATTATGTAAGGCAATATTTTCATGTTTATATAATTTAAATTTTTATCAAGGGTTTATTTGTTTAAATTTAATTTTTTGTGCTTTTCACCTTCTCATATAGTTTAATTGCAATCATTTTCATTCGATTTTGATATTTTTGTATTAATGAGCATTACTTAATTTTTTTCTTTTTATGTTTGTGAACATGTAGCATTCATCATCATGTTGAGGAAATGAGATAATAATATAACTCTAGATGAGCATGAACCCAAAAATACAATGAAAAGAGAAATAATGAAGCAATTTCATGAAGAAAAGAAATTGAACCCCATAGAAGAAGAAATGTCCATGCAATGTAAGAGAGATGTGGAATTGGCATCATAAAGGCAAAAAATGTGAAACCTTCATGCAATAAGATAAATGAATCCTAAAGTTGGGTGCACGTCATCTACCACAAGTGAAGTTGAAGGCACAACATCTACAACATGTCATGTTGAAAGTACATCAACAATCACATCTCTAGTTTATTGTACGAATGGAAATAATGAAGGTATTGTCATTGATCTCAACTAGTCAATTGGTTATCAACTGGCTTTTTTGTCATTAATTTCATGGATGCAGGTTATTGGTTGTTCATGTTGATGATATTGAGAAAATTATATTGAAGAAAAGTTGCAGGTGTTTAGTGGTTGCTCTGGGTTTTTCTTTAGGATTTAATCCTATGTTTGTGTGGTTCAAATATGTTGATCATGTTTGTTGGAAGCTACTATATCCAGATTTTTGGATTCTGATTCATTGTACAGTGCGAGTTATATTCACCAATTGTGAACTATGGTTTTCTATGTTTCTAGCTGAGGTCCGAGAGAAATGTTGTTGGTCTGGATTTCTCTTTGGTAAATTCTTATGACTTATGGTTCTAGAGTTAAGTTTTTATGATCATTTTGAAGTTAATTTCGATATCTGGAAGGATCATGCTTAATTGTTCTATGTGTTTTACATTGGTTTGGTCATCCTTCTGTTGAACACTATCTTTGAATTTGATGAAGCATGTTGGACCTATTTGGATCCTCATCAAGAGTGTGTTTGGATCACCCTCATTCTACTTCTACCCTAGGATGTTTTGGCGCCAACCTAATTTAAATTTATTGATGGATTGTCAACTTTGGATATGTTTCAAAGTTGAAGATGGTATAAATACAGGATGAGTTAGTGGTGAAAGAAGGAAAAGAGATAAGTGCAAAGAAATAGAGTAGATAGATGTGAAATAGATGTGAATCAGTGGGTATGTGTGATGCAAGTGTGGCAGATCAGTGTGAAGTCTAAATGATGAGTTTCCAGATGCAGTGAGTTGAAGGTGTACTCTATCATTCATGGATGTCTGCAAGTGGTTGAGAAAATTGTGGTGGAAATTTCTATTACATTGATATTGTCTTCTCTCTATAACATATCTCTTCTATCTTCTTTGAATCTTTGTGGTAGTTAGCCCTCTGAGTGGTTAACCCTGTTGGATAGTGAGTCACAATCCGAATAGTGAGTCCTTGTTTTAGCAGTGAGCCTTTGTATTCAATTTTGATATTCTCTATAGTGTAAATTAATCCTCACCGTGGTTTTTTCTTTTTTGTGATTTAAATGTAAATCTAATGTTGTTGTGTTTGTGTGATGATTTTTAGTTTCTACACTTGCACTTAATGTTTAATCATTTTAGCAGTGTTAAGGATTTGTTCCAATGAATGATTTAAAGGTTTAGATTTCTTACAACTGATTCACCCCCCCTCTCAGTTGTCTTCTTCAACATAGTTCAAGGCACACCATCTACAACATGTCATGTTGAAAGTACATCAACAATCACATCTCTAGTTGAAGACACTCTAGCTACCACATCTCAAGTTGAAGGTACAACATATTTTACATGTCAATTTCAAGGTCCATCATCCTTTTCATATTTTTTGAAGTTACGCCATCTATCCCTGATGTTGTTGATATTCCTAAGTTTGAGGAAACTCTACCTTTAAGAACACCTCCTAGAGTATTTCCTAGAAATCCTAAATATTAGATTGATATTGATGATAATAGTTTGAAACCAATGGTTGAGAAGATTATAAAGCATACTTGACAAAGATATGTTAAGAGGATATGGAGATTATTTTTTGAGAAGCTAAATACGATTGGAAGATGTCAACTATTTGTTGAAATGATGAGCAACTAAAATTTAGGCCCATCATGAAGATTCTTGGGCTAAGAGAATTGGATGACTCGAGTGATAAATCAATTGTAAGGAATCTAATGAGTGTTATGAGAGTGTGGGTTCTACCTCACGCATGAAAGATAGTAATGTCACCCAACATGTCATGACATCAACAATGGTAAGAAATCAAACTAAGAATAAGATGATCTTTACAAGGACAAGTAAAACATTGAAAATAAGTAGATCATCTCTAATGAGATCCAAAAGAAGGCATGAAAGAGTGGAGGATCCAAATTTAACAATGAATTATGGGCATTCTCGACTAGACTATCGCAAAAAGATAAAGTAATTGTTGAAGCCTTGAGATCCATAATAGAATATTTTTGGAAGCATAACACAAGGGTCTCTCCCAATCAAAGAGATGTTGTAAAAAGGATAATTGGTAATCGAAACTGTGAGCCACATGTAAAGATTTTTTTGGATATGACTCAAACATATTTTTTTGCTAAATATGTAGAGATGTATCCTCAAGTTAAAAAAATTCAAAAGTTTTTTGAAATTCTAAAGCCTTTTTATGTCAAAATAAATCATGCATGCATTACTTGAACTGTAGAGTACATATGGAGTTTTCTAACCATTGTGATGTTTATCAACGCATATGTGTAGATTTTCATGTTGGAGTGAAAGTACAATGAGAGGGGGGGGTGAATCAGTGTTATTAACTTCTTTACCAAATTTAACTGAAACTGAAAAGAACCAGATATATGCTCTCATTTATCAATGATAGAATCATTCATGTATTTGAATGCAATCACATAAAATGAAATGAGAATAGTGTAACATAGCAGTTTAAAGCAATTAAGCACTTGAACCAAATGAATCACAGAAACTCAAATAGACACAAGATATGTTGAGTGGAAAACCCTCCTAGGGTAGAAAAACCACTCCTGAACCTGCTGCCTTTTTCAGGCTTTCATTTAAATAATTATTTTGACAATGCCTCATTGGCTTATTTTTAAGCACCAACTCAAGGAGCACCACCTCTTTGTTTAGAGACACCAATCTCAAGGAGCACCAACCCCTTCTGTGTTTTTCAATAGGACATACAATGATACAGAGGATCTCTCTATTTCCCTTATTTCTGTCAAGTGCCTCTTGGCAAACAATGCATAGAATTCTCAAGAGTCAAGAATGACTCTTTAGAGTTCCATCCATTATCAAGCCTTGATACATCTTGAGGAAAATCTAGTTACAGTCTCAATACAACTTTTCATCAAAACTGTATTACAGTGGTATGATGTTTCTTTCTTTTTCTCACTGCCTAATTTTCAATCTTTCATGATACAAATACAAAAACAGATAACACACTGTGTTTTCCAAATTTTCAGCATCAAAAGATAATTACCCCATTTCCACACTAAATAGAACTGCCCTTTTTACTTTTTAGGTTTTTCAGGGATGATTAAGCCCTAATCTCTCTGTTTTCTACAATTTATGGATTACATCCTAATTTGCAACTTTCGATTACAGCTGAAACTATTTTTACCAGACAAAGGGAGGAGGTGATCTTTTTCATTGTTTTTACTTCCTTGAAAAGTTACTATTCAGGTGATACAGAGTTCATTTTTTCATAATCTTTCCTCCAGGTATGACAAGAAAAAGTAGTATGTAAAAATAGAAGTGACAGAACCCTATCCTGTTGAGCAGCCTGTAAGGGCAGAGATTAACCATACAGCATTAAGGTATGCATGAGTGCATAAATAATAACCATTGAAAATGTTGCAAAATGAAGTAACTGAAAGCTTTATTTCAAGCAATGTAAACCTCAAAAATAATGCACCCTAAGAGCAGTTACCCACGATCCTAGGTGTGAAGATGAGAAGATATTCCATGAACAATACCCATTACAATAGTTGCAACTTGTTAAGTAACTGAAACAACAATGCTCAATAATCAAAATCATATAATCATGCTTTCAAGAGCAGTTACCGAAGATTCTATGATTACCCACGAACTGAAATCACTATCCCTTAAGTGCAGCAGCAAATTTAAAATGATACATTAAATATATATGCATTTTTGAGAAGTAAAAATGGCATGCACCAAATCTGCTCAGAACCCACTAAACCCATTTGATTTTTCCATTTTTCAAATAGAAGAAAAAAACATATATCTCCTAACAACCTTGCCAATAGAGGTAATGCATCTTCACAACATTCAAAAGAAGGAATACCTCAGAATAATGATGAAGAAGTTGTCATGAAAGAGTTTACCAGATCTGCAGACAAAAGAAACGGCCAAGACACCTTCCAATCTTGGCCCTTCACCCGTCGACAGAAAGCAGACACACAAATCGACCATAGTAATGGTCCTCTAACATTTTCCATTCGTTGTCCAAGGCCAGAACACCAATGAGTGTAGAGAAACGACTGAGGACAAGATTCCATGGTGGCAGCCAACGTAGGGTTTGAGACCCTCAAACAATTAAGCATAACGATTTCCCTACTTTCCACGCGAATTCCTTTACAAAAATCAAATGCAGTTTGAAGTCTGAAAGGACTGACTCAATAAGTTAAAATGCTTATAATGATATTTGAAATCCATGGCCAAAGCAATCCAAAGTCATGCCGACAAACTCATTACCTGAATCAAAGACTAAGCATGTGTAATGCTGACTCAATAATGACAAGCATTATTTCATGTAGAGTGTCGAATTCATAAGACTTAATGTTCCCAAGTAGTCAAGGCTAAGTCACTTCCAATGTGACAAGTAAAAGCTAATCAAAACCAAGTACATGTTGTCGGACTTGAAGCCTAGAGATTTATCCACCTTAAGGCCCGAATAAATATCAAACAATAGACCCGATTCAAATGCTAATGAGAGATCAAACTTTATACCTTTAACCAAGGCTGATTAGCCATCACATTAAAATCCAATGCCATATAGTGTGCCAAAGATAATGGCCAATGCCTTGAGAAGTGATAAGGACTAAAAAAAGTTAAGTTCTCAAAGCCAATTACCATACACGAAGTGAATCAAGAATGAAGAATGTGTATCTCAAAGCCCATAAGCACAGTAATGATCAATGCCCTATAAAATGCCAAAAACTGAATACCTAGTGCTCAAAACATTAACAAATTATTCCTCATACCCATGCCACTGACTGAAAATAGAGAAATATACCTTTGACGAATATCAAGAATATATTTCAATTTCAAGATGCTTGTAATTGATCAAGCCATAATTAATCAACCTGTAGAAAAATTGAACATGCCAAACACATGTAATCAAGTGAAACACTGAAGCACAAATTATCAAATCAGAAACATGTCACCTGAACAATGGAACATAGATCCTGTAACCAGAATGCCTCAACTGAGATCTTCACATGGAGTCAAGTTATCAATACCACCATATATAGTATCAAAAGTGAAGTAGGAATGCCAATCAAAAAAGCAGATCAACAAAGTGAGTAACCATCAAGATGCCAGAGTAACATATATTGTCATCAAGGACAAATTAGCACAAGAGAGATTCAAGATGTCATACTAATAATATTTTGTAGAAATGTAACATAAGGCCTCCACCTAGATCTTTAAGGGATTTCATATCTAGAATTTTATGTGAAAGAGTGGATTGTCAAATTTTTTAGAAGAAATTATGCTTGGATGGTACATGTGTTCATTGTGTTGGCTTGCAACATTTTCCAATTTTTCAACATATGTATAGTATACATGCAATTGGAAACGAAATAGTGGAATTTGGTAAATATAAAACAGTGGCCTACAATCTAAAAGATGGAAGCAAAAAGTGTGAATTGGTCAGTGATAAGATTCCAATGTATCATTTTTATGGGTATTTTTCATGATCATGTGGTGTATGCATACACATAGAGCTAGATGGTTGGACTCAAAATTCAAGTTATGTAAGGACACGTTTCCACTTCATAGCATCATTTTAGTTGTTGACTTTGCAAAGAACTACACACTACATCCACAAAATGAGGTGCAATCATAATATTACAACTCCACACATGTTATATTTGTGCATATAGCATTCATTCATGCAAGTGATAGTACAAAGGATGATAGGAAGGTATTGAAGGAGTATCACTTTTACATTAGTGATGATCACACACATTCTATAGAGTTTGTGAAAGCTTGCTTTCAGATGTTCTATGCTGATTTGGCTATAAGGGGCATATCATTTCATCAACATATCATATAGTCAAATAATTGTACATCACAATTCAATAACTACTTAATATTTTATTAGTTGAGAAAGATGCATAAGATCAGTGGTGCTCAGCATATGTGGAACTTCTCTGAGGCATGGAAATGGGGAGCATGTATTAAAAGAGCCTTAGTGTGAGAAGAGTTAAAGTACAAAGATAGTCCAAAGTTGATAGATGCAAAATCTATCATTTAGTGGTGTAATACTATAATAGGTCCAAGTAATGAAGGTAAGTCTTTAGTTCTTTTTTTTTTGGTTGGTAGATGATCCTAACATTGAAAAATATGAGGATTGTTGTACATTGATAGGATTAAGTGAGCTACACTATTTTAGAATCTCCAATTCAAGTTCATGGACTATCCATACATGGAGCATGGCATGCTTTTGTGAGCTTTATGTACAACTCAAGCCTAGAATGAGTGTAAGTTAAAGGAGTGGGTTGACAAATGGTGGTTAAGAAGTCTAAGCCCACTTCAGATGTATGAGCTCTCGACAACACTACAAATCACAAATGTGGGATCATCCATTGACTTTGATCATCTCCAAATCTAGTAGAACTAGGTAATATATCTACTTGCATAGTTTACAAAATTCTTAGTTTTATCTTACTTTGTAGTATTTTTGTAATGTTGACTAAACTCATCTAACTAGATGCACATATCAATGCAGGGCATGTTTATGCAGTAATTGCAAAAGAAGACAATGAAAGGGAACAAAATATTACTTGTGTCATTGTTTTGAGGCCAAAAATAAATTAGAGGCCCATGTTATAGATGGAGAAAACATAGAATATCTTATAGGTTTGGTGGTTGTTACTGGAACATTGTCTTAGAAGGAAACCCAATTAAAAATTGTGATGTCTGGTTGTTTGAGGAATTTGACACACATCAGAATTTTCTTCATTACTCAAACCTTTTCATGGCATGGGTGCTACCACAATAATGGGTTACACTTTTTGGGACATCCTATTTTTTGTTGAAATCACATATTTTTTGAAAATATAATTATTTCAGCCTTGAAAGGTTCCATTTAAAGGATTTTAATTGAAGAGGGTTTGATCAAACACCCTTAGATAGAACCTTGCTAGTTTTAAAGCATTTTTTTTTTTTGTAAGTATGTAGTCCTTATTATAAGCTTCCCAAAAAGTTTAATTTTAAATATATTTAATTTGATTATTCTTTTTATTTTTTATTTCTTGTGAATGTAGGTTTTTCATCAAAAATCAAGCTCTTTGTTTTGCACATGTCTAATCCTTCCCTTTTCTTTTTAGTGCATTGTATGTGTGCCTCAATAGCTTACACACTCATCTCTCTACACTCTATCTCACACTCAGGAAAAACTTGAATATATTATATATGCATACTTCACTGACTTACACATTAATTGCCTTGAGCTTTGCACTCATTTATTCAACTCCTCTATTAGGGTTCTTCACTTTGTCTTCTTCAACAAGCAACCTATCCATCAAGCCACACTCATACTTATCTAGATTTATATTTTTTTCTATTTTTAGCATGCTATCAAATCTAGGGTTCTAGATTTATTTAATTCATATTCTCTATATTGGATTTGAATTTGATTATCCGTCACCTACATTTCTGTGTTGCCGATTATTTATCTCATCACTAATAAAAATTGATATTCAAAGACACTAGACCAATTAAATCCAATCACAAAGTCAATTTGCAGTTGAAACCCTTGTTCACACTGTCATAGCCATTGAGGACCGTTAGTTTTAACCCTGGGTCATTGATCTACTATTTTCATGCCACAATTTGTCAATTCTCATTCATCACCCAGCCTTAAAACACAACCTTCGAATTAAATTATTTTAAATCATTATCAAGTTGATCATTGTCTTAAGCACTATGCTTAGTGCAAGGTCCACCATAGAATGTGTCACAAGCCTGCTATCCCACAAACCAAAGACACACCCCCCCTATTTCTTAGCGGTCTAGCAAGCTAATGACATCTTTTTCCTACTTCATCTTTGATTAACTCACAACACCGATGTGAATTGTCATATCTAGCAATCATTCATCACCACTTGTCTTCATGTATCATCTTCCACTTCCATCGCCTCACACTTTATCTAGTCCCACCTAACACATGTCACTATCCTGCTATACCGCTGGACTAGACGAGGACCCACCACATACTCAATGAGATGGTGGGGAGGTCATTGATCTTACAAGTTTGATCACAACTTTTAATCAAACTATGGGAAAATATTTAGCGCGTGACTTAGGAATATTATAGTTGAATATTTGTCAGGTTAGTAATTTCTAGGAAGAGGGATCGGTCATCCAACGTACTCAATGAATTAAGTGATAACTTAAGCAACCTATAACCATCCATAAACAATCAACTCAAAAAAGGAATTTCTAATGAGACGCCATGATTGTTAGACCTAGGGTTTATCTGCCAAACCCTAATTGGACCAGAAGACATAAATAAATCTTTTCTAAACTCATTCCATGTTCTTTGATCATACAGACCACACCAATCGAATCATTTGATCTTTATAGCATCATGTCAACAATCTTCCTCAGAGGATACCACTCAGATATCCCCTTTTGAAATCAATAACAATATTACGCCAATAATATCCCCCTTTGTCATTGATGCCAAAACCAAATGCTCAAACTACTCTATCAACCAACAATGATCTTATACCAATTATAGATGTTCTAATTTATGCTTTGTACCAACTGAACCATTTCATTACTATGTTACCAATTAAATTAGAACATATTATGCACATAAATTGTAGCTCCCCCTTGCACAATTACAAATTTCCTGATGATTTGCATAATCTCTCCATTAGAGCATGCCAACTTTCTCCCCCTATTCTCAATTTTTGAGAATTTGCACACTTTCTCCCACTTTGACATCAATGGAATAGGGAAGCCACAAGACTTACACACATACTCCCCCTATGAATATTCTCCCCCTTTGAAAAGCAATTCAAAGAGAAGGAAAAGATTCATAAATCGAAAACCATCAAGTTGTTAGAAATTTGTAAAACCAAGTTTAATTGACTTGAATTTTATTTCATACCCAAGGATGAATGGAATAACAATGAAGCTCCCCTTGGAAAAATTCCCTATCACTAGAATTTAATGATATGATGTGGGAGCAATTACTCCCAATTTCTGCCTTAGATATTCAAATTGTTCCTTGGGAAGAGCCTTTGTGAATATGTCACCAACTTGTTCTTTGGTGGGAAAATATTCCATGTTGACTTCCTTATCTACAACCTTCTCTCTAATGAAGTGATATTTGATTGATATGTGCTTTGTCCTAGAGTGCATCACTATATTCTTTGAGATGTTTATTACGCTTGAATTATCACAAAGAATAGAGATAGGTTCTTTGTACTCAACCTTGATATCCTTAAGTGTCTGCTTCATCCACAATACCTAAGTACAACATGTTGTTGCTGCTACATACTATGCTTTTGTTGTAGATAGGGTGACTAATTCTTGCTTCTTTCTCATCTAGGACAAGTTTGTTTCCCAAAAAGAATTTTCCACCACAAGTGATTTTCCTATCATCTACACTTCTAGCACAATTAGCATATGTATATGTTGTTAAAGTGAAATCCTTGCTCTTGGGATACCAGAGTCCATAGTCAATAGTGCTTCTAATGTATCTAAATATTCTCTTTACTCCATTAACATGAGACTCTTTTGGAGAATCCTAAAATCTTGCCACCATCCAAACTTCTTGCATAATATTTGGCCTTGATGTAGTCAAGTACAACAAGCTTCCAATCATTGACCTATACATTTTCTGATTTGCATTTGCTGACTCATCCGTCTTACTCAACTTACAACTAGTTATCATAGGGGTACTAACTAGTCTGTTATCCTCCATTCCAAACATCTTAAGAATTTCCTTAGCATATTCAGTTTGAGATATAAATATCCTATTGTCAATTTTCACAATTTGTAAACCAAGGAAAAATGACAATTCTCCTAGCATAGACATTTCAAATTCATCTGGCATTGTGCAAAAAATACTTTACACATTTTATCATTGCTGCCACAAAATATGATGTCATCCACATAAACAACAACAATAATCATGTGCTCATCTATAGATTTTAAATACAAATTTTTTTTTGCACATCCTCTCTTGAATCCTTGTTGTTATAGATAATGATCTAGTCTTGAATATCATGCTCAAGGTGCCTCTTTTAGTCCATACAATTTTTTTCTCAATCTGCATTCTTCTAAAAGCTGAAACCCCTTTGGTTGGTCTATGCAGATTTCTTCTTCAAGGTTTCCATTTAGAAATGCAGATTTAGCATCCATTTGATATACCTTAAATCCTTTATAGACTGAAAATGCAAGAAACATTTTGATGGCTTCTAATCTTGCAACAAGTGCAGATGTTTCTTCAAAGTCTATCCCATCAACTTGTGCATACCCCTTGCACACCAATCTTGCTTTGTTTTTGGCAATAGCACTATCTTCATTGAGATTATTTTTGAACACCCATTTTGTACCTATTACATTTTTGTTTGTGGGTCTAGGAACTAATTCCCATGTCTTGTTCTTCTCAATCTGATTTAGTTCCTCTTCCATTGCCTTTATCCAGCTCTCATCCTTGCTAGCCTCTATATAGCTTTTATGTTCAATTTGTGACAGGAGAGAAAAATTTTCTTGTTCCTTTCTCTTTGCAAGTCTCCTTCTTGTTTGTAAACCTTCATTTTTATCACCAATAATTTGATCTACAAGATGATCCTTCTACACATTGCAAGTGCCTTTTCAACTTCTTCTAATTCTTCTTCCTTATTTGCGGCATCTTCTTCTTCATAATTTGATTCCTCTTCAAATTTATTCTTATCAAAGTTGACGTGTTTGATATCCTCATCAATCTTGACATTGATGCTTTCCATAATCGTGTGCAACCTTTTATTATAGCACTTGTAAGCTTTGCTTTGAGTGGCATATCCTAGAAATATCTCTTCATCATATCTTGAATCAAAGTTTCCCAGGTTTTCATCTTCTCTTTTGATGTATCATTTTCTACCGAATACCTTGAAATAATTAACAGATGTTGGTGTGTCATTCCATAGTTCATATGGTGTCTTATAATTTTTTGCTCTTATTTGGACTCTATTTAAAATATACACTATTGTATGAACTGCCTCTCTCCAAAACATATTTGCTAACTTGGCCTCATTCAACATTGTTCTAGCCATGTCCTTAACCACTATGTTCTTTCTCTCTACTACCCCATTATACTATGGAGTTCTTGGTGCAGAGTATTATATTATAATTCTATGTGCAGGTCATAGTGTACTCAATGAATTCACCTAATGTGAACTCTCCTCCTCTATATGATCTTAAGCATTTGATTCTTCTACCAATCTCCTTCTCAACCATTTTCTTGAATATCTTGAATATTTCAAATGCTTGGGAATTGTCCTTTAGAAAGGTTACCCATGTCATTATTGCATAGTCATCAATTAGCAACATGAAGTATCTTTCACCTTGTATAGGAGCGAATTTTCACCCCTAACGCAAATTCCTCATTCACCCCTTTACATTTTAGAAAACCAAACTCAAAGGCTTTATTCCATATAAGCCCACTGTTCACATGACACTTGGCATCCTATTTGTGTGTCAATGGAGGCGTTTATGTTGGGGATGCACGTGTGGTGCGCAGACGTCCATGTGGCGTGCTTGCATCCTGGTAGATTCCTACGGCTGGAGACTACAAAAACGTTACACTTCCTATTGGGAGTCAAAGTGTAACGCCTTTCTTTGGCTGGCCGACCTGAATATGGTCGTTTCTTGACCTCTTTCCTTCATATTCTTCATCCATTCATCCATTTTGATCTTCTTCACAAGTTTACACAATCTCTTCACAATTTCTCCACACTTTGAGCATTCACTCCAAGCTTTGTAGTAGCACTTCACACCTCATAGCAAAAATCTACCATTCCATCACTTTGATAGTGCAAGCACAAGATGAATCCATTGCAGCAGAGGCTTGAGCTCCTCTCATCTTTCTCCTCCACTAGCCTTGAGCGCTTTGGATGGAGGTGGTAAGATCCTCACATCTTCCCTATCATTTGGTTGAATAAGAACATATTGTTTTGTAGTGTCTTTTGTATGCTTAGCTTGTATTCCCTTCTTTATCGCATTTTTCTATTGTTGCAATCTTGGCTGCCCATGGAGGTGGAAACACAAAAATGGGGGTCTAATTGAGGCAGACCCCTAAACAACCCCCCACCATTTTCCCTCTTTGTTTTGTGAAGGTGGAGAGATCTTGGAGCAAGGTGGCGAGAATATTGTTGTGTGAAATCATCTTCATCACCCTTGCGGTAACCTACTTTCTATATCACGTTCATCTTTACGTTTCATACTTCTTAATCTTATTTTTCCCTTCTCGAAACTCTTAAACTAGGTTGTTAGTCCTTATTTTAGAAGTTAAATCTTGTCTCATTGGTTTTATGATTGTACAAATGCCAGTGCACCTATGAGACACCAGCATGCCACACTGTCATCCCAGAACCATGCTTCTGTCCTCAGATAGAGAGTTATCTTAGATACAAAATTGACTCTAAAGATCGACCTACCTAGTCCCTTCTCCACTCTCGGGTTTGCAGAGTGATCGAAGGACCTCATAGTCCTCATCATTCTCATCCCACCTATCCTAATCTTCCTTTTAACTAAGGTAAATTAGGGAAGCCATACTGCTCTTGGCCTTTTCTAACTTGGGGCCTTGTAGTGGTTGGTCTCCCTCTCTTACATTTTTGGTGAACCCGATGTGAACCATTTTGGTTTCATTTTGCGATACTAAAAGTCCCTTTCCTCATGTCCTAGGAGTGTTGTAGGTGTGAGTGTTGTGAGGCTTCCACCTTACAACCAAACCTGCAACCCCCAATAGGTGTGGTTGGAAGGTTCCAATGGTGTTGTGTAATGAAACCTTGATTGGGTCACTATCTTATCCCGTAAACCTTAAGAGGCTTTGTAGAAGTAATGTTAAGTGTGCGTGATGGCCTCTTTCTTAAACCAACCTATTCCCTCTGCATAGACTGTGAGTAGTAGTACTAGCATAACCTTTACTTCACGGGACTTGCCAATGGGCTTTAATAGGGAACCATCTCCTCTTTACATTCCTATGAGGATAAATGGGAATATCGTAGTAGGTGTTCTCATTGATCCGACATCCCAAGTGAATATCATAACTGAGGAGATTATGTTGATCAAATTCCTACATAAGGATGGATACGATGCACTTGAAAGCACCGTCTGCACACATGATGGACTTTTCGTACCTCCTATAGGGAGTATTATCCTATCGGTCCTCATTGAACCTAAATCTATGAACCTTAAGTTTGATATCATCTTGAGCTCTGAACTCTTTAGAGTGGAGCTAGGCATCCCCTGAATGGTAGCTATGAATGTAGTTCCCTCAGTTATACACAAGTGTCTAAAATTTGTTCATGTAGGCTCAGTACATGTTGTTCATGACACCAGTTATAGAACATCGATTACACATGGCAGCTATACCTTGGATTACTTTTGGCCTACACCTATTGGTCCTCTCCCACCCAGGAAGGACCTCTTACATCACACATATCAAAACTATAAGAAGGGGTGCTCCAGGCTGAAAGTGAGATACCCTCCTTCGCCTTATGCTATTTCACATAGAGCTTGTCTAAAAGTTGGCAGTGATATTGTCAAGGCACGTAGAAGAGAAGAAGAGAAGCAGTCTTGAGATCCTCCTTCTTCCTCTTCCATTGTTCAGCTTGATGCTTCCTCTCGCTCTGTCATAGTACCATCTACTTTTATCTCACGCTTGCAAGAGAATCCAATGGTGCCCATTTGGTGAAAGGCCAAGAGTCCTACGTTTGAGCTTCCTATCTTACCCATGGATCCTAGGCCCATTTGATATGGTAGACAGAAAACCCCCCATGGAGATTCCTCTTTGTCTCGTCCTCCATGACCTCTTACCATTCCCATGAATGGAAAGAGGCTCGCTGCCGAGGCGCTAGAGTCGATTCCCCTTTCTGTGCTTGAACCTACTCCTCTTACTCCCATCCAGGAGTTTCCCCCCCCCACTGGAAACAACTGTGGAGGACACTCCCATGGCTGAGCAGGAGCCCTCTAGTCCTTCACAAATTTTGGCTCTAGTTCAAAGAGCCACAGAAACTACCTTACACATGAGCACAAGCGCCTATGAAAGGCTCTTCTAACTGAGCAAGCCTCCTTATAGAGAAAGGAAGAGGAGATGACCGCTCATGTATCAAGACCTCCTATTGTGTCCTCCTCTCTCCTCCCTTTTATTCTTGTCCAAACTAGCTTCGTGTCTCTTCTGAATTTCATTGTGAGCGTACATGTGCCTAGAAAGGTACAGGTGTTCATCACTCCTTCCATGGAGCCATATTGTTGACATCCATCCTAGATGTCTCACCCTTTTTGAAGCCCGTAGACATGATTAACACTTTAGTTGTGTCTATTGCGGTTCTTTCCTTCACTCCCTCTACCCTTCTTGCTTTGTTTGTGGGGAGTTTGCCTCCTCCAATGAAGAAAAAGGTAGAGAGTGGTCCCTCCAACAATGAAGGATGTAAGAGGAACCCACCCTCTCCGAAAGGTGGCCCCGCGCTGACTTGTTTTGTCCTAGTGATGGAACCAATTCTAGCCTCCCCTAAGTTTGTCACTGCTCCTTAGTCTCTCGGTGAGCTTAGCAGTGAACCTCGGGTGCAAACTCCTTCGTCCATCGAAGCGAAACATGGCACTCATGTCAAGTGTATGTTTAACTCAGTGGATGAAGTTCTAACCTTGTCAGCAATCTTCATGAATTCATTGACCTTGGACCCACAAGAGTTAAGCGATGGAGACCTCATAGGTCCCTCTTCCTTAGCCCTTATTGTGAGAGGATCGAAAGCTCTTCCCCTTAACATTACACCATTATAGGCTCGTCATCCTTCCCCCTACGATGATCTAGAGTGGGAAGCTGACGACCTTTTGGTTGACTAGTGTTAGGGGGAGACCCTCTTCTTGATCTTTAGATTAGATGTGTGTGTGTTGTGATGTGTTCCCCCATGTTCGTGCTATATGTGCCTGGATGACCCTCATCACCCTATCAGTGCTTGGGTACAAGCGTGGCATTTGTGTTGTAAACCTTCCTCTATGTGTATCATTATTCTTCCATGTTTGTGATTGACTTTCAAAAAATTGGGGATGATGCAAAGCGTCGGGAGCATTTAAGCTTCCTCCCATGTTGACCCAATTTTTTATTTTTAATTTGGCTTTCGTGCATTCTTCCTGATCTGGTTGGGGATTGATGATATTTCACCTCTCACCACGGTTACCTATTATATATACAAATAAAGGTATATCTGACCTCGTGAAACTAGATCCCCCTGTGCCCTTTGTTCGTGTTCGCTTCTCTTTTCTTTTGCTTCCCCTTTATTTTTCTCTTTTCTTTGCTTGAGTTATCCCTTTCATGTGCGACAATGCCACTTCTACATTATGCAGTCTTTATAAAATGCATTCGTTGTCAATGAATCTTTTCTCAAATACCCTCCACACACTTCTTTGTTAGAATTGCCTTCTCGAATTGAAACCCTAACGGAATGTGTTTCCTTCATCAAAGGTTTCTAAAGAAAGGACTTGGGAACCTTCCTTCGAAGCGGGAACACCTTTAATCTTCCCCTCGTGTGAGGGCATATCCTTCCTTTTGAATTCCTTGATGAAGTGAACATCTTTCAAAATGATTCCTTGGTGATGAATCGATTCAAGCAAGAAGACATCGAATTTTGAACAGTATGTTCCTTGGGTGGACCCTTTCCCTTCACATTAGGTTCCCAAGGGACCCCTCTGAACGTTTTATCTCTGATGAGTTCTATGACATCTAGCTCGGGGGTGGCTCGACTAGATCGATTTCACATATTCACATCTAGTCTGGGAGTAGCCCGACTAGACCTACTTCACATCCTTGCATCTAGCTTGGGGGCAGCTCGACTAGACCTTACCTTTCAAACAGTGCATCCCTTGAGTGGACCCCTCTTCCTTTTGAAGGGTTCTCGAGGGACCCCTTTGAAATTCTTCCAACTTAGCGATGGTTTGCATGACTGCCCGTTCACTAGCCTGCACATTCACTTCCTAACATGTTCTATCTTTGGTAAACATGTCGTCATCTTTGACTCTACGAAGTCCCTTCTACTAGTTCTTCCTCATGTGAGAGTTCTTGGGGGATACCTACCTTGCACATCTGCAGGTCTGGAAGGTGCTCTTCCTGGTTTCCTTCATGTGAGAGTTCTTGAAGGATACCTCCCTTGTAGGACCGTGATCTTGTAAGGCATTTTCATTCTTCAGCTTCATAGTTCCGCAGAGTTATGAAGTCCCTTCCTGCACTTTAGGTTCGCCAAACTATGATTTGCTTCCTCATCGGTATAGGTATACATCTCTAACCTTACTACTCTACTTTACTGAAGCACTCATCAGTATTCATGCTCGCTAAAGTGGGGGAAAAATGTATAAGAAAAAATTTGCACCCCTAATGCAAATTCCCCTTTCACCCTTTTACAATTAAGAAAACCAAACTCGGACGCTTTATTCCACATAAGCCTGTTGTTCACATGACACTTGGCATCCTGTTTGTGTGTCGGTGGAGGCATTTCTATCGAGGATGCCCGTGTGGCACACTTATGTCCTTGGCAGATTGTTGTTGTTGGAGACTGCAAAAATGTTACACTTCTTATTGGGAGTCGAAGTGTAATGCCTTTCTTCGGTTGGCCGACCCGAATATTGTCATTTCTTGACCTCTTTCCTTCATATTCTTCTTCCATTCATCCATTTTAATCTTCTTCTCAAGTTTACACAATCTCTTCACAATTTCTCCACACTTTGAGCATTCACTCCAAGCTTTGTAGCAGCACTTCACATCTCATAGCAACAATCTACCATTCCATCACTTCGATAGTGCAAGTGCAGGACAAATCCATTGTAGCAAAGGCTTAAGCTCCTCTCATATTTCTCATCCACTAGCCTTGAGCGCTTTGGATGGAGGTGGTAAGCTCCTCACATCTTCCCTATCATTTGGTTGAATAAGCACGTACTGTTTTGTAGTGTCTTTTGTATGCTTAGCTTGTATTCCCTTCTTTATCGCAGTATTTCTATCATTGCAATCTTGGTTGTTCGTGGAGGTGGAAACATCAAAATGGGTAAACAACCCCCCAACATTTTCCCTCTTTGTTGTGTACAGGTGGAGGGATCTTGGAGCAAGCTGGCAAGAAGATTGTTGTGTAAAATCGTCTTCATCACCCTTGCGGTAACGTAATTTTTGTATCACATTCATCTTTACGTTTCATACTTCTTAATCTTATTCTTCCCTTCTCGAAACTCTTAAAGTAGGCTGTTAGTCCTTATTTTAGAAGTTAAATCTTGTCTCATTGGTTTTTTGGCCGTACGGATGCCAGCACACCTATGAGACGCTAGTTCATCGCACTATCATCCCAGAACTGTGCTTCTGTCCTCGGACAGAGAGCTATCTGAGATACAAAATTGACTCTAAAGACCAATTCGCGTAGTCCCTTCTCAACTCTCAGGTTTGCAGAGTTATCGAAGGACCCCATAGTCCTCATCATTCTCATCCTTCCTGTCCTAATCTTCCTTTTAACTAAGTTAAGTTAGGGCAGCCATACTGCTCTTAGCCTTTCATGACCTAGGGCCTTGAAGTGGTTGGTCCCCCTCTCTTACACACCTTTCAATCCCCTTTTCCTTGTAGGTCCACATAAATTAGTGTTAACCAATTATAAGGGTTTTATGGTTGAATATTCTTTTGTTTGAAACTTAACCCTTGTTTGTTTTCCTTGCTAACATTCTTTGAAAATGATATTTGCAGGCTTAGTGATCTTAGGCATGTGTCTTACCAGACCTTTTGAGCTTCCTTTCACTAAATGATCAAAATTTACACACCCCAATCTTCAGTGCCACAACCAAGTCTCATCAACTTGGCCTATAAGATAACTCTGACCTTTTACTTCACAAAACTTATAAAGGTTGCTCTTAGTTCTTGTTCCTTGTGCAATTGATTTTCCATTTTTCCTTATTTTGCATCCTTCTGAGTTAAATGTGACCTTATAATCATTGTCACACATCTGAATTACACTTAGCAGGTTATGTTTCAAACCCTCAACATTAAGGACATATTTGGTAAGATTTTTACCATCTAAGATTAATATCCCTTTACCATAGATCTTCACTGCAGTGTTTTCACCCAAACTAACTTATCCTGCTTTGCATTTCTTGAGTTGGATGAATTTACTCTTTTCACCAGTCATATGTTTAGAGCAGCCACTATCTATCACCCATAGTTTTTTTATTTTTGGCAAGGACGTGCAATCATTGATTGTGTAGGCATTTTCTCTTTTTCTTTCCATATCTTCTTGCGTTTATTTTTCACCTTCTCTTCCTTCTTCTCAGGAGACTTAGACTCTTTATTTACCCTAGGTGGTGTGTTTTTCTTTTTCTCATTCTTTACATTTGGTCTTATGAATTTTGTTCTACAATTCTTAGCAATATGGACAAAGTTGTTATAGTTGTAACACATTACATTCATATCTACTAAAGGAGCAAATGGATTTTTTCTTACAAAATTTATACTTCTTTTAGGAACTACTCTACTTTCTCTAGCCCTATGACCAAATTGATTACATGTATAGTAGTACCCATAAAATTATGAAGTATACCTGGTCATGGAATTTCTTTGTACAAGATGAGGGGGTTTTCTTTCACTTGGCTTCTTTAGATTTCTCATCCATGTGAATATGTCAGCATCAATTCTTCTTATGGTCTACCTCTTCTTTTGATGAATAGGATTTGATTGGTTATTCTTCTTGTCTACAACATGCTTCTTTTCTTCTTCAACCTTCTTCATTTAAATTCTTTTCTTTTCCTCTTTATAGTTGTTCTCCTTGAATTGTTTCTCATCATTTGTACTTGATTTTTCTCTTGTTGTAAATCTCTCATATAGTTTTGCAGAAGCACTAGTAAAGGTACTTGTTCCTTTCTCAAGACCTAAGCAATATTTTTATTTGTTAGAGGGTTTTTGTGTGCTTAACAATCCATCAAGGATCTGTGATCCTCCCGTCAGCTTTAGGCCTTTTTCTATTTGTTGTCTATCATTTTCTAGCTCATTTCTTAAGGCAACTATTTCAACCTCTAGCTCTAGACATTTTTCAACTTCAGACCGCAGCTTAGATTTGACCACATCTTCAATTATTTTGGCTTCTTCTACTTGTAGCTTCATGCTCACCAGCAGTTGATTAGATTCTTCAATATTTTTGGTTAGTTTTCCAGTCTCCTTTTGGTCAAGTTTCTTTTAATGTTTATTCTCCCTTTTTCAAATTTTCAATCTCCTCTCTTAGATCATCAATCTCATCCTGGGCACAAATGAGTTCTCCTTCTAGGTCAACTTCTCCTTCCTCTTCACCTAGATATTCAACATTTTCATCTTTCTTTTCTTTAGATTTTTTTTCCATTAAAATATATTCATCTTCTTTCATCACAAAAGCACAATCTAGTTCATCCTTTGCATTATCACTAACATCAGATACATCACTTTCTTCTTGAATGTACAAACTCTTCTTTTTCTTCTGAAATTTCTTTCTCTTATGGAAATAGGGTTTCTTCATTTTACCATCTACTTCTCTTTCAAATTTATCCTTCTTTTTGTAAGGGAATTTAGTAGCAAAATGACCTACTTTACCACAGTTAAAACATTTGAAGGGTAACTTACCTCTATACTTGTCAGAGCCTCTCCTTAATCTTTTGATGAAGTTTTCTTCTTCCTCATCAGTCTCTTCATGATTGGATGTTGACATTTCTTCTTTGTCTTTCTTGGGTGATTCCCCTTTTTCTTTGTTTACGGCCTTGAATGTAGATTCTCTTTTGGATGGTTCTACATTCCCATCCTCATCTCATAGGCAATAAATATGGCATGCAGTTCATCAAGAGTTAGTTTTTCAATATCCTTTGATTTCTCAGTTGTTGATATTTTTGGGTCATATCTAGCGGACATGGACCTCGATAGTTTTTACACAATGACTGAGTCTTTTACTTCTCTAAACCCTCATATAGAATTCATAACCTCATCAACTCTGAGAAGATAGGTTGCAATCTTTTCTTCTTCACTCATCTTCAATCCTTCAAACTTGGCTTTGATGATTTGTAGTTTTGCAAGTTTTACCTTATCATATCCTTCATAAATTCCTCTCAACTTTTCCCAGACATCATGTGCAGTTTGATCATGCATAACTTTTACAAATACTGAACTAGACAAACCACAGAGAATGGCATGCTTTGCCTTTACATTTTTCTCATAGTCTTTCTTTCCTATAGCATCAATAGGAGTTGTAGTCGATGGTGTATAAACATTCTTAACAGACATCCAAACATCAAATCCTAAATATCCCAAATATGTCTCCATCATAATACTCTAGAAGGCGTAATCTAATCCATCAAACTGAGGTGCCTTGTTTGTAGAGGAACCTTCTTGACTGGTCGTTGTGTTCACTTATCCAAGACCCACTCGAGCTGATTAAGCTTCTCCTAGGGAGCCAATGCTCTGATAACAATTATTGGAAAACAAAAATATACTAAGAGGGGGGTGAATCAGTATATCAATTAAATTTTACCCCTTAATACTTTTATGCTGATAAAATTATTTTAGCTCTTTAAGTACACATTAAATTAAACATGCAAAGAATTAAGCATCCACACACAATCAACTCATAACATATAATATATGTGGAAAACCCAAGATGGGAAAAACCACGGTGAGAATAGCTACTAAGAGCTAGTATCCTAATCCAACCTTACAATCAAATATTCTAAATACAATGTTTAAGGGCACCAACCCTAAGGAGACTCTAATCCCCTGATTTTAGGAGAACCTACTCCAAGGAAGCACCAACTCCCTACTCTGAGCACCTACCCAAATATCCAATGACACCCATCAATCAAATTTACAAATAAGAGATTACATTTTTTCCTAAGAACACAGTTCAATGTTACAACTCTATTTACAAATGTTCAATTATTTGTTACTGTCTCATTTACTCAATTCTCTGCACTCTACCTCTTTGTTCTACACCTTGGATGATAACCCTATTCAAAGGTCACTGATTTTTGTCTGGGTTCTACTCATTCACTACACCTTTGATCATTCCCTTTTATTTTTAGTGCATTCTTTGTCCCCCTCAAGAGATTATACATTCATCTCTTTGCACTCTATCTCACACTCAAGAAAAATATGAATATATTTTATATGCATACTTCACCGAGTTACACATTAATTTCCTCAAGCTTTGCACTCATTTATTCAGCTCCTCTGCTAGGGTTCTTTTCTTTGTCTTCTTCAGCAAGCAACCTATCCATCAAGCCACACTTGTACTTATCTAAATTCAGAGATTTTTCTATTTTTAGCATGCTATCAAATCTAGGGTTCCAGATTTATTCAATTCATATTCTTTGTATCATATATGAATCTGATTTTATGTCGCCTACATATCTATGTTGCCAACTGTTTATCTCATCACCAATAAAAATGGGTAGTTGAAGTGATTGGACCAATTAAATACAATCACAGAGTTAGTTTGCAGTTGAAACCCTCATTCACACTATTGTAGTTGTTTTGATAACTCTTAGTTTTAAACTTGAGTCATTGATCTACTGTTTTTGTGCCATGATCCGTCGATTCTCATTCATCGCCCAACCTTAAAACACGACCGTCAGATTAAAGTATTTTAAATAATTACCATTAATCATTATCTTAAGCATTATTCTTAGTGCAGGTTCCACCACATCCCCATCACAAGCCTGCTATCTCATAGGCCAAAGACACGAGCCCATTGTTTCTCAGCAAGCTGGCGGGCTAATGCCATTTGTCACCTATGTCATCTCTAATCAATTCATAACACCGATGTGTAATTTCATATCGAGAAACCATTCATCGCCACTTGTATTCATGTGTCATCTTCCGCTTTTATTGCCTTGCACTTTATATGGTCCCATCTAACACATATCACTAGCTAGCTATACTACTGGACTAGATGAGGACCCACCACATACTCAGCGGGATGGCTAGGAGGTCGTCAATCTTACAAGTTTGATCAGATCCATTGATCAAACTATGGGAAAATATTTAGCATGCGACTTAGGAAATATTATAGTTGTTGAATATTTTCCAGGTCAATAATTGGTAGGAAGGGGGACCAGCCATCCAACGTACTCAAGGACTTAAGTGATAAATTAAGCAACTTACAACCTCCCATAAATAATCAACTCAAAAAAATAGTTTCTGATGAGACGCCATGACTATTAGACCTAGGGTTTATCTATCAAACCCTGATTGGACCAGAAGGCATAAATAAATATTTTCTAAACTCATTCCACCTTCTCTGATCATATAGACAACACCAATAAAATTCTCTTATCTTAATAGTATCATGCCAACAATCTCCCTCACAAGATACCACTCAGATATCCCATTTTGACATAAATGACAACATTATGCCAACATATCTATTTATCAAATTCTATAATTTTGGCAATGGCTTCACCATCTTTGATTCCAATGGAGATCTCCTCTTTAGAGTAGACATATATCCCCTAACTTCCAACCACTTTAATGTCATTGATTCCTATGGTAATCCATTCCTCACACTACACCATAAGGTATAAACATCATTTATGCATCTTGTTCTACATATTTTCTATTATTTAATTAATCTTTTGGTTGCATACCTTCCTTTGCAACTTCCTAGTCTACACCAGAGATGGGAAGGTTATATTAGAGATAAGTTGGATGGTCAAAAACATCTCTTCATTGTGATGAATTTTTTATTTTACTAATGAAAGAATGCCTCATTAGTTTCTTTCTTTCTTTCTTTACTATCTTTGCAGGAATCTTTTTTTTTAATCTACAAGTGAAATGATTTTGTGTAGGTGAAATGTAAGTACTATAAATATTTTCAATCTATGTATTGATTCCAACTTCAATTAGGTTTTCATGATTTATTTTATTTTCATGCTTGAATAGATCTCACTATGATTTTATTTTCATGCTTGAATAGATCTCCCCGGTTGCACTGACCTTCCTCACATGAGAGAATCTCACAAAGGATGAGATACCCAAACCACTCTTCTTTGCTACCTAATACAAAAAGAGTGGGGCACTTTTATTTAAATTATGTGTATCTTTGTCCAGCCTTACAATTATTTATTTGTGAATATATTTTTCAATAATTTTATTGATATATTAATTTCATTATCAAATTTAATAGTCTTTTATGTTGAACTAATTTCATTCCCAACTTTAGTATTCTTTATAAATGTTGAATGAGATTAATTTAGTTTATGTTATCAATTTATGACCTTAGGATTAACATACTATTTTTTTATGGTATTCATTTTATTTAGCTATTTTATATTATTGTGTCAATCATGATAGCAATATTATAGGCTATGTAGACAAGTCTTGTACATAAGGTATTTCATCTCTCTAAACCCTACTTAAACATCACACTCTTCAATCAAATATTCAATAGTGATTTTAAACTTGATCCCTACTGCAATACACATTCCATTAGCAAGGAGCACTAGATGGATTACATACATTAATGGTGGAGATTAAAAGGACTACTATCAAACAAAAATCTTAGCCATAAGTTTTTCAAGCAATACCATAAATACTAGGAAACAAAAAAATAATTAAATTTACATTTATTATTATTTTAAGGTATTTCTATATTATTCTCAGAATTTGATGGTAATTTTATAATTTTATAGATGTTGGGTGAAAAGTTCATTAAGATGGCTCAAAATTTTAAACATGTAAGGTGCATATTCATTCTAGAGAGATTGGTGTGCATTCAACAAAGTTTATTTAAGTGTGTGTGCAACATCCCATGCAATATGTTTGATAGGAAAATTTGGAGGGTTTATCATATTTGGTATTGGAAGATTGAGTAGTAGATTGATATCATAGTAGTTAGATTCATTTTAACCTTATCTAAGAAAACATGTTATAATCTAACTTTGGACCATCCTTGAGGAATGCATGAATGACCCTCTAAACTTGGGAGATTCAACTCTTTGCTACGATGGAGAGATGTCATGCCATGACTATCTTTATTTTCTTATGTTTACTCATTGTAGTTTTGGTCTACATCACCAAAATCTCATTTCTTTTAGAATTGCATCTACCAAAGAAAATCATTACTTTGGTGGACCTCCAAACACTTCATCTGAGCCATCACAAGATTTGTAGTGTCAAATAGGGTGCAACGGTATATATTCATTCCCAAGATCTTGAAGTTTATGTACACCATCACAGACAAGATTTATTTGAGCCTTTTTAGACATTTTACATAAAGTTTGATTTTATTATTTTTCTCTTACTTTGCAATAAGAATTGTATTTGTTTCTACAAAAAATTATAAAGATATTAATGAGAATATTGGATAGGCTAATACTCATACTTAGAGCCTACTTACGACCAGCGAGATTTTTCACCACTAAACCACTTGCCTTTCATGATGGAAACTTTCAAATTATAGACAAAAAATGTTTCAATAATAGCACACCCTATAAAGTGCATTCATGTTGAAATCACCCATTATACTGCATTCAAAATTTAAGACAATGATATAATTTAATTCTAACAAATTTTAGGCAAGATAAAAATTCAATTAATTTTAATTATTTTTAAATTATTTTACAATAAAAATATTTCACTTAATTTTATTTTATAAAATTATAATTTTGAATATGAAGAAATAATATATCTCTTTATAAATATTTATATAATTATAATTTTGAATATGAAGAAATAATATATCTCTAACAAACATGTCCATTGAAACCTATATATCTCATTGCTACTAATAGATCATAAGGTAGGTTTTTTTGGGGTTTTCTCATATAATTATATGGGTTTTTCTTTTCTATAGGTTGAGAGGAAGGTTATTTATGTTTTAGATTGCTCATGTCGTAATGTTTTGTTGTTATTTATGTTGTATGGTGTATTGTTATGTAGATTAGTATAAGTTATTTTGTCATTGTAATTTGTTGTAATTTTGTTGTATAATGATTTTTGGATTTGATTGTGTTTTTGTTTTTTATCAACGTTTTGAATCACCCTTTGTGATTCATCATCAAGATAAGAGAAAGCTAAAGAGAAAAATAATCTGTTGCAAACCGAGAAACATTGATGAAAAATCATCTTTCTCTTTAGTTCTCTCTTATCCTGATGATGAATCACGGAGGGTGATTCAAAACGTTGATGAAAAAACAAAAACACAATCAAATCCAAAAATTATTATACAACAACAAGATGGATTGTGGAAACTTGATTTCTTTAATTGATGTAGTTTGCTACAGTTGTTATTGTTGTTTTGCTTTGTTCATATTGTTATGTAATTATAAATTATTTTGTCATTGTAGTTTGTTATAGTTTGCTACAGTTATTGTTGTTTCGCTTTGTTCTAACAAGCTTTGTTGTTTTCTATAATTTATTACAGTTGTTATTGCTATTTTGTTTTATACTTGAAAACTTTTACGCTACAATCTTTTTGTAATCAACATTTTTATCAATAAAAAATTATTATTATATGGGAGTGAGGCATCCACTTGGAGAAATATCATACATGTAAACACCATGTATTTAGAAAGGCCTAACCTATAGCAATGATATAGGTTTGATAATTCCACTTTATACTTATTTCCACATGTGAAGGAGCAATCCGTTTCAACTACTAATAACAATGTTTTTCTATCCAACTCTTGCCTTGAAATTGGTGCAATAGTCCAAAACACATGTTGGACTTTATTAGAGAAAAATGTTCCATCACCTTTTTAAAAGACTATGTCGTTATACGGAGGAGCTCAAATATATGCACTATGCCTTTTTGCCTGTCATTTCCAACTTGTAACTTTCAAATTATTACAGTGATTAAAGTGTACTTACTTGAAAATATTTCATGCCTTTTAATAATTACTAATATAGTGTGGACCATCAAGCAAGTTGATAACGGCCAATGTCTTCAAATTATTTTAATTTATTTTTTTGTCCCTTGTCCTTTCATTTTTCAAGTGTTTTGTCAGTGGGTTAGGTGGTTTTTAAATTTAATTATATAAGTTTTGTTTATTAATATTTTAGATTGTATTTTGGAATAAATTTTTTATGTCTTATTTTAATGATAGATTATGGAATGTTGGAAGAAAATTTGTGATCTATTGTCTTCAACAAGATGTTTTAGTCCATCGATTTAGACTCTCCGACCTATTTTTATTATTAAATTATTTGATATATTACAAATAAATTGATTTTTTCAAAATATGATTTTAATAATTATTATTTTATTAAAATAATTTATTTTTTTTAAACAAATTTGAAAATAAAAATAAAAAATATGAATAAAAAACCAAATCTAAAAAAGTAAAGATCAATTGAGGGGGACATTAAATACTAATCTCATGCTCCTTGCTTATCAAATATTCATGATAATTATAGCTTTGGTCATTGCTATAATAATGGATAAGGATGGGGAGGCAAGAGAGGCTTACTTTACTTTTCTAAATTTTTATTATTTTAATATACTTTTTGGGGGGGGGTGTTTAGGAATGCTTTTAAATGAAATATAGTTTATATATTATTTTTATAAAAGATAATTTTATAGTTTATTAAAAAAAGTTTGGTGATATAATCATATTTTGAAGTATAAATAAGTATAATATTAAATATAAACGTATTAAAAATTGAGATAAATTTTAACATATGTAATTATGATGTAAGAGTATTTTAGTTCACAAATAATTTTGTATTATAAAAAAAAGTTTGTTGTTTATTATTTGGTTTGTAGTTTTTTTGTCAAGCATGTTTATTCAAGATGTTTATGCAAGTTGCTACAAACATGCATATTCAAGATGTTTATACAAGTTGCTACAAATTGGATATAGGTTGCTTAAGATCACCTACAAATTTTCTCTTATGCAAATAGTATGCCCTTATCTTGTAACATATATTGGGATATGTGATATTCCACTATGGGACACATAATCCTTAAATGAGTCTTAGTATGCGACTATAATCATAATTATATTATGCTAAGTCTGTCTCATTGATATTAGGATGTTAGAATATTCCAATGATGCCTATATGTAAGAGGTAGTGAGTAGTTTTTAATCATCATATTGTGAATCATGTTCTTGTTTGAGATTTGTGGAGGTTTGCTCACTTGAAGGGACTTATTATTATCAAGTATTTATAACGTATTTTCTATTATATTATTTTCTTATGCAAAATATTTCATTATAAATGGTATTAGAGAATGATATTTGCATTAGGAAGGAAATAAATAATGCATTTCTTTTTAATTTAGGAGGTTAGATTGTGAAACACATCTCTTTCCACTAGACGGAAAAATATACAATTTGGAGGGTTGATCAAGGATATATTGAAGTTGTTATAATCTAAATTTTAGATCATTATAAGCAAATTTGAAAGAGTTTACAAAATTATTGTTTTCACCAAATTCATTCTAAAGACTATAAATCAATGAATTTATTGAATATTTTTTCAATAAAGTGAGATCTTGACCTAGGTAAGTTATAATAAAAATTTAAGCCTATTTGGATTTATTTTTGAAAGGAAAGTAGAGCGTGGAATATGCCTTCCTAATACTAATCTTTAGGAGAGAGAAGCAAATAAACCGTTTAAAACTTTGCAATTACAGTTCATTTAAGATGCACATATTAAAAACACGAATAGACAATAAAACATCAACATAGGATTTACGTGGGAAAACCCTTTCGAGAAAAAACCCACACACTAAAGTAGAGAACTCTTGTATTAAAGTAAAACAAATATTACATGTACAAGTGCAGAGCTATGCTTTTTCATAATGAAATTGGTAGCACTTTGTTACATTCACTCTAATCTTCACTCACAATTCCAATGCGCTATGATATTGCATACATACTTTCCAAGCATTATCAGAAAATCGTCGTTCCAACTTCCATACCAACCAACAATCATTCTCTCTCTAAATTCCCACTATCACCTCGATATGCCTATCATTCCATTGGAGGGACTCCCAAGTGACTTCTTCTGATATGGTGAAGTCTTGCCAATGAAGTCCCATCGAAATGTCAAAGATGCGTTGTAGCAACTCCCACTGATATAAGAAAGTCTCACCAATATACCTTATCGACATGTTGAAGAGACTAACCATTTTGTCCTGTCGATATTCGCCCTTCTCTCTGATGAGGTGCTGTCGAGATGTCGAAAAGACCATCATCAATATCCCACTGATATCCACCTATCTCCTCGATACATCTCCATTAGAATATCGAAGGGACCACATTTTAGGTCCCATTGATATCCACCTATCTCAAAAATTCCCTTCTCATCGTTCATCGAAATGTCAAACTAACTGCAAAATAGCTCCCTTTGACATTGACCTATCCCTTCAATGTCCCTTCTTCCAATCCATTAGAATGTCAAAGGGACTGCAAAACAACTCCATCTAACATTGTAATGTCTCCTCGATGAGGATCCTTCGTGAAATGTTGAGCCTTGGATCGATAAAGGGAGTAGAAGAAGATAAAGGGGAAGGCTGACTGTTTTCCTGATTTCAGAGAGCCTTAAATAGTAAGTTTGAGACACCCTTTTTCTCAACAATTTTGTGTAAGTTATTATAAAATTATTTTGGTTACACCATGACAAGGGCTTCAACAAGTTTAAAATGAAGGAATTGGGTCACTCTTATAAGACTCTCGACAAGGATGATTCCATAATTGAGAAGATCTATGTTCCATAAATGAGAAAATATTAAAGTTACGAATGATATTTAGGCATTAAACGAGGAGACGAAAGGGTTATTTATGAAAGAAGATATGAAGGAATTAATAGCATAATTGATTCTCTTGTTCATTTGTGGATTATAAGTAGGTGGATTCACATCACAAGTTTTTAGAAGAAAATGTGTCATCTAATGGATATGATTCTTTTGGATTTGACTCAAATCTAAAGATGGATCCTCACCCAAATAATTCTATGGCTAGGCAATTCATGCCAAAGCTAGAAATATGTAAGTTTGATGGTAATGATTCAACTAATTAGATACATGTCAAATGGATTAGTTCTTTGGTATTCATTATGTTCCATGTCCAAAAGGTTTTAATAACATCCATATATGGAACTAGATCAATTCTTTTAGTATTATTGGTTTTATGAAGAAAAAAAAAGGATGTGATTTTATGTGGTTTATTTTCTAAGAGGAACTCATGAAACATCAATGTGATAGTGTTATGGAGAACCACTTTAGCCAAATCACACAATCAAAGAAAATAGGTATGGTCAAGGACTATACTCATAAATTATAGACCTATTATTTAAGAGTGGAGCATGTTATAGAGAAAAAAATGAATAAACTATATCTAGTGGGTAAAAAGGACCACATCAAATATGAGGTATGCATGTTTGAACTAAGTTTTATCTTTCAATTAATGATTTTAGAAAGGAAAGTAGAGGAAAATGCTCTAGCTAATAAAAGGGAGAAATTCCCTAGTAACAAAGATTGGAATGATGATGACTCAACAAATTGAAGAAAAATGGCCAGAGGGTTATGTTTTGATTTTTATAGAAAAAACAATAGAGGACATAAATATGTTGAAAATAAGTTATATATTGAGGGAGAAAATTATGAAGAAAAATATGAAGAAGAGGTATTGGTGGTTTTGGAAGACTAAATAAATCTTCAACCATTTTTTGCCATGTATTATTATGTATTAGCACCCCACAAAACATGAAGGTGTTGGGTTTCCTTAAATAAAAGAAGGTGACAATAGTTTTTGACTTAAGGAGTACTAACAATTTCATAAAAAATATGTTGGAAATATGATTAAACTAGTGAAACAAAATAAGAACAATAGGATGTCTATCGTATAAAATGAAGACTATGTGAATCTATAATGAGATCCTTGCATATATCGGCAAGGTAGAGGAAGTAGGATGGTAGCACTAAATGACTGATTACCCCTCTAGAGGTACAAAACATGTAATATCAAATGAAAAGTTTTTTTGATCATGTGTAAGTATGCATAAATTAGGTGTCTCAAAATGTGAGTACACGTGTATCAACCACATGAAGTGAGACAAAAAAAATCCTAAGTGGAGACTTAACTAATGTGAATAGGAATCTCTTCGGTAGGCTAAAAGATAACTAGTTTAATAATGTCACTATTTACACTAACACCTGCCTTAAGTGCAACTTAGGAAGTAATCTATGCAAATATGATGATAGGTCTTGACTACTAGGAAATGTTAGGTACCCATGTAAAAATTTATCATAAATAGAGTAATGAAGAAAATATAGTGGGAAATAAAACTCCTATCCAAAAGAGAAATGATGAAATTAATATGTAAAAGTGAAGAAGATAGTACAAAGAAAGAGGACTCATCATGACCCCCAAAAGATTACTTCAAGAATATATACAATGAATATTCCCATATAGGATATAAAAGAGAGAAGGTCTATGTGACCCCCCAAAAGGTGATAAAGAAAGAAATCCATGAAAATAAATGCTTCCCTTCAAAACTAAGATGAGAAGGGAAACTATGTAGCCTCCCCTCAAAATGATGCTTGTATTAATAGTAAATGCTCGACAATGAATACTGAAGATGATCCATAATTGCTAGAAAAAACATTTCTCTCCTTGGGAAGAAATAACACCACAAATGTGTGCAAGATGAATTCACATTTTAGATAGGAATATGAAGTAAGATGAATGTATCTAAATTTTTTACATGATCCAAAGATTGAGATGATTCCCATGATGATGTCTTTGAATGATGCTTAAATATCTCTAATCCAATTCTAAACTATGACAAATATTGATAGGATGAATTAGGTATCATATATGATTCAAGTACATGAATCATGGTTGTATTGTAACAATTAAATTGATGATAATTTAATACTACTATAGATTATGTCAAAATGGATGATGACTAAGTCAAATATGTGAGCTCGTGAATATTTATAGAATTTTTCA
Source organism: Sequoiadendron giganteum (assembly GCA_007115665.2). Taxonomy (NCBI): domain Eukaryota; kingdom Viridiplantae; phylum Streptophyta; class Pinopsida; order Cupressales; family Cupressaceae; genus Sequoiadendron; species Sequoiadendron giganteum. The sequence goes on along the minus strand of CM021107.1, from coordinate 16,435,209 downwards.
ATATAGGAGTTGGTGTAGGTAAGACAAGAACAAGATCCAAATATGGAGTGAAAAAATTGTTGATGTGATTATCATCAAATATAATACAAAATTCCTCAATAGTGTGGTCCAAATCTATAATGTGGGACACTACAAATATAGATGATATGTTTGGTAGAAATGCATCCCAATGTGGTGGATCTAGAAAACTAATGTCAATACCCTAATGCATAGAATTGTTGAAAGCCATGGAGATCTCAAATTTAGATTTATATGTAGCAATAGGCAATGTGGGAGATGAGATCTCAATGAAATCCATGGGGCTACATTGTTCATCTCTAAATGATGGTGATGTATCACAAGATGTTTGAGTGAGACCATATATTTTTTCTATATGTGTTAGAACTATATGATCAAGGAAATACCATGATTGAGAATAATTTTCTTCATTTCATCATTTTGATGATGAATACAATCTAATTATGTATGCATTTTATTCCCTTAATATCCACACTTTATATTCTATTTATTAGGAGGATTATGAATAATACTCAAATGGATCATATTTAACGTGAGAGACATGATCAGATGAACTAAAAATATAAAATTAGAAACACCAAATTAAACCCTTGTTTCAATAAGATATCCCCCAAAGAAAATTAGTATTGAAACATAGGCTCCCCAAAGAAGGATGTGCAAGATAAATTACAACTTGTGTTAAAATCGGGTGTCAAATCAATCATTTATAATGCACAATGATTTTAATTTTTTAAATAAAACAATCTATCTAGATCTTAATTTTACATGCATAGATGGATTCCTTACAAAATTCTAATGTGTCAAAAGAAATTGTGAAATTTTGATAATTGTGGTGAAAGTTATGCCCCATAAAAAAATTACTTACAAAACTTGACTTCAAAGGCCAAAAATAGTTTTAAAACACACTTTTCTAATTTTGATTGCACCACAATATTCATGATGGAACCAAATTGTTTTTTACTATTTTATTGCAAAAAAACTCCCCATTTACAATTTATAGAAAAATTAACCCCCTTTTTAGAAGTATAAAGAAAATCCTTGAAGGTAAACCTAGAATTTAGACTTGACTACTAACACAAATTTTTATAGGTTTAATGGGTAGCATAAAATTAAATAGTTAGAACAAATGTTGATCTAAACCTCAAAAACCCAAGCTAAAAATAAGGAAATCATTTGGGATATATTGTGAAGTTGAGAGGTTGTTTGACCAGGTGTGGTTGATTGGTTGGTCACTCTAACATCATCCATGAGTGTAGGGCATGTGCCCATGATGTGTCATGTGCATGGGACAAGTGTGATAAAGGTGTCATATGCATATACAACATGAGTCTCAAAAGGTGAGTACATGTGTGTCAACCACATGAAGTGAGATAAAAAGGTAAATGTCTCTAAGTGGAGACTTAATTAGTGTGAATAGGACTCTTGTAGGTAAGCTAAAATCTAACTAGTTTGATAATATCACTACTTACACTTTAACATAACCTGTTAGGATAGGTGACATTAAAATTACTATCCTAAGTTGATTTATGTGTCTCCACATTCTTTGGAAAGTGTTCTAGGGGACATGAGGGACAAAATATTTATTAATTATTTTCCTATGACAAATTGTAATTACATTCAAAGAGGTGGCCCATTATGGTGGTGGTTACTAAGCATCTCGAGAGAATATTCCTCTTGGGTGTCCAACTTTTTGGGTTGGGACCACTTGAGTGTGCATGTCCTTGCATGCTATTTGCATGTTTTGCATTCTCTTGCATGGTTGGGTGCCCAAGTGCACATGTTGGTGCATGATCTTGCATGTAGTCGTCGAGTCGTCGGAAAGTTATGTAGCACTCGGGTTTGACCAATTCCTATGGGTTGCGGGTTAAGCACCCATGTGAAGGCCATGTGATAATTAGATATTTTATTCCATGTTTATGGGTTGTCCACTAAGGAGGGTCTGGGTTTTTCCAGGTGGTTTTACTTGTTGTTTTGGGATACCATTTGTGGTATTCTCTCCCACAAACTTCTATATATTGGAGCCTTTGGATGGTGGTTTGGTATGAGTTCTTTGCAGGTTGTCAAGATGACAAAGTGTTGTCGGATTATAGAGAGGATTGTTTTATTGATATGATTCTTTGAATATTAATACAAAAATTGGATCTCTTTATGTGTGGATTTTTTTCTCACAAGGGTTTCTCCACGTATATCTTGTGTCACTTGTGTTGATGACTTGTGGTATTGCAAATTTTTCTTTCATTGTTGCAATTGTCGATCACTTAATCATTTTATGGTAATCTTGTAAATAGAATTTCAGATTTGCAACCACATATTTCAAAACATTCAAATTCTTTAATATGATTATAAGTCAACTTGCATCAATAAATGTTAAGATAGAAGAGAAAGATAAATGTATTTTTATTATTTTTTCTTTACCTGAATCTTGGGAAAATCTAATTGTTGTCATAAGTGGTGGTGGTACAGAACCAAAGATGGATAGTCTCATTGCAATACTTATTTTGGAAGAGATGAGGAGAAATTCCATGAATGAGGGCTCCCAATATGCCTTGCATGTGTGAGTAAGGTCCAAAGAAAAAGGAGCGCCTAAAGGGGATAAGAAGAGAGACAAGTCTAAAGGATGTTCTAAAACCCCTGGGAAGAGCATAGTAAAGTGTTGGAATTGTGGTAAGAGAGGGCATGTGAAGGAGTGTAGGAACAAGAAAAAGAGTCCAGATGCTTCCAAAGAAAAGTCCTCAAAAGATGGTGATTATGATGCTTTGTTTATTTTTGCTAACACAATTAGTGATGATTCTTGGCTTATTGATTTAGGTTGCTCCTACCATATGAATCCTCACAAGGAGTGGTTTACTTCATATCCAGCTTATGATGGGGGAGAATTATTCCTTGGTGATAACAACATGAAAAAGATTGCTGGTAAGGGAAAGGTAAAGTTGTTTTTTAGTGATGGAAGGGTTAAAACTCTTGATCATGTTTTACATACTCTAGGACTTGTGAGAAATTTACTTTCAGTATCCAAGTTGAATGATTTTGAAATGCATGTGACATTTGACAAGTCTAGTTGTAGGTTGGTAAGAGGGAGCTTGTTGACTACTAAAGGATCTCAAATAGGGACTTTATTCAGGCTTAATGCCTCCACTTTTTGTAATTTTTCCAATATAACTGGCATTAAAAAAATCATGTATGTTGTAGCACCATAGATTGGGTCACATAAGTGAAAAAGGTCTTAAGACTATTTTGAATAAAAATTTGGTTGACGGTATTTCTGATTATTTTGTTGGTAAAAATAATTTTTGTGAGTATTGTGTGTTTGGTAAATAGAATAGATCATCATTTCCTAATGGGACTAATAAAGTTAAGAGAATATTAGAGATCATTCATTTGGATGTGTTTGGACTAGTGGATGTTGACTCTTTTGGAAAATCTCATTATTATGTTACTTTCATTGATGATGTGTCAAGATACACCTGGCTTTATTTTATGCATGCAAAATTTGAAGTTTTCACTAAGTGTATGGAATTTAAAGCCTTAGTTGAGAAGCAAATGGACTATAAGATAAGGGTGTTGAGATCTAACAATGGGGGTGAATATTGTTCTAGGGAATTTGATGAGTTTTGTAAGCATGTAGGTATTGTTTGGAAAAAGACTACACCATATACACCTCAAAAAATAGGGTAGCAGAAAGAATGAACCAAACCTTAATGGAAAGAGCTAGGAGCATGTTGAGTGGTGCTAAGCTTGATAGATGCTTTTGGGTAGAAGTTGTAAGTACTACATGTTATTTGGTTAATAGATCTCCTTGTTCAGCTCTTGTTGATAAAACTCCTTATGAAGTGTGGATAGGTAGAAATATTTTTTTTTCACTTTTAAGGGTCTTTGGTTGTGAGGCTTTTGTTCATGTGCCTCAAGAGAAGCGTTATAAGTTGGATCCAAAAGCATAGAAATGAATTTTTGTTGGTTACAATGAGAATGTAAAAGGTTATAATCTTTAGAATACACTAACTCATAAAATGGTTTTCTCTAGATATATGATATTTAGGGAGTTTAGAGCTTTCTCGGGTGAAGAAAAACCAAAGGAGAAAGATAAGACAAAAATAGTGCACTTCAAAACAGATTAAAAAGAAGGAAGATGCACATGTGGAAGAACAACCAGATGGATTAGAGGATGGAGAAGAAGAAGAGGGTTCAGAGATTTTAGATGATGTGCAAGATGAGCATGTAGAAGAAGAAAAGCAACAAGAGCCCCTTACTCCTAGCTTGAGAAGATCCACAAGGCAACAAAATCTAGTTGACATGTATAGCCCATCCAATTTTCATTGTGCATTTACTTTGTTGAGTATCGACGATGAACCTAGATCCTACAAGGAGGCTCTTTCTTTAGAGGAGAGTGAGTCTTGGATGTAGGCGATGCAAGAGGAGATGATGGTTCTAGATATTCGTGACACTTGGGATCTTATGATTTTTCCCAAAGGAAGGAAGCCCATTGGTTGCAAGTGGGTATTTAAAAAAAATTTGGAGCAGATGGTCAATTAGAACAGTACAAGGCCATATTGGTGGCCAAGGTCTACTCCTAGAGAGAGGGAGTTAATTTTGGTGAAATTTTCTCTCTTGTTGCTAAGTTAACTTCTATTAAATTCCTATTATCTATTGTTGTTTCTTATGATTTTGAAATAGAGCAAATGGATGTTAAAACTGCTTTCTTGTATGGGGATCTTGAGGAAGAGACTTATATGCGACAACTTGATGATTTTGTTGTGAAAGGAAAAGAACACTTGGTTTGTAGGTTAAAGAGATCTTTATATGGTACCAGAATTTTGATGTCTTTGCATTGAAGTTGGGTTTTATTAGGAGTGAGGAGGATCATTGTGTTTATATTAAGGTTATTGATTATCAAATTCTAATCATTGTTTTGTATGTTGATGACATGTTGTTTATGGGTAGCAAAAAGGTGATGATTAAGGAGCTTGAGACTCATATTTATGGCACATTTGATATAAAGGATTTAGGGGATGTAAAATATATTATTAGGATGGAGATCAGTAGAGATCAGGTTCATAGAAAGCTTTGGTTAAGTCAGAGTAAGTATTTTGATACTATTTTGCAAAGGTTTAATATGCATGATTGTAAGCCAGTAAATATTCCATTTCTGATTGGTACTCAGTTGAGTTTAGACATGTGTCCTAATTCTAATGATGATTTTGAAAAAATATCTAGCCTTCCTTATGCTAGTGTCATTTGTAGTTTAATGTATACAATAGTTTGAACTAGATCAGATATAGCCCAAGCAGTTGGAGTTGTGAGTAGGTTTATGTCTAACCTTGGTAGAGAGCATTGGAATTTTGTTAAGAGGGTGCTTAAAAATTTGTGTGGTACTTCATATTACTATTTGATTTGTCATGGTACTAATGATGTGGATAAGTCATTGGACATATAGGGTTTTGTTTATGCAGATTGTGTTGGAATAATGAAGAAGGTGACCTTCGGGTTTGTTGTCATTGACGCCAACACTGTTTGGTAACTAGATAAGTAAACTGTGTCTATGTTGATTCGGTATTTTGATCTAGAAATCCTCTCAGTTAAAGATAACTCTATGAGTTTTTTATATGTTTCTCAGGAGTATTAGTTATAGCTATGAACAAGCTTTCAGCAATTTTGGTTGATTTGACTAAGATATCTAAATGACAGAAGTTTGGCATTCTTTTGGCCGACAAGGTTAATAAATTTTTATCTTTTGTGTGTTCCTTATTAGGTCTGAGCCGACCTAATGTGTGGATGACACGTTTTTTCTGTGCGCCAAAAGGAATTTTAAATTAGGTCGACCTAATTGATGAAGGAAGATATGGCTATGTATATATGTGTGTGTGATAGATAGAAAAGAGAGATGACATAGAGTATGGTATGCAATCAATGCGACAAGTGTAATAGTATGAAGTTACTGATAATAAGGAGAAGGATTTTGGTTTTCCAAGATCTTAACTGAAACTGATCTCAGCACTTTGAAGGTGTACTTTTTTAGTTCACTTTTGGCAGCTAGCCACACCTTTTTGTATCTTAGTAATAAGCCATTTTGTATTCAGGTCTTAAGCCTTTCAAGGACAGTGAGTCTCGGTAGTGAGCCCTACAATATCTTGTAATCGGTTATAATATATTGTGAGCTAATCCTCACCTTGGTTTTTCCATTTTTCGATTTTCCACGTAATAATCCTAATGTCAATGTGTTATGATTCCTTTTATGTTTTGGTTTACTTTTGCAGCTAGATGTGGATTAATAATTGGATGGTTAGTAATTAATTGTGTTAGTAGAATATTGATTCACCTCCCCCTCTCAATATTCAGTGTATTCAACAATTGGTATCAGAGCTTGGTTCCTCTGAAGAAGTCTTATAGCTTGAAGAAGGTCTCAAAATTTGAATACATGGCTAACAAAAGCTATCATGTTCCTCCAGAAGAAAAATCTGGATATGAGGAACTTCATGTTGCTCTTGAAGAATTGGACAAAAGTGAAGATGAGAAGGAAAATCTAAAAGGAAACTTAAAGGAATCAAATAAATACATCAGAAAGTTAAGAGAGAAGATCAAAAAGTTCAAGGACAGGCATAAAGAAATCAATGATTAGTTGAAAAAGGCTAATGAAGACATTATCGGACTGAAGGTGCAAGTAGAAGAAAAGAAATGAATTGAGGAATGTTAGAAAGCTAAGATTCAGAATAAAATTGATGAATGTACAAATCTTGAACAAGAAGTGATAACCCTAAGATCTGACCTGGAAAAAGTGAAAGCTCGTGAAGAAAATATTCAAAACAAGCTCTGCAAGGCTTGATTAGTTGATTGCATTTCAAAAACCTTCTAAGGATAAAAGTGGTCTAGGACTTGAAGAAGGAAGAAACTCAAAGGCAATACCGATCTCCAAAAAAATGGACACTCAAAGGAAGTTTCAAGGCAATATTCATCAAATCAAGAACCAAAGAAACAATACTGGAAGGATTCTTATTAGACAACCTAATGCTCAAAGGTACCCATCTTTTAATGGTTTTTGTTTCTCATGCAATAAATTTGGTCATAGAGCATTAGAGTGTAGAAGTAGAATGAACCAGAATAGAATGAGTCAAAATGTTGGATTCTTTGCTGGATAATGCTTTTCTTGTAATAAGTTTGGACATAGAGCTACCGAATGTAGAAGCCAGATAATGTTGAACAGATTTAATGCTAGTAGAAGGATTTAGTCTTTTCAAGGCTATTTTTACACATGCAATATCTTCAGACATAAGGCTAATCAGTGCAGATCAAGGATGAATGCAAATCAATTTGATCAAAGATATGTTGTGTGCTACACTTGTAACAAACCGGGACATATCTCAAAATTTTGTAGGAGCAAAATTAGGAAGAAACCTAATTCGGAACAAAAGAACAAGTTCATGAATAAAGTGGATCCTACCGAAGTAAGAAAAGAAATGGAAAATATTTGGAGGAAAAAGGATGAATCAAATGCATCTATACCCACATCCGATGTAGATACCTCTTCCAAAAAATGAACCCAGTAATGGTTTCAAGGGGAGTAGTTATAGAGAAATCTAAAAATCCCCCAATATATAAGGTTTCAAGCAGGGACACAAGGATATGTGATATGAGCCATTATTATGAAGGCATCGGATAAATATTTGACAGAAAGTAGGCAAATCTGGAGAATTACAGAACCCTTCTTGGTTTGCAATGTGCTTTATAAAGTGTTTATCATCTTTAAAAGTTGTAAGGCAATAAATGCGAATTAGGGAAAAACTCATAAGTAATAAAGCAAGAAACTTAAGTAAAGGTAAATCACATTTGCGTAATTGGGAAGAAGCAATGCAAGTTGAAGTGAGTTTGAAGGCAATTCAAAGCATCACACATGAAAACCTTAGTTCTCAAAAAAGCAGAAAAGGTATTCTTTGTTATTTGAACTCTGTGGATTCTAAGTTGAAGGAAATTTTTGTTAAGATTATTCAAGTTGCTTGAGGAAAATGGCCACTACTACTGTTGTGGAAATCTCTGAGAGACCCCAACCCAAATTTAGAAGATATTCATGGAAAGTTTATGAAGATGATCCCATGGGTGCATTCTCACACATTCTGAGCCATGTGCTACCCACTGGAGATACAAGAACATACATTCATGGGAAACTAGAGGAATTTGATCACCAAGAGCTTAAGAATTTATGGGATAGTGAATTGATGGGAGATTAACTACTACTTAAGCCATAATATGAAAACCTAGTTCAAATGAAGCTAGACATTTGGAACTGGTTTCCAAAATTTTCTAGTGAGTGAGGCGAAGTTTGTTAGAATGGCCCTAAGTAGGGTTCATAGCATTTTTTTATGGATAAATGAACCAGGGGTTATCAACAAGGAGGAAATTCAAGTCGTAACTGGTCTTTGCAATACTGGATCCATTCTAGTTCTAAAGGCAGTGAATAATGATGCAATCACAAGGCTAACTGGTGCCACATTTGATGGAAGAGATTTAACTACAAAGTCTATTGTAAACCCTACAGTCAAGTATGTTGCCATCATGATTGGGAAAAAATCTATTTCACTAATCGAGTAAATTTTGTTTCTGCTACGATAATTCACACCGCATATGAAATGGTGGTGAATGGAATTTTTTTTGATCTTTGTGAGTTTCTTAGGCTGCAACTTATGGAGAACCTAAATATGACTAAGGCAAAGAAGCATCCCTTTGAATTTGGGACTTTAGTTGTTTGTTTTCTATTTTATTTCCTAAGGGAGTTACCGAGAAGAAAAGGCATAATATGGGATGGCAACGGGCTGGTTTCTCATCATATTTTTGATCATTTGCACAATCTAGGAGATTTTAGGGCACAAAACAATGCCCTGGTTGCATTATTTGTAGTATTTCATAATGAAATGCATGAAAGAGATAGGATTCCAAGGAATCTAGTGAAGAAGTATGAGAAGGAAATAACATTTCTTGTAAATACAGATGAATGCATTATAGAGGTTGTTGAACCCAGAATTTGATGGATTGAACCACTAGGATATGAGATTGAAGAACAAATGGTAGAGAGGTACATTGAGATTTTGTTGAGTATTCCTAAGGACCCCTCTCTACCTAGGCATGAAACATATGAGGAGAAATCTACTAAAGTTCATTTAGAGGCTACAACATCCAAAATAAGAAAAAAAGTTGAACCTTTCTTCCAAGGACAATCTTTCACTAAGGATGATTTAGATCAGTTAAAGGAGGCACTTGATAAGATAAAGGCTAAACCTATTGATCTACCCTCTGGACCAAGGAAATCAAAAAGATTACCCTCCAGTGTACCACTTCCAGTACTATTAATATTGAAAAGGGAAAGAGGAAAGAAAGAAGTTCCCCTGCATCAGTTGATGTTGTTGCCCCTATCGGTCCCAGTACCCAGGGATCTAAAAGAAAGGATATACCTCTTGCTACACCATTTGTTACTTCAATTAAAATAAGAATACAACAAAAGGCCAACAAGAAAGAAAATCTGAGTGATGTTGTTCAGGAATAAATAAAACTTGGCTTAGAAGAAGAGAATTAATTGAAAAGGAACAAAAGGAGTAGTACCCCCTATGAAGAAGCCAAAACCAGAGTTGATATCTCCACAAATGAGGAGACAGAGGAAGAAGAGGATACATACAAAATCCATGTTCATAAGAAGAAGAAGAATGAAGAAGGATCATTTGATCTATGGAAGACATGCCTGACTCTCCTTTGATAAGTGATCAACCATCTTTAGATCTAGGAGCCTTAGTAAACAATATGATTGATAATGATATCATGCCAATTTTTGAGTTGTATGATAAAGACTGATGAAGGAAAGGAAACCATCATAAATGAATTTATTCAATACATATTCATTTGCAATGTAAAAATGGAGTCTATATAGAATAAGGTAATTGGAATTTTTTGGAATTAGTACTCTAAAGGAAAGAGACTATAAATGTTGAAGATAAGATGAGAAATGACACCTTAATTTCTTGTGGTTCCACTCTCTATGAGATAGAAGCTGCCAATCTACTAAAAGAATGTTCTACCAAGTTTAGATTCAATCAAAGAGTTAACATGTTAATGACTAAGGAGAAAGAGAGCATAGAAAAAGTGAGACAATAAACCCAAGATGTAATAAAAAAATAGCAAGGAGTTATGGGGCAAGAACCAACTCTGCCACCCATACAACTCAAGTACAAATGCATGTTGATGTCACAGAAGTGTTGGACAATCCAGTCTTAAAAATTTTTGATGAAACACATGGTGTGTCGGAGACCCCTACTCCTCTGACTGACATGGAAGAGACGACCAACAAAAGGTCTAATGATCAACACAGAGATCAAACCGGTGATAAGCAAAAAGAACATCAAGAATCTACCGAAAACAGGGATGAGAAAGACAAAGATGAAAGTGAAGGGAGTAAGGAAAAAAAGAAGAATAATGACAAGGATGATGAGGATAAAAGGGAGAAATAAAACAGAGAAAAATCCTCTAAAAAGTCATCCAAAGAAGAATAAGAAAAAGAAGAAGAAAAGGAAGAAAAGAAGAAAGAGGAAGACAAGGAAGCCATTCTGGCTGAGAAGAGTAAAGGAGAAAACTCCAAAGTTTCTTTTTAAAGTCATCCAGAGAATCATCCAAAAGTACTCTTAAAGTTCTTCTTTCAAGGTAAACTATACTTCAACCAGTGCTTCCAACTTAACTAGTTAAGCTATTGTCACATCCAGATTATGTGGACTTGACCAAGATTACACCAGGGGACAGAATAAAACTGAGTGGTACTTTTCTCAGCTCTATCACACAGGAAGTTGCGGATTCATATCAAAAGGTAAATGAATTGATAAATGAAGCTATTAAAGCTTTACAGGAGACAACCCTCAATGTTACAATGGATAACTCTTTAGCTCCGATTGAAAATCTGAAGCTTATGGTTGACTCAGTCAAAGAGTACACATCTAACCTCAAGGTACAGAGTACAAAAGAAGTGGAGTTAAGTCTACTAGAGAAAAGATTGTTGTTTCTGCAAGACAAGTGTACAATTGCACGTGATAGGGCTTTGCAAACTTTGAAAGAAGTAAGAGAATGTGATGAGGAAGCCCAGTTGTTTGTCTATTGCATGAAGTGGCCTGAATCCACTCGATGTATCAAGGACTTAATGGACTCGATTGAGTCTCAACTTGTAGATTCCTCTAAAGATTATAAGGTTGCAAATGATAGAAACTATGTTGGATGGGTTTCCATTACAAATATTCAGAAGAAAAAAAATCATCCTACAAAGGAAAAAAGAAGATGCTATGAGAAGTTATGCCCAACTTGGAGACCTGGCTATGTCTAGACATGTCTCTATATCAAATGCATTGATGGAAGCAGAAAAACTTGAACAGATGAGCATTGTTCCACCCATGTTGGAAGAGGGAGAAGAATGCTTGGTGGAATTAGAATCTCTACACAAAACTCTCTCCAAGGAAAAAGGAGTCTGGGATGATGGAAAGCCAGCTTGGGAAGTGATTCTCAAGGAGTTACAAGGTGCCCCCAGTTCCTAATTTTAAGGATTTTTCCCCATCCTTTATCCTTGATTTCAAAGGGTGAGAAGAGGAGAAGATTATGTATAAGTAATATCATGTTATGTTATGGTGTTTTGTGTGTTTTGGTGTTCTTGTATATATAATAGGGGGAGTTGAGCACATTACTATTGCACAATATTTTGTTTTGAAGCAAGTCTCATTTTTGGCACATGTTTCCATCAATGAAAAAGGGTGAGATTATTGGAAGAATGAAGAAGGTGACCTCCAGGTTTGTTGTCATTGATGCCAACACTATTTAGTAACTAGCTAAGTAAACTGTGTGACTATGTTGATTCGGTATTTTGATCCAAAAATCCTCTCAGTAAAAGATAATTCTATGAGTTTTTGACATGTTGCTTAGGAGTATCAATTACAACTATGAACGAGCTTTCAACAATTTTGGTTGATCCAACTGAAATATCTAAATGACAAAATTTTGGCATTCTTTTGGCCAACAAGGTTAAGAATTTCTTATCTTTTGTGTGTTCTTTATTAGGTTTGGGCCGACCTAATGTGTGGATGACATGTTTTTTTTTGTGTGCCAAAAGGAATTTTAAATTAGGCCAACCTAATTGATGAAGGAAGATATGACTATGTATATATGTGTGTGTGTGATGGTCAGAAAAGAGAGATGATATAGAGTATGGTATGAGAGCAATGCAACAAGTGTAATAGTGCAAAGTTACTGATAATAAGGAGTAGTATTTTGGTTTTCCAAGAGCTTAACCATAACTTATCTCAACACTTTTAAGGTGTACTTTTTTAGTTCACTTTTGGCAGTGAGCCATACCTTTTTGTATCTCGCCAATAAGCCATTTTGTATTTTGTAGACACATAAAAATGACCTAGACCCATAGGCTCTTCTTCTAACCTAATTAGGATATTTTAATTATGTCCTTAACTCACTTCCAATTATTAATTAGATAATTCTTAATTATTTAATTAATTCATGTCCCCTTTATTCTTCTTGATTATTAAATAAATAATTCTTATTTATTTATCTAATGCATCACTAATTGTCTAAAGTCTTCCTATAATTAAATAAATTCTCATTTATTTAATCCACCTTCCACTATAATTAAATAATTATATTTAATTATCTAATTATTCATTGGCCCCTCTCTCCTAATTTAAATAAATTTTATTTATTTAATTTGGTCCTCTCCTAAACTTTGAATTAAATTATTATATTCAATTTAATTTAAAAAGGTCCCCTTTATCACATTCCTCTAAGTAATTAAATAATATCTCTATTATTTAAATATCCCAGCACATGAATTAAATAATTTATTATTTAATTCCCCCTCTTGTATTGTGCTCATTTTAAATAAATTTATTTATTTAAAATAAGTCTTATTTAAAATTCCCTTTTTTTTGTAAATAATTTAATTTAAATTATTTACTGCCACATGGCCCCACACTTTTTGAATTAAAATAGTTTTTAATTCGAAAAGTCAACATTCCTCTTATTTTAAATAATTTTAAATAATTATTTAATTCTCTATTGAATCAATCTTGACCCTTCATTTCGAATCTGACCTAATGTTGCCCTAACCCTAATTGTGGGTTGCTTTATTGAATCTCGTCCATTAATTCTAGGGCATTTACTAACTTTCAATCTTGGCCATTCACACAAAATTGCCTCTTCTATAAAAGAGCAATTTTGGTCCCATTTTGATCACTTTTTGTGTTGTCATATTTTACACTTGGTATTGGGATATTTTAGAGATTTGGCATTGTTATATTTTAGAGATTTTAGCATGTTTAGCATAGCATATCTAGGTTTTGATTTGATATTAGCTTAGAAATTGTAGATGTTTACTATTTGCAGTAGGGCATAGTGCACCTAGGTCATTTCAAATCCTTCAAGGTTTGCTTAGGTCTTGTCATTTCTATTGACTTGCTCTTCTTGAATCTAAGGGCAAGCATCATATTCAACAAATTTAGAAGGTATAATGGAGGTTAGTCATGGAGGATGAAGACAATCTTATAAGATTGTTCATCTAATCCTTTGCACTCTGTTAGTACTTAGGGTTTTAATATTTCTGCATGTTACATTGCTTTAAACTTCATAGAAAATTCCCTCAGTTACATTGGTGAACCCGACACTTCTTATAACACGTTTTTTGCAGGTCATAGTATGAATTATCGTCATTTTTTTTGTAGGTCAGGGTACAGATTTTCGGATTTTTTTTGTAGGTGTACGGAATGACTCATTTGACAGTTCTTGCGATGCAAGTGACAACCCGAGTCGCATCTGCATTCTAAAGCATCGCATCTACTCTGTCAAGCCGCATATGCTCCATAAAATGACACATCCGCAGACACCAATCGCATTTCACAGTTTGGAAGCCGCATCTGCCTTCCCGAGCAGCATCTGTCGAGCCGCATCTACAGAGCCGCATCTGTCGAGCCGCATGTGACAGGTAAAATTTTTTTTTTAAAGCATTGTAAACTGGATCCGACGCATCCGTGGCCAGTTTTTCATTTTGATGGACTCAAAAAAGAACCAATCTTAGGATAAACACATTAATGGAATTTATCAATCCTAGGGTAGACATGATTTAATTGGAATTTATCAACCCTAGGGTAGTCACCAAATTTTTTCTTTTGGGATTAAAAATGAACACCATGTTTGTGTGAAGCAACATCTTCACCTAGATTAGAAAATTTTATTTTTGGGTTTAAAATTGAACAAGCTACTTCTGTGTTTGATTGGATAGTAGGCATATGCTCTCCCCTTTACTGGGTGATCAAAAAGCCAGACCTATCCATTTTTTTTTCATACTTATGAATTTATAGCTTTATTACAACCCTTAGAAGGCATGCCGTAGTGGGAAAAAGTACTCACCCTACAGGAACGACCTAAGTGGGAACACCTAAAGCCAAGGTTTCCAGCCCACTATAATCGAAAGCAAGTTGTTGATGAAAATCCAACTTGACAGTAGTTGACAGGATAACCATCCCCAAAGCCTTTGTTCTAAAGGTTGGGAGGTCTCTCGAGGGAGTATATCCATTGCCACACTGAACAGAAAGACTTACTAAGAACCTAGTGTAGTAGCCAGCCGTGTCAGTAACCAAACATCCTTTCAATCATGGTGCAAGGGGAGGGAAGAATCTCCCCCCAAGACACTCACCATATAATCACCAAGGATTGTTTGCTCAGGGGATTCGGTATCCACTTTCGTCACCTTGAGTACGCACCTGGAAAAGACAAAAACACGGGCGTCCTCTAGGGGGTGACAAGGTTGTGTGAGTCGACATGATTTCAAGATGTGGGTTGTGATTGCGAGGATGACCCACTTGAATTTTAAGAGTGAGTCTATTTGAACAAGCATTTCATCTTTTTGATTTCTGTGTTTGCCAAGAATTCTTAAAAATCTTCAAAACAAGCAAAAACATCACAAATCTGAATCACAAAAAATGGTCAAAAACTACAAACTGTATTCGGGTTTTTTCCTAAAATTGCATATTGTGATGCAAGCACTCTGCTACACCACATTTGACATCAGAAAAACTGCATTTGCCCTGTTAAAACACATTTGAGCAATACATAGCCGCATTTGCCCTGTTCAAACGCATTTGAACAATATAGAGCCGCAGTTGATATTCTAAGCTGCATTTGAGCAATAAAAAGCCGCATATGTTAAAATTAGACCAATCCAAGTGTTTTCTGCAGCACAACCGTAATTATCAGCTGCATTTGAGAACTTGTTTAACGCATTCGACTTACTGAACCGCATTTTCTTTACCAGTGAACCGCATTTGCCATAGCAGGCCATATTCGCTATTTAACCCGCATTTTACCAGTCCGCTAAAATTCAACAGAATTCCTTACAACAACGCAAGTGACCTGTTAGACCGCAATTGCTTATTGAAAAGCCACATTTGATGTTGTTGAGCCGCATTTGCCTGTTTGCTAAAACATTGCCTGAATTAATTCCTGCGATGCATATGATGAGCCGCATTTGATTTCCTGAATCGCATTTGTCAGTATGAGCCACATGTGATCTATCAAAAACCGCATTTGAAATAGTGAGCCTCATGTGCTCTGTCATACCGCATTTGCCAGTCTTCAAAAATAATCTGCTCACTATCAAAATCAAAGTCGAAAATTGTCCTTTTCCAGATTCCAGCAAGTCCATCTTTTTTGTTTCTGTCAACACCAGATACTGATTTGCTCAACTTCCATCATTTTACACATCATTCTTAGGATCATCATAAGTTTCCAATTGCATTTGACTAGTTGCATTATTAATTCTACCTTAGATACTCACTTTGCAGATTTTAGGAACACACTCCTTATCATTCATTGTCAAGACTTTGTCTTCAAAAGTAGGTTATCACTGGACCCAATTACCCTTAGTCATTTTAGTCAAAACTTTTGTGAATTGTTTCCCACTCAACAGTCTAGTGTGGAAACTTCACTTTGTCCTTTTTAGTCTTATCATTGGTCCATTGATTTTCCAAAACTGAAATATTGCAAGCACTTTGTTTGGTCAAGTAGTCATTTCCTTATATTTCTCAATAGTGAGTGCATCTTAGGCTCCATTTTAGTTTGCATATCATTTTAGAGTCATACCATTTGCATCCACAAACCTTTCATCTCCCATTTGCATTTCATAACATTCCTCATTCTCAAAAAACACAAAAACATAGTGTCATATTTAGGTCATTATCACTCATTATCCCTCATCATCCCAAAGTTGAGCAAAACTTTTATGGTTGAAACCAAATTACAAAAAAAGAAAAGACTCATGGATTCTTTTGGTCAAGACCCCAATTTTACCGATTTCACCAATGACATGAATTTATTCCCTAACAACATGAACAATGACATGGGAAATTCTACAATCAATCCTTTTGATGAGACATCTATTCCACACAACCAATTTGAACAATTCATCTATAGAAACCAAAAAGGGGAAGTTTTACAAGCTGCTGCACAAAACCCAGAAGTGGCCTCTTTTGTGGACGAATTAGTTCTACGTGACTCATCCAAATATTTAGCCATGCTTCTTGACCAAGGAGCTAGGTTACCACAAGGATTTGACCTCAACACCATTAGACCAGCATCTCCAAATCACCAAACACACAATACTTCCATGGGAGCCTCTCCACAAAACACCATTAACACCATCAATACTACCTCCCTTGGTCATACTACCACCACAACCATTGCAGCTACCACAACTAATGCAGCCACCACAACCAACACAACATCCATTGGAGGATCATCTACCCAAAACAACACCACATCACAATCCATCCCCCAACAAACAACCACTACCCCTTCACACACATTTGGATCAACAATGGGGGCAACGACATCAAACATCTTTGGGAGTTCATTTAATTCCATGGGTCCATCAACAAACCTATTAGGAGGTCCCTCAAATACTATGGCAACTAACTCATCAAATCCTTTTGGGAGAAATAAACGAAGAATTACCATCCAAGGAACCCAACCTAATTCTTCACAAGTTAATACCAACATTCCTTTGAGACAAAACACCAACACTAATCAAGGTCATAATCTCTCATTTGGACAAGGAAATCAAGGCACCCAATCTTTTACTCCATTTGGACATCAACATACTCAAAGTCAACAAGGCCCACAAATTCAATCCAACATTGTAGGATCTCAAATCCCAACATATACTACTCAAGTGCATACACAGCAACATAATCCCCATCAATACACCCATTTTCAACAACCACAAAATCAGAATAGTCAATTTTCTCACCAACAACACATTCAAAACCAACATGTCTCATCATAGCAAGTGGGAAACCACTCCATAACTCTCACTAACATGTGTGATGCTACCAACAACCCCATTGTGGAAGCACTCACACTCCAACTTGCTGCTCTTCAAACACAAGTGGAGACCTTGCAACAATCCAACAAAAAGTCTTACATGTCACATGACTTGTTTCCTTATCCATTTGACACCACGTTGTACATGCTACCTTTTCCTCATGGGTATGTAGTACCTCATTTCCCTAAGTACAAAGGCAAGACAAATCCCATTGAACACATAAGAGAGTTCACCACTAGTTGCATGGACATAGCTTATGAACAAACCTATCTCATGAGACTCTTTTCTAGAAGTATTGGAGGTCATGCACTAGAATGGTTCTCACTACTGCCTAAGGGAATAAAAACATGGGATGAATTGGCAAACAAGTTTGTGGAGAACTATGCCTACAACATTGACACAGACATTGACATTGCCTCCTTATGCAGACTTACCCAAGAGGATGCAGGAAAGACTTTCATTCCATTCTTTCAAAGATGGAGAACCTTAGCAAGTAGGTGTCCGGTAGAAATACCTGAAAAGGAGAAAGTAACCATGTTTGTACAAACTCTCCTTGGACTGCTAAGGTATGGATTACAGGTCCATTGTTGCACCACTTTTGTTGATCTTGTTGAAAAAGGTGTCCAACTTGAAAAAGCCTTGATCGCTAAAGGTGAGTTAAAATATGGTGGCAAAATCATCAACGTCACTTCAAATAATAACCCAAGTAGCTCAAACGACAAAACCAAATACTGGGTTAAGAACAAGCATATCACTAATGACGGTGTGGTTGATGCCAAAACCATTAACACAACAGGTCATGTACTCACGATCAAAGGAGTACAAAGTCAAAATGCACCTGTAACTACACCCACACCAACTGCAAATGCTATCCAAATCAATCCTCCTCAAAATAATCAAAGGCAGTTGCATCAATCATGGCAATTCCCAAAACATACATACACCCCTTTGGGTGAGCCTATTGAAGTTGTCTTGAAGAAACTCCTTCAAAATGGTGTCATAACATTGGAAGATCCTAAACCATACGACCCTAGTTAGTTCAAACCAGCATGGTGGGACAATAACGCATTTTGTGATTTCCACCGTGCCAAAGGGCACAAAACATCCTCTTGTCATCAATTGTGAAATCTGGTGCAAGAGCTCATTGAGAACCACACCATTGAGCTAGGTGGTCAATCCTTCACATCTAATGCAGATAATACTATACACAAAAACCCATTGCAGGATCATGGTAAAGCTTCCTCATCTGGCACAACAAATACCAATAATCAAGCCAACTGCATCCGTTCAGCCTACAATACCACCCTTTTTACATATAGTTACCCTGATGTTAACAATCTTCGCACTGCTGATGAAGATATGAATGTTAATACCATCACCATTAAAAAAATCCCAGAATGCAATGTCACCACCCGCAAAGGCAAGGTCACTATCCCAGGTCCTTTGGCACGTCAGCCTAAGATCACTATACCTGGTCCATCCGCCAAATAGCCAACACCCAAACCGGAGTTCAACATCATTGAGCAACTGAATAAAACACTTGCTCAAATATCCATTCTTGAACTACTTCGTATTTCACCCATACACAAAGCCATCTTGGATAAAGTCCTACAAACGTCATCCATTCCAACCAACATTGATGTCAACCACTTTGAGACTATGGTCGGATACCTAGATTCACCTCATCACATCACCTTTTCAGATAGTGACTATTCCTCACCCAAACCATCGCATAATGATGCCCTTCACATTAAGGTCTTTGTCCATAAGCATAAGGTTAGATGAGTCCTAGTAGATGGCTGAGCAAGGTTGAACATCTGCTCTCTAAAATTGGTTAAGGCTCTTAGTTTCTCTTATGCATGTGTAGATGCCAACAAGAGCATCATCATCAAGACATACGATGATGAAGAACGCGCTTCTAAAGGCATCATTACAATTCCACTCCAAGTAGGACCAGTTATCATAGACACAACATGCCAGGTCCTGGATCATGATATACACTACAACATCTTACTTGGTCGACCCTGGATTCATGCTCTAAAGGCCATTCCATCCACATACCACCAATGCCTAAAATTCCCTTTTGATGGTACTGAGATCACTATCCCAGGAGATCCCGATCCATTCCAATATTGCACCAACCTGTGAGCCACTGCTGAGCATTAGGTACCCATCAATCAGGAGGCCTCCACTTCCACTTCATCCAAATATATCGACCCGTCCACACTCACAAAATCATCCATTCCATCATCATCTACCACACCATCTTCATCGGCCTCTATACCAAGTAAAGATTTACAGATCTAGGACCTAGGTTGTGGAGAGTTCAAGTTAAATACGGCTTATTGTATCACCACAATACCTAAGCCACCAAAAGTCTATGGAAGACCATGTTTTACAATTGAGCCCAAAACAACTTTCAACATCCCACCAAAAAGTGTTTTCACACTATGGGGTGATGTGGGTAATGAAGTCATCAATGACATAGCTAATTAGATCTACAGAGACCCAGAAGAGTTGCCTCCCCTACCATTACATCTCTATGGAAAAGGTTATGATATATGCAAGGCCCTAGGTTTCAACGGCACAAGCGGCCTTGGAAAAAATAGTAATGGAAGAAGGGAACCTATTATCATGACGGCAAGACCAAGATACAAAGGGCTGGGGTTCGACCATTTTGGAACTGACGATCAATGTACCCTTGAACTTTCAAGTAAGGTTGTAACGGTTACAGAAAGTGTTGAGACATGCGAAGAACCCCTCACTGAAACTGACTCAAACGAATGGGAATGGGGATCTAACAAAACCGTCAGTGACTATGACATTGATGAACTATTCTTAGAACCTGGCCAACCTTCCTTTGAAGAATGATTCCGCCAACAATATAACATTGACCCTATTGACTGACATTCTAAAGACAAGAAATGGGTGAGCATTTCTTGGAATCCAGAAGAACACAAGGTGTCATCGGCAATACCTGAATCATCCCACCCCATTCCCGAACCCATCCAAGAGCCCAATGTATCTGAACCTACTATGCATACTTCTAAATTGCCAACCACTAGTCACGATGTTGACAATTTTATCCCATATTATGACTTTGAATTTGATTCATCTGACTTAGAGTATGGACCATCCATTGCATCAGACACGGAAGTGGAAATTGATAACTTTGCCTTCACACTTGAGGCTTCAGTTGCCACACTTTCCACATCATCCCCATCCTTTACCAACACCGACGATGGGATTTCACTTATCTAACCACAACTGATCGACTGGCACCAATAGGAGCCACCAGTAATGGACATGTTTCAGAATGATGAAGCCATAGCAGAATTCATGGGACTCAGAGAAGGCATACCATGGGGAGATCACAAAGCAGGGTTTTCCATTGATCTAGATTGTGCAGCTTACTTTGGGGAGATTGTGCAATCCTCCAGTCGCAAAAATACAAGAAATAAGATACAAAAAGAAACGTCTTTAGTTGAAAACCACAAGGCACCTTTTGACAATAAAATAGTAAAAATAAAGGACGTATCTGAAGGTGAAAACCTCTTTGAGGCGCCTAAGGATGGAGGATTGGACTTTCTGCCCGTAACATGGGAAAAATCAGCTATGCTCATTGAAGACACAACGAAAGTTAACATAGCCACACCAAAGAATCCCAAAATGATTCTCTTAGCCGCATCATTGTCAGAGGAAGAAAGACCTGAATTTCAACAATTCTTCATAAACAGGAAAGTTAACTTCACCTGGTCATATGCTGACATGCCAGGCCTTGATCCTGAATTGGTTTTGCATCATCTTCCTCTCATCCCAGGAATCAAACCAGTTAAGCAAAATTTGCGCAAGATGCATCCACAAATTGCACTACTGGTCAAAGTTGAATTAAAAAAAATTACTAGATGCAGGGTTTATAAGATCAATAAACTATGCAGATTGGATATCAAATCTTGTGCCAGTGACTAAACCAACTGGGGGCATTTGCATATGCACAAACTTTAGAGACATCAATAAGGCATGTCCTAAAGATGACTTCCCCCTACCAAACATAGACATGATTGTTGACCTCATGGCAGGGTATGAAATGCTATCTCTCATGGATGGTTTCTCAGGTTATAACCAAATCAGAATTGCAACAGAAGATCAACATAAAATGACATTTACTTGTCCTTGGGGAACATACTATTGGAATGTCATGCCTTTTGGTCTAAAGAATGCAGGAGCCACATACCAGAGGGCTATGACCACAATCTTCCATGACATGATGCACATCTTAATGGAAGATTATGTCGATGACTTATTGGCAAAATCCTTGACAAGGAAGGATCATCTCAGGGTCTTAGACAAAATTTTCAGACGGCTAGAAGAGTACAAGGTTCATTTGAACCCGAGGAAGTGTGTCTTTGGAGTCACTTCCAACAAGCTGTTGAGCTACATAGTTTCACAAAGAGGCATTGAAGTTGATCCCGCAAAAGTACAAGCAATTCTAGATATGCCTCTGCCAAAAGGGATAGGTGAGTTGTGATCACTTCAGGGCAGATTCCAGTTTATTCGCCGCTTCATCGCACAATTAGCAGACAAGTGTCAACCATTTCAATATCTGCTACGCAAAAGCAATCCTTTTGTATGGACAGATAAATGCAACATAGCCTTTGACCAAATTAAAGAATATCTATTAACACCACCAGTGTTAATGCCACTTATTGAGGGAAAACCTTTGATCCTATATGTCTCTGCAACGACAAATGCACTGGGGGCATTATTGGCACAAAATGACCATGAAGAAAAAGAAAGAGCCATCTACTACATCAGCCACACATTAATTGGATATGAGCTCAACTACACAACCATTGAAAGAGCATGCCTTGCAGTTGTTTTTGTGGCACAAAAACTAAGACACTATATGCTAAGCCACCAAACACATTTGGTAGCTAAAATTGACCCATTAAAATATCTCTTGAGTTGAGCAGCATTGACAGGTCGTTTGGCGAAATGGGTCATGATATTAAGCGAGTATGACATACAGTATGTAGAGCGCAAGGCTATAAAAGGTCAAGTAATAGTAGATCGACTGGAAGATGCACCAATTCAAGCAACTCATCCATTGGTTACTGATTTTCCTAATGAGTCTATCTTTCACATAGAACCTACCTTACCATGGAAACTATACTTTGATGGATCCCACACCGGTCACGGTTCAAGAGCGAGCATATTATTTATTACACCACAAGGGGATTCAATCCCTAAATCATTTCGGATTGCTTTCCCTTGTACAAATAATATGGAAAAATACGAGGCATTGGTCACAAGTCTCAAGATAGCAATTAAATAGAAAATCCAGACATTGCTCGTATTCGAAGATTCTCAGCTGGTCATCAACCAGGTCAATGATGACTATGACACAAAAGATGAGAAGTTACTTCCCTACAAGAGAATGGTGGACAGTTTCCTAATATATTTCAAAATGATTGCATTTGAGCAAATCCCGAGAACACAGAATAAGGCGGTCGATGCAATGGCTACTATTGGATCTCTCCTAGACATCCCTAAGAATGTGTCACAATTTGAATTCTTAGTGGAACAACTGTTGATGCCTGCATAGGATATTCCAGAGTCAAAAATGGTGTGCGAGATTGTTGGTCCCAATTCACCTTGGTATCAAGACATATATGACTATCTTAAGTCCCAAACCCTTCCACCCAACCTGTCCAACAACCAACGAAAATCCTTTATCCGAAAAGCAGCTAGACATACCATTGGCAGTGATACCTTATACCGCTGTGGCTTTGACAACACCCTTCTTCGTTGTCTCGACACTGATGAAGCTCAAACAACTTTACAAGAAGTACACGAGGGTATATGCGGATCTCATTTGAGTGGTCCAACTTTAGCTAGGAAAGTCACCAGACTTGGGTACTACTGGCCGACATTGGAAAAAGATGCTCTCCAGTTTGTTAGAACATGTCGAAAATGCCAGGTGCACAATGATCTGATTCATGCACCTGCATAGGAATTGAGACCAATCACTTCTCCATGGCCTTTTGCACAATGGGGACTCGACCTCGTGGGTAAGATCCATCCATCCTCTTCAAATGGCCATAAGTTCATAATCACTGCCACTGAATATTTTACTAAGTGGATTGAAGCCGTCCCTCTCACCTACATCACCGGTAAACAAATATCCAAATTCATCCTAAATTACATCATTTGCCGGTATGGTGTCCCACAATCCATCATCACAGACAACTGCAGTCCATTTAAAAATCAGGACGTTCGTGAACTCTGTGAGCGATTCCACATTCAACACCATTTTTCCACTCCATACTACCCATAAGGTAACGGTCAAGCTGAGGCATCAAACAAAACAATCCTTCGCATTCTGAAGAAGACCGTCAATGACGCTGGCCGAGATTGGCACCTACAACTCAATCTTGCTTTATGGGCATATCGAACTAGCATCTGCACCCCCACTGGAGCCACTCCATTTTCCCTGGTCTATGGATCTGAGGCCATATTACCCATCGAGGTTGAAATTCCTTCTCTCCGCGTCTCTTTGAAAGGAATGATTGATGATGAAGAGTATAGACACACTCGCTTACATGAGTTAGAGATGCTACAAGAAAGAAGACAAAATGCCTTGAATCATTTGCAGGCATATCAAAATCGTCTTTGCAGAAGTTATAACAAAAAAGTCATGGTGAGAAAGTTCGAAATTGGTGACTTGGTTCTCATGCAGAATCCTAGAAATCAAACAGATCCTGAAAAGCCTGGTAAGTTTGAGGCTAATTGGCTTGGTCCTTATATCATTACTGTTGCATTTGGTTCTGGAGCTTATCAGTTAGCCACACCCGATGGAGAACAGCTGACAGAGCCTATCAATAGCTTACATTTGAGAAAGTTCTACACATAGCATCAGAGGGCTTGGCTAGAAACCTAAAAATACAAAAAAAATGAAAAATACAAAAAAATAAAAAAAATGGCAAAAATAGAAAAAAGAAATGAATTCATCCAATAGTGAAAACCTGGCAAACAGGCACTTTGGATAGGTACCATGGTGAAAACCTAGCAAACAAGCGCCATGCGTAGTCGATCGTTGCTTCGCCATCTACTGTCACTCAAATCGACCTTTATCCATTTGTCATAATCACAAAGGCCCGACACATTCATGACATCCGTCCTAAGTCCTGTCAATTCCGACCATGGTTAACATTTGGTTGACATCATTCCTTGCATATCCTTGCCTTTACCTTGCATCTACCTATTTCCATATCATTGAACTCGGGCATTCCTCGACCTGTCTAGGGGCAAGATCTTTTCATGCAACTGCAATGGGTACCGCACATGATCTTGCATTCTTAAAAGTCCTTTAAAAAAAAAAAATCATAAAAATCTGGAAAAGTCCTAAAAAAATCATAAAAATATGGATAAGTCCTAAAAAAATCATAAAAATCTGGAAAAGTCCTAAAAAAAATCATAAAAATCTGGAAAAGTCCTAAAAAAATCATAAAAATCTGGAAAAGTCCTAAAAAAAATCATAAAAATCTGAAAAAATCATAAAAATTCAAAATGCGTCCTGAGAAATACAAAAACATCCAAATCAATGTCAAAATCCCAAAAATAGAGTCAATCTGATCAATTCAATCATATCTTGTCATTTCAGTCATCGTCCTTATTTGAACTACATTGTCTCTGCGCATTTGCTACGTAGGCAAGATTCATCTTTGAATCCCCGAGACATTAGGTTAGTCTTTTTAGGTTTGTCAAAATAAAATCGTGGTTCAAAATTTTTTCCTTTGGACACCATCATCGGTCGCGTCGAACTACGAGGACTCTGAGTGCACGATGTAGGCAAGGCCATCAATCGATGAGCCCTCGAGGCCGCACTAGGTTAGTCCATTAGAGTTCATAGCACAATACTCTCACACACGTCAAGTCATCAAAGCAAGAAAATCTTTCATCAATCCCGAGCAAGCAATCTATCAATAATTTGTTTCATCAGCAAATCTCGGTCAATTTCAGCATGTCAGCAATGGCATGTAGTCAAATCATATCAAGACATTTTAACCTGGCAAAAATTTGGGTTCTTCTTCAGATGTGTCCTTCTGAGGAGCAACTCTCATCATTTATTTATGCTTTTGGATGTGGCCTTCCTAAGCATCATCAGTCATCATCTGGCATTTGGATGGATTCTCCTAACTCAGAGAATTGATCTCCTAGATATCAACGTCATTCAGGATGTGTCCTTCCTGAATTTGATATCGCTTGGCATTTGGCAACCTTGACACCTTGGCATTTTCGGCATCATCAAATTCGACATTTTCACATTAAAACACCTAGCAAATACATGGCATTTTTCTTTGGCTTTTCATCATGTTACTAGTTTTTCAGCAAGATCCCAACAACAGGATTTAGAGAAACAACGATGTCTCATGACGTTGTCTTGTATTCTGACACTCATGTTACTAGTTTCTCAATGATGTCCTGACTACGAGATTTAGAAAAACAACGATGTATCATGATGGTGGCATTATTTTGTTATTTTGGCAATCATGTTACTAGTTTATGGAGGATGTCTTGGAAATAGGATTTAGAGAAGCAATGACGTTTCATGGTTTGTCCTTGTCTTTTTCTGCTTGCGGTGGGTTATGACAAAATGACTGGGGCAAATTGCGCTTTTAGTATGAGTTATGATCATCCTTGTTTGTGACTGCTTGTCTTACGTGATGGTACGACCTTGCACACCTAGATTTATGTCATATCATGGTGTTTGTTGGCCATTACAATAATCTGCCCAATGATGATTAAAAGAGCAATAAATATTAAAGTCCTATGGTAAACGTTGAAGGATTTGATCTAGGAACTAACATGCATCTCATATAGGCATTGCATTCATATCATCATTCGTATTTTGTTTCACTAACATTTCTTTCTTTCCGTATTCTATTCTTTTCAATCCATTTCGAGAGCACACCCATGTTCTTGGAACCTGTCTTTCCTCTTGAGGGGGCATACCGCAACCCTCCTCGTCATTCTTCCTCATTCTATCTTGCACTGGGGCATATGTTTGACTTATTTTCTTTGCCATAATGCGACAAACTGCATTATGACAAAGAGGGGCAAATGTAGACACATAAAAATGACCTAGACCCATAGGCTCTTCTTCTAACCTAATTAGGACATTTTAATTATGTCCTTAACTCACTTCCAATTATTAATTAGATAATTCTTAATTATTTAATTAATTTATGTCCCCTTTATTCTTCTTGATTATTAAATAAATAATTCTTATTTATTTATCTAATGTGTCACTAATTGTCTAAAGTCTTCCTATAATTAAATAAATTTCTTAATTTATTTAATTATTTTAACCCCTTATGTCTTCTTAATTATTAAATAAATAACTTTATTTATTTATTTAATTATGTCACTAATTAAGTCCTCTTCTTCCTAAAATTAAATAAATTCTCATTTATTTAATCCACCTCCCACTATAGTTAAATAATTATATTTAATTATCTAATTATTCATTGGCCCCTTCTCTCCTAAATTAAATAAGTTTTATTTATTTAATTTGGTCCTCTCCTAAACTTTGAATTAAATTATTATATTTAATTTAATTTAAAAAGGTTCCCTTTATCACATTCCTCTAAATAATTAAATAATATCTCTATTATTTAAATATCCCAGCACATGAATATTATTTAATTCCCCCTCTTGTATTGTGCTCATTTTAAATAAATTTATTTATTTAAAATAAGTCTTATTTAAAATTCCCTTCTTTTTGTAAATAATTTAATTTAAATTATTTACTGCCACATGGCCCCACACTTTTTGAATTAAAATAGTTTTTAATTCGAAAAGTCAACATTCCTCTTATTTTAAATAATTTTAAATAATTATTTAATTCCCCAACGACTCTGTTTTCCATGCCTGGAATCTTTTGTCACATGCATTGTCGGCCATTGATTTAATTCTCTATTGAATCAATCTTGACCCTTCATTTCGAATCTGACCTAATGTTGCCCTAACCCTAATTGTGGTTGCTTTATTGAATCTCGTCCATTGATTCTAGGGCATTTACTAACTTTCAATCTTGACCATTCACACAAAATTGCCTCTTCTATACAAGAGCAATTTTGGTCCCATTTTGATCACTTTTTGTGTTGTCATATTTTACACTTGGTATTGGGATATTTTAGAGATTTGGCATTGTTATATTTTAGAGATTTTAGCATGTTTAGCATAGCATATCTAGGTTTTGATTTGATATTAGCTTAGAAATTTTAGATGTTTACTATTTGCAGTAGGGCATAGTGCATCTAGGTCATTTCAAATCCTTCAAGGTTTGCTTAGGGCTTGTCATTTCTATTGACTTGCTCTTCTCGAATCTGAGGGCAAGCATCATATTTAACAAATTTAGAAGGTATAATGGAGGTTAGTCATGGAGGATGAAGACAATCTTTTAAGATTGTTCATCTAATCCTTTGCACTCTGTTAGTACTTAGGGTTTTAATATTTCTGCATGTTACATTGCTTTAAACTTCATAGAAAATCCCTCGGTTACATATTCAAGTTGTGAGCCTTTCAAGGACAATGAGTCCTGGCAGTGAGCCCTGTAATATCTTGTGACCAGTTATAATATATTGTGAACTAATCCTCACTGTGGTTTTTCTCATTTTGGGTTTTCCACGTAAAAATCTTGGTGTCCATTTGTTATGATTCCTTCTATGTTTTGGTTTACTTTTGCAACTAGATGTGGATTGTTAATTGGATGGTTAGTAATTAATTGTGTTAGCAGAATACTGATTCACCCCCCTCTTAGTATTCAGTGTATTCAATCAATTTGGCAAGTGACCTGGATAGTCAAAGGTCCACTAGTGGCTATGCTTTTACTTTGTTTGGAGGTGCAGTGAGTTGGATGAGAAAAGGCACCCTACAGTTGCATTACCCACCACTGAAGTAGAGTATATGGCAGCTACACATGCTTCTAAGGAGACAGTTTTATTACAAAGACTTGGTAATGGCTTTGGTTTTGATTGTAGGATAGTGAGAATTGGATGTGACATGCAAAGTGCCATATATTTAGCTAAGAATCTTATGTATCATGCTCGTACTAAGCATGTTGATGCTCAGTATCACTTTGTACAAGAAATGGTTGAGAATGGTAAAGTTTTAATTGAGAAGGTTGACACTTTGGATAATGTTGTAGATTCTCTCATGAAGACAGTGACCACAGATAAGTTCTCTTGGTGTAGGAATGCCATGGGCCTTGATCATTGTACTTGATTATATGTTTAATTTTTATCTCATGGATGTAATTGTAATATATAATGTCAAGTGGGAGAATTTTAAGATAGGTGACATTAAAATTTCTATCCTAAGTTGATTTATGTGTCTCCACATTCTTTGGAAAGTGTTCTAGGGAACATGAGGGACAAATTATTTATTAATTATTTTCCCATGACAAATTGCAATTTCATTCAAGGAGGTGGACCCATTATAGTGGCAATTACTAAGCAACCCAAGAGAATATTCCTCTTGGGCATCCAACTTTCTGGGTTGAGAACACTTGAGTGTGCATGTCCTTGCATGTTATTTGTATGTTTTGCATGCTCTTGCATAGTTGGGCACCCAGCTATGCATGTTGGTGCATGATCTTGCATGTAGTTGTTGGAGTTGTTAGAGAGTTATGTAGCACTCGGGTTTGACCAATTCCTATGGGTTGTGGGTTAGGCACCCATGTGTAGGCCATGTGATAATTGAATATTTTATTTCATGTTTATGGGTTGTCCACTAAGGAGGGTCTGGGTTTTCTAGGTGGTTTTCCTTGTTGCTTTGGGATACCATTTGTGGTATTCTCTCCCACAACCTTCTATATATTGGAGCCTTTGGATGGTGGTTTAGTATGAGTTCTTTGTAGGTTGTCAAGATGATGAAGTGTTGTCAAATTGTAGAGAGGATTTTTGTATTGATGTGATTCTTTGAAGATTAATACAAAAATTGCAATGAGTGTCTCAATTATTTTAACTAGAAGTGTAATACTCAAAGAAGTCCAAAAATGCTAGATCCACAAGAAATTATAGATATACAATCAATAATTTTGGGGGATAGGCCAAAAGGACCACCTCTTGAAAGAGATCTTGATCATGCACCAAGGTCCATTCACCATCCATCACCTCTTCTATGAAGGTAATTTTTTTAAAGTAGTGGAAGAACACAATCAACACCAACAAGAGGCACTCTCAAGTCTTAAGGAGAAAAAGGAAATGACACATAATAAAATAGGCAACAAGTTGATCAACAAATACTTTCAACCCAAATATATTTATCAAAGCTTGATGTAAAGGGAAAAATCATATTGGAACTTGAGGGAATAATTCATATGAGAACCAAGTAGTTAAAAATAAGGGATATTACTAAGTATCTAATCAATGGAAGGATTTGGCTAGCAAAGACATGGCATCAAAAGATGAGGCATTTTTTAAAAATCATTCATATATCATTGAAATTGAGGAAAGTATTGGTTTTAAGGGGAAAGTCATGCTATGCAGTGTTATCAAATAGAAAGCATTGGATATGTCATAATATAGTATAGGGAAAATAATCCTTAATTGAGTCTATTATGATTCCATCAGTATAATATGCTAAGTCAACCTCATTAGGATTAGGACACTAAAATATTTTAATTATGCCTATATAGGAGGTAGTGAGTAGTTGTTAATTAGCATATTATGATTTCCCTTTTTTTTAAGACTTGTGAAGGTTTTCCCACTCAAATTGTCTTAGTATTATCAATTATCGTAAAATATTTACCAGTATATTCGTCTCTTATGTAAGTTATTTCATTACACCACATATCTACCTATACTATTGTATAGCTTTTTATATTTGCATGTTGAAATATGTGTTATGTATTGTACCTTTTTGGGAAAGGTGTGTCAAGCTTGATCCTAATGATAATATTATAAAAGGTGCAATTCTTAGGTATAAAATGGAAAAACTCAATTTTTAGAATATGGGCTTAGTTTTTGGCCAAAATAAAAATTATTGGTTGTTTTATATTTCCTATGGGGTTCTTGTTGTATAGATATCTTTGAGTACTTAATTCTAAAAGAAATGGACCCAATCGGCCCACTAAATCAAAATTTATGGCCCTTATAAGTTTGTGTAGAAAATATAAAAAGTTGTACACATAAGAGAGCTATAAAGGGGAGTTACACCATTTGACCAACCTATGATGCATATTATCGCACATCATGTTAGAGTAACCATGCATTAGCTAATAATTAATTAATTTTTAATTGATTATTAGTCTAATTTATTCTCATGTACTTAAGCTAAACTTAGTTCTTTATTAAGTTAACTAAGTTCTTTTCTATGTTAACTGAAGTGAGCTATTATTAGATCATTTTGTCTCATCGCATGTGATGTTGACACTTGTCCTAATCTAATCCCTTTACTATTTAGGGTTGCTCCTATATAGCACTCAACCCTCATTATATTGTCACTCTGAAGATTTCTCTTCTGATCTCTCGAACTCTCAACCTTTGAGGAATTTTGTTTTCCTTGAAGTTTTGAGGTTCTTCTATAGCTTTCTCTTGTTGAAGAATATTGCACATATTGTTTGCAGATCTCTTGCATGGAAGTGTCGTTTCTCATTGTTTGATCTTGTGGCTCGTATTTTTCACAACATGATATTAGAGCGTGAATTCATCGAACCCCTTCTTGATTTATGAGGTTTTTTATTCAACAAGGGTTACAAGCTTTAGATCTGAATCCCCTTTTATTTTTTTACAACTTTTGGAGGTGGGCAAATTTTGGTGCATCTAGGATCAAAACAGAGTCTTCTGTGAGATACAGAGTTGTCAAGAAAGTCAGATTTGGCTTTTGTTTGGCATGATTTCAACTCCTAACGATAGATCTGTGAGGGTTTGAAGTGGTTTTTTTTTTTTCGGATCCGAGGGGTAGCCATGATTTCGAAGCATTTTGGTGTGAAAAGGACCTTGTCGTTGGATTTAGGAGGCCAATTTGACAAATTTTGACTATAAATTCACTTATATTCAATGTCCAGAGCATCTGAGGAAAAAAAAATTGTACAGGGGCCCATACGGCCCCTTGTACAGATTCGTATGCATGAAAAAAAAAAAAGGGCAAAAAAATAAAAAGGTGGATCAGTGTATTTTTTATAAATTTCTCTTTTAGAAATTTTTTAAAAAATAAAAAATATTGAAAACGTAGGTTTAGAGTTTTTTTTGCAGCAAAATTTATTTTTAAGGGGGGGAATTTATTGATGTTTGTACCCGCGAGGTACTTGCAAATTTCAAACCCTATGAGCCGAACGTCCTTGCCACCAACGGTGGATATTAAGACCACCGATCAACGGCTTCTTTCCACCAACAGTGGCCTTAATACCATCGACCTGGCAGCAATTCATATTGCTATCACCACAAACAACCAATGGATTTATTACCTGTAATGCCCTTGCTCGTCAATGAACTTTCTAGCCGCATTCTTTTTCCAGCATTTATGTCAGCATTTACGGTGAGTTCATAGTATTCTAGCAATGCGGTCATTTCTGGCAAGGTGACAAATTTTATGACAGAATATTCCTTCATTTTAGAATATTTCGTTCACCTTTTTCTGATAGGAGGGGCAAAAAAAATTTCCAATGATAGGGAAATATTCACTAAATATTCCTACTAACATCATCATGATGCCATATGTGCAAATGTTGACGTCAGTCATATGGCCTACCACCTTGGCCCCTTCAAGACCCTTTTTTTCCCTAAAGGGGATCTATTTTTCTTTTGGCCATAACTTGGGCATACAATGTCAAATTTTGACAAACAAGATATCGTCAGAAATCTGGTTCTATCAACTTTCCAATGGTGTGGGTCTCATCACTTGATTTTCCAACCTGTGTATTCTACGGCCTACTGAAGTTAGACGTGATTTTTTAGTCCCAAGCTCGTAACTTTTGACCAACTTCTCTGTTTTTCACAATTCCAAAAATGTTGCAATTGTCTTTTAGAGCTCTTCATAACCATCCATAAAAAAATTCCATATTTCTCTCTAGGTACATTTTATTCAATTTTTTATGTTTTCGCACTTTGTTGAATTACATGGACATCTTAGCTCCTGGAAAAAAAAATTGCTTGGGATGACTAGTTTTTTGTTGTTCTTTATGTATTTCTAGTAGTCTATCCTATTTGGGCATTGTAGACATATTTTTCATGCACATTCTCTTATGTAAATGCACTAACATAAAGTGCCATTCTAGTGTATACTTTTTGGGGATTTTGCACATCCTATTGTTCCTTTTGTATTCGTACTATGATATAAAGTGCCATGGGGGTTGATGCTTGTTTTCCATCACACCTTTGTCCAGTGAGTGTCCCTTACACGAAAGCAGTGAATCCCAGTGATTCTTGCCTCATGTGGGTGTGCCTTGGTTTGCACACTCTTTTATTTGTAGGTTGTTTCTACTACATGGACTTCTTGGTTTCACGTAGTTTCAGTGTACCTGTCATAGCTCTCCCTTTTCCAGCATTATGTGGGGGTTCTACTGTTAGTGCTAATGCTTCTTTGGTTTTGCAATTGGAGTGATCTACGTGTCTATTTCTTGTTCCTATGTACTTTTAGATGCAACGTACATTAGTGATTGGTTACATGCATTTCACTGAGATGGATCATTTACCATATGGACACTCTTGCATTCCTATTTTTGGAGGTTCTTCATTTCAGCACTATATCAATCATCATTCAACACTAGTCTATAGCTTCGTGTTTTAGTGATGTTCTACATGACCCTCTTTTTCAAGATATTGTTTTGGTTGGAGGCTTCTCAGTCCTTCACACCTTAATTTGGAGGCTTTTTTCAATCCTTCATTTTCCTTTCTCTTTTGGAGAGGAGTTTTCTCCCACTATGGTTTTCTCCTTTTCTCCAATTTTGAGAGATATTTTGTTTGTACATGGGTACCTCACCAGGCCTTGTTTTCCAAGACCCATCATGCATTCTTTTTTAGGGTTTTTAGCTACTCCCTAAGTTCATCTTAAAGGGGGGTGTTAGAGTAATCATGCATTAGCTAATAATTAATTAATATTTAATTGATTATTAGTCTAATTTATTCTCATGCACTTAAGCTAAACTTAGGAGTTCTTTATTAAGTTAATTAAGTGTTTTTCTTTGTTAATTGAAGTGAGATATTATTAGATCATTATGTCTCATCGCATGTGATGTTGACACTTGTCTTGATCTAATCCCTTTACCATTTAGAGTTGCTCCTATATAGCACTCAACCCCCATTGTATTATTACTCTAGAGATTTCTCTTCTAATCTCTCAAACTCTCAACCTTTGAGGACTTTTATTTTCCTTGAAGTTTCTTGAGGTTCTTTTGTAGCTTTTTCATGTTGAGGAATATTGCACATATTATTTGCAAATATCTTGCGTGGAAGGTGACTTTGTTCGCTATTTGATCTTGTGGCTTGTATTTTTCATAATTCTAACACATCATAAGGTATATTTGATTGCGGGATAATTTGGGCACTACTTTTGGGTGGTTTTATATCATGGATTTCTAATTACCATTTGATGGTTTTAGGCTTTTTATCTCCTATATATTAGGTTCTTGAGATGGAGGTTGTGTGTAGATTTTTGTAGATACTATTTAAGTTGTAAGAATTCATCTAGATCTATGGTTGGTAGTACTCTTGTGAAGGCTTTCTCTACAAGTGTATTGCAATAAAGATTTATTGAATAATACATTGAGTTGCTTTGGAGTGTGGGGTTTTTCTCCTGAAAGGGTTTTACCCATGTACATTTGTGTTATGTTATTTATTATTTGTTTTTATTTAAATGTGTGTCTACTTTTTGTAATTGTTAAAAGATTAAACTCTCAACAAATATTATTGTAGGAATAATTTCCATGTACCCTAATTATTTTCATAATTAAATGATATAAGGCCTATAGAGGGGTGTTTTCCTAACCCCATACATGTCATTGGGTGATATTGTTTTATCACACTCATTATTGGAATAATTTCATTAATTTAAACTATATGTCTCGATGTTGATGATGTGTTGAATGTGTGTAAGTAATGAAGAGGAGTATTTATTCCATTTTGTAAACTATTAGACTTCCTAAAAGGATTGATATTTTATATTTTGTTGACTTGGTGATGTTAAGGCATCAAAATATTTAATTTTTGGCATTTGTTCACTTATTATTGCCATAATTATTTATTTCCTTGGGGGATGTATCTATCATATTATAGACACCTAAACTTGTCTATATCCACATTTGACTTTACCCCATTCTAACCATTAATTAAATAAATAATATTTGGGGATTATCATAGCAAATGTTGATCCAGATCTATCCCTCAACTTAAAGATGCAATGTATCACCACTTATGATAAGCTTTCCCCTAGGGCCCTCAACATGGAGCGAGCTCTAAACTCACAAGGAAGCACACAAGTATATAGAGACAACCGCCCATCCACTAGTTCTAATGACAAAACCCACTTTTGGGCCAAGAACAAGAATGTTACTAGTGTTGGTGTTGTTGATGCAAAGGTGGTCTTAACTACTCCTAGGCAAGAAAATACCCAAAACATAAATACACAACAACCATCCATGCCACCACCAAACAATAAAACAACAATCAATGTTGCAAACACTCAATGTGGACAAGAAAGAACAAACAACGCTCCTAAGCGATAATTAACTCCCTTAGGGGAACCTATGGAAGATGTGTGTTGAAGAGGTTGATACAGTCTAATCTTACTACACTCCCAAATTTCTCAAACTATCAAGAGCCAAAATTCAAACCTTGTAGCTATAGAGACGATTATTTTTGTGAATTTCATTGATACAAAGGTCATAACACAAAATTGTTTTAAACTCAAACATCTAATAGAAGATCTTATTGAACAAGGAGACATTGATGTCAATCAATAATTTGGGAATGAAATTTTGAAAATTTACACAAACCCTATGTCTGATCATACAAAAGCAAAAGATTCAGGAAAGGCATCAACCTCAAATAATGTGAACCATACCTATTATACCACACTAGGACATATTTATGTTATTCTCACCACATAAGGAATCAGACACTTATCAAGATACTATTTTAAAACAAATTCCAAACCTATCAATAGTGTCTAGCAATATTTCATACCATAATGGCATCAAGTATGTATTAGATTACAATATCTCTCCCACATATGACTTCATGATTGGGCATGTAGAAGAAGCTCCAAACGAGCAAGAAATGTCCCTTTTTACACCCATACCCACAAACTATTGTGAAGAGTCTTTTACCAATGATATATCATCCACCCAAGGATCATGTCAAGAAGAGGCTCTTAAGGATAACAAAAGTTACTCTGACTCGAGTCAGGATCAAGAACCCATATCCTAGAGTTTCACCAAGAGCTAAGGGATATCTTCCAAACCATTTTAAACTCTAAAGATGTCCTCGATATCACCCCTGAGATGTTTCTTTTTGACAGAAATATGGACGTTCTTCATCCAAAACAAGTCTCCCACTCTTTGTATTCCTACACAAGAGCAAGCAACAATTGATATTCTTAATTCTTACAATGATTGTGCATCACCGACATCTTTTGAATCAAAACCAACATCTTTTGAAGCAGTATCAACAGATACCAATGTCATAGAATCAGAGCAAACTGTTCATATTCCTGAACAGAAGGAACCCATAACAATATCATGTGTTCACGACAAGTCATATTCAGTGGTTATGGATCAGAGGATACATTATCAGGGTAAAGGATTAGGTATTGATAATACCTTCACAACATCGAGGCCAATCTTGTCTATAGAAAACATCAACATATGGGGCACGAAGGATCCTTATGATGAAAATACTATCAACACTACAACTATTCATACCATGAATCATCATCCACCCATCATCTCATACTCAAATGGGGACCAATGTAAAAAGAAATATTGATATCAAAGCAAGGAGAAGATCATTAAATAAAATGAAACAGTAAAGCAAAAAGGACACGTCAAGCACAAATGGATACCAAAGCAAAATAAAGAAAATCATCCCTCCAAAACTCCACTAGTCAAAGAAACTATGGGGAAAAATAAAAAAGGGAAATGTATCTATAAAAAGCATCCTCAAATACAGAAGCAAGCTTCTCAAGAAAGGAACAAAGTATATCCGATGGTTGGTCCTAATTCCACTCAAAGCTTCATTCCCACCCATCATTGCTCATCTTCCCAAGTTTGGAGAGTCAAAGGTTCCAAACCATCTACCAATCCATCTCATATTCCTTTACGTATAACATCATACTCTCCATTCATGATATCCAATTCTCACATTGACCATGTGTTGGAAGCTATCCTTCATCATAAGGATTCTAAAGGTACCATATCGCGATGTGTGTACATAGACAAGGTTAATTCTGGTATCCACAAGGCAGATCAAAGTTCTTCAAAATTGCATCCAAGTGCTTGTATCTTAGCAAAGTAGCTTCTTCAAGAAGTGTATCATTGGAACATTATGACAGTGTCCTCTACATCAGTACCATTGGGTGGTTCAACATGAGGGTAAAAGTTTTCAAAAAATAATTAAAAATCAAAAATTATAAAAATCAAAAAAATCGTAAAAATAAAAATCGTCCTCCAATGAAAATCACTACGGTGGCACTTTGGGCAAGTACTATGATGAAAACTTGGAAAATATACATCATGAGTAGAAACAAGCGTCTATATGATCCTTCTCAAACAAAAGCATCTCATCCTTGTCATGATAAATCCAATGTTCCCTCCATTCATCCAATCCAGATTCATCCAGATATTCTAATTCATCTTGATCTTGACAAAGATTCGACATATACTTCAACTCTACTCATGGAAAACTCTTGACAGACTCTACCATTTTATCTCATGAAGTTCCATAGCCCATATTTAGCATGATAAAACTTTGTTAAAATCTTCGCATATACATTACCTATCTTGCTTTATCCATTGATCTACGAAGCATTGCTAAACACTGGGGGCAGGTTATTGCACTCTGGTTGCAAATAACTCTTGATCTATGTCTTATATCTCACAATGTGACATCAACATTGTGATCTAGGTATCGTTTACCTCAAAATCTCATCGAAAATCAAAAAAATGCTTGTAAAATCTAGAAAATCCAAAAACATCAAAATCTTGTACAACTAAAATCCAAAAACATTCATAAAATTGTAAAGTCAAAATCCTAAAACATTCAAAACACATCAAAATCCCTAAAACTGGTCAAAACATCAAAAAATCCAAAAATAGTACCATGTCGAACTACATTGTCTATGAACTTGATTGTAGGCAAGTCCATCACTAATGTGCCCTCAAGACACTTTAGGTTAGTAGTCTGTTATAATAAACCGACAATCCATCAACTATTCATTTTCATCATCAATAAGTCAAATTCAGCCAAACTATGTGGTCTCTGCGTGTATAACATAGGCAAGGCTCATCTTTGATAAGCCCCTGATGCCCCTAAGATAGTCTTTTATTCGAATAAATCTTGATCCATGTCTTATATCTCACAACGTGACATCGACATCATGATCTAGGTATCGTTTACCTCAAAATATCTCGAAAATCCCAAAACATTTGAAAATTGAAAAACACAAAAACATTCACATAAACATTTGAAAAAAACCAAAAATAGCCTTAAAACATTTTCAAAATATCAAAAACATTGAAATGTCCTAGAAAATACAAAACTACCCATCCCATTTCACTTGCACTCGTAATCAACTTTCTTCCATAATAAATCAATCGTCATCTTCAAACTTTGGTAAAACAGACCAAAAACAAGTACAACAATCAGCAAAAGTAGAACCTAAACGCAAAAAAAATCAAACTCTTGATCATTATCAAATTACATGTCAATCAAACCTTATATCAAAGGCCTTTCAAACAACCTATCAACCCACCAACATTTGATAACACATCCTAGGATGCATCCTTCCTATAATGGGCATTATCATTGGCAATCACTTCGGATATTTATCCTCAACACACATTACACCTTTTGGCAAGAGATATAAATAACATTATTTGTTTATTTTGATCTTGTCTTATGAATTATCTTGTTGACCCATTATGAGGACCTCTAAATGATGTCTAAATAATTTAGAGAGAAAGGAATGGGGCATCGATCATTATCTTTCATTTTTTGTGCTTGTGGGGTATTTTTGTAAAATAATCTTGTGCATACTTGCTTAGTTGTGTGTAAGGAGGTCGTTTAGAGTAGATTGTTGACTATTGTGTATGATTTGGTCTAAAATATTATAAACTTCTAAACTGCATTCCAACGAGGTTTATGTATGTTAAGGTGTGAACAAGACTTATCCTATCTGTTTGCAGAGTCAAAGTCCATCACACTAGATACAACGCCATCTTGGTTTTCAATACCATCATGCATTGTGTCTATGTATTATATCAAACATAAGGAATGACAGAGAGTCCCAATCCCAAGATATGAGAAAATCATCCATCTCATCACCATAATCTAATAAAGTCTCGATGAATCATACGCTTGTTGGACTTCTGAATCAATCTCAAAATCAATGGTCAATCCATTTCGTCTCATTCTTCTACTTCTTCTAAATTTACTAACATTTCTATCCAAGTATCGAATCTGTGTGATATATATGAAAATATACATAATGCTACCCATGGTTGATGACTATCTATACATCATCAAATCTATCTACACTAGACATCTGAGCTTTCTAGTCCTCTTTGAGCTAAACTGATGTTGAATCTTTATCGCGAGATCAACCCAAAATTCCAAATTTCTGCCCAATCTCTCAAGGGGGCAGGGTACCAACTCAATTCTTTTCGCTAGGGCAACAACGGGGAATCCAAAAAGTTAGGAATTTTAAAATTTTTTATCTGAGCGGCAATAGTTTTAATCCAAAAAGAATATATCTTTGAACCAACGTAATAGGTACCTCGCTTCAAAGAGGGGCAAAATGTAGACACTTAAAAATGTCCTAAATGATATACACACTTGAATCTGATATATTAACACCATTTTATCCTAAAATCTATCCTCTTTTCGCTTGATTAAATTAACCTAGTCCTTTAATCAAATGCCTCATCTTCAACTATTAATCTAATTGTCCTAATTGGGTTAATTCACCCCCTCTTGCACTAACATTTCATCCAATTAAATTAAAAATATATATATATATTTAATTTAATCCCTAAGTCCTCTTATTTAATTAAATAACCCTAAGCTATTTAATTAAATATCATATTGCATCCCCCTTTCATTAAAGCGATTATTTAATAAATATCATATTATTCCTCCTCTTGCACATTTAAATTTAGTTTTAATTAACTAAATTGTTAATTATCCTCACCTTCCCACTTGCAAGGGAATATTCTTGGAATATTCCCTCTTGCACATTCCTCCAAAATATAATATTCCTATGGAATATCCCCTTTTATGCACTCATTCCTCCAAAATATCTCTTAACCTCTTCTTAATTCTTAGGAAGTGTGTTTGTTAAAAGCTAATTTGGACCATTGATTAAATTAGTTGATCCTTGTCAACTTTCAACTCTGGCCATGGATTGGGATCCTCAATCCATGTTTCATCCTCCTTTCATTGTTAACCATTGATTGATCTTTTTAATCTGAGCCCTTGTTTTCTCATTTGCTTTCCTATAAATAGATCACTATTTGGAGACAAATGGATCCATCTTTTGATAGAAAAGTCATGTTGTTGAAACTCACACACATTTTCATACTCCAATTGTTATCACTATCTTTGAGGGCAATTGGATATTATCACATCCATTTGAGAGCATTTGCTTCAACATCATCCAAGATTATTTCAACAAAATGGGATCGGGAAAGGGTTGAATTCCACATCCGATGCAACACCAATCCCCCAATGGGATGAGGTTTGTTGAGTTTAATTAGGATTCTTTGTGCAATTTGAGCTTTATTTCAAGTTTTAATGGCCTCCTAGTTTAACTTTGCAATAATTTTAGTGGGAATGTAACTTGATTTAGCTAATTACATTATTTTAAATTGCTTATTACAATCATGTTTAGCTTAGTTAATATTTATATCCACAATGGATTAGGGAGAATAATTATTAGTAAGCATTGTTGGAAAAATGTGTCTCAACCTTGCAATTATATACGATTTATTGATAGGATGTATGTTGGTATGTGGTGACTGACCATGTAAATATTGTACACTAGTAACAAGATGTCAAGGTTTTTTCCCACTGACACGTCAAGGTTTTTTTGTGCTGACACGTCAAGGTTTTTTCGTGCTGAAACGTCAAGGTTTTTTTGTCAAGGTTTTTTCCCACTGACACGTCAAGGTTTTTTTGTGCTGACACGTCAAGGTTTTTTCGTGCTGAAACGTCAAGGTTTTTTCTCACTGACACATCAAGGTTTTTTCATTAACACGTCAAATGAAAAAGACCTTGTAAAACCCTAATTCTAGAAGGTTTCAAAAAGCTTGTTATAAGTGAGTGGGATGTATGTAGACGGTGGTCTATTCTAAGAGTTTGATAGCAATCATGGTGTCTCTTGATCTCTGGTGGTGATACTCCTATGAGAAGCTTGCTCTACAAGTATATTGTAATCTTTTGATTTTTGAATAATATATTGGGCAGATTTTGGAGTGTGGGGTTTTTCTCCCGAAATGGTTTCCCCCACGTAAATTATTGTGTTGCGATATGTATGATACTTGTGTTTATTTTTGTTTAAGTTTTGTAACTGTTAAATATTTGTAAAAATTTTACATTATTATCCTCTCAAGGTTAGTGTAGGAAGTTATTTCGCTACCTTAGCTTCCTTACAAGTGGTATCAGAGCTTGATCACCTTTGGTTTCAATTGTGGGTTGTTGGGTTTTTTGAACTAATCCAGATTTGAGTGGGAGCTTGTGCAGAAGATGTTGAAATGCACAAGACAACTGAGAGGGGGCATGAATAAGTTGTATCAAATCCTTTACTTCTTAA
This sequence comes from Sequoiadendron giganteum, assembly GCA_007115665.2. Lineage (NCBI taxonomy): Eukaryota > Viridiplantae > Streptophyta > Pinopsida > Cupressales > Cupressaceae > Sequoiadendron > Sequoiadendron giganteum. The sequence continues at coordinate 16,393,772 of CM021107.1, read as the reverse complement.
CTTAATCAATTCCACTTTATCTTCAATATGTTATTAAGTGTGAACATGAAATGCAAATAACAAATTCACAACACCACAGACACCAAATTTACGTGGAAAACCCAATGAGGGAAAAACCATGGTGAGGATTAACTCACAATATAGTAGTAATTGAATACCGGATACACAAGCTCACTGGCCAGATACAAAGGCTCACTACCCATATTAAGGGCTCACTACCTTAGGAATCACTGTCCAAAAAGAGAGGCTCACTGCTTACAGAAAAATACAAAGAAATAGATAAAGATCCACCACTAAGAGTTCCACACACTTTGCAACTTGATCAAAAGATTATAGATACAATAAAGTACTGTTGCCACAATTCGCTCTTCCATACTATGCTTTTTGCACTTTTCCACACACTCTTCTCTTGCTCGAATCGAATGATGGATGGATGATCAATTCGCCACAACTTAACTTGCTTTTATACCATCTTCAACCTTAGAAACATTCACCAAGGTTAGCTATACAAATTCAAATTACAAATTCAAACTAGGTCGGCTACTCAACATTCTCACGGTGGATAAGAATGTGAGAGGACCAAATACATATTTAATTTAGGACCCAAACAACATCTTGGATCATGCACACGCTTTCTCAAATCGATGCAAAAGCATAATGTAACGTGTAACACCAAGTCGGCCAAACCTAATGAAAACACCGATGATCTTTGAAGTACACACATCACCAACAAGATAATCACACGTTGATTGCTCAACACGCTTCACCAGTCATTTTACAATCTCTAAGAATAATTCAGATACATCCACAACAACTTCAACAAACTTCATTCGTATAGAACACTTCACTAGTTCAACCAGGACAACCAGCAAAAACACAAGAGCTCTGAAGTGTTAGAGTAATTGGGTATTTACTTTATTAATTAAACAATATTTGTTTAATTACGTAAAGTTCCCTTTTACCTCTTTTCACTTAAGCTAACATTAGGTGCATAATAATTAATTACTTTATTAATTATTATTGTGCAAGCCTAGGGTTTTCCTTTTTTAGGGTTTTCATCTATATGTAGTTGAAAACTATCTTTTGTATCAATAATTCATTTTACATTTTGTGTGAATTCATGGCTCCACATTCTTGAGCATTTCCTTTGTTGCTTCTCTTTGTTTCTCCTTGTAATAGGTTATTTGCTTGCAAAGATCTTTTGGGCTTCTGTGGTGTTGTATCTTCTCAACTCCAACATGGTATCAGAGCTTCAGATTTGCAGCTGCTTGTTCTTGTTTTGAGATTTTGCATTGGAAGCAAATCTAGGGTTCTAAAGTTTTTTTTGGGTGGATTCAGCATACTCCATTTTTTGGGTTCACTTTGGGCTCAAATGGACAGTTCCATTGGATTTGTAGCACCCAAAAACCCCTAAATCGACTGTCAAATCGTCGATTTTGGTTACAGTCAATTTGGAAGGCAAAAAAATTTTTGCCCTAGGGCCGTACGGAGCAAAAATCGCAAAAAAATTAAAAAAATCGTCAAAAATCTAAGGTTTTTTTATTTTATTTTACGCGGCCAGTGTATTTGTTTTTCGCCGCCCGGCGGCCTCAGCCCGTGCTCCGCCCGCTCCGCCTGGCTCCTCCGTCCACCGGCCGCTCCGGCCGCCACCCGAGCTCCGCCGAGCTCCCTGCTCACCCAGCCGACACCACCGAGCTCCCGACTCGCCCAGCCGACACCGCCGAGCTCCCGACTCGCCCCACGACACCGATGTGAGCTCGCCGACCCGAGTCGGCCGTGCCAGCCCCTGCGGGCTCTAAACCCTGCCGCCGGTCTTATGGGTGACCGAGGGTTTCGGCCCAGCCCCCAGCCGCCAGCCCCCTGGTCGTCCACGTGACCAGGGGCCGAAGACTTTAGCCCTTGAGGGCTGCAAACATATTTTTTTTGCACATTGGAGCAGCTTGCGCTAAATCGGGCGTAGAATGGGCATTTTTTCTCCATTTTTTGCAAACGAGATATCGTCGGAAAGCTGGTTCCGGCGCCGTTCCAGTGGTACTGGTAATTTTTCCTGATTTTGCAGTTTTGCTATTTTTTTTCCAGTCAAAGTCAGAACTTGGTTTTTTCACTCCAAGGGGCGTATCTTTTGCGTCCGAACTCCGTTTTGCGCAAACGAATAGGCATTGGAAAGGTGTTACAGTGCTCTTTCCAGATTTATAGTCTATTTTACCAGTTCATTTACCAGGTATTTTTTATTCAGCTTTGTGTGTTTTTACACTTTGCTCAATTACTTGGTCCTTCTGGCTCCTACATGAGTTTTGTTTGCGTGGGATGGGTTATATTCACTTGATCTAAATGTTGTAAGGTCAAATTTCTCAGTTTGTTTTTCATTTGAAGAGTTATCATGGGTTTCTCTACTCACCCTTCAGTTGTTCTTCTGGAACGGGGTAATTATGAGTCATGGGCAAAGGGTATACTTACACATTGTAGGTGGCTTAATATTTTGCCTTATTTGTATGATCTCATACCTGAACCAGCAACTTTAGAGGGAAGATTAGCATGGGATATTATTAGAAATCACATTGCAGGAGTTATATTGTCTAGTGTTGATCATGACACTGTGTTGGTTATATCGGACATTGATTGTCCTCACCCACTTTGGACACGTCTTTGGGAGATCTATGGAGACCCTATTCTATCTCCATTCCCAGAGGATCCTGCTTCAGATTGTCTCATACCCATTGCTTGGAGAGAGAATACACCATTTGATCATGATACTTTAGAGGAGCTTGAGTATTTAGACACCCTTACATATTCCGATGGATCAGAGGTTTGTCTCACAGTTCCTACTCTTCAGACTGAGACTTCATCAGCATCTCTTGTTGTTCTTGATTCAGTACAACAGGGAATCATACATCTTCCAGACATAGCTACTTTGGACTCTTATGTTGTAGACATATCTTTCTTGTTTGTTGAGTCCTATATTGCAGATTTGGAGGATTACTTTGAGGACATTTATCTCCTCTACCTTGATAGTCAGGTTATCACTGTTCGCCCACCATTATCCGTGCATTCAGAGGTTGCATTTCAGTATTCTCCACATCAGTTTGGATTTGGCATTATTTGTTTCCATTTAGACAATGAGACTCTTCAGCATCCTATCATGGCACACATCTTGAGACAGATTGGTTCTTCCTTCTTCACAGGGTTTCTTTGATACAAGTCCATGGATTCGTTTCTTCCCAAGGGGAGGAATATCATTTGCCACTTCAGGATCTCTTTTTGGATTCTACATCAGGCATCTACCATTGTGACAGGAGTTTCTTCATTGTGGGGGGGCCTTCTTCTCTCTTTCTATATCTCCTATGGAGATCATTGTACATGTACTTATATGATAGAAGCTGTCTATGGGGGGTATCATGTTATCCACCTCCTATCCTTCTTTCATTAGTGCATTGCATTTCTTCCTTGCATTCTATTTTGGGGAGGAGTTTTGTTCCCACTGGGTTTTCTCCTTTACCCCATTTCATTTAGTTTGCATTGATTTTGTACATGGGTACCTGATCAAGCCTTGTTGCCGGGACCCATTGCTTTTGCTTTCAATAGCTTCTTCTAGGTTTTAGCTTCTCCCTATGTCTATCTTAAGGGGGGGTGTTAGAGTAATTGGGTATTTACTTTATTAATTAAACAATATTTGTTTAATTACGTAAAGTTCCCTTTTACCTCTTTTCACTTAAGCTAACATTAGGTGCATAATAATTAATTACTTTATTAATTATTATTGTGCAAGCCTAGGGTTTTCCTTTTTTAGGATTTTCATCTATATTTAGTTGAAAACTATCTTTTGTATCAATAATTCATTTTACATTTTGTGTGAATTCATGGCTCCACATTCTTGAGCATTTCCTTTGTTGCTTCTCTTTGTTTCTCCTTGTAACAGGTTATTTGCTTGCAAAGATCTTTTGGGCTTCTGTGGTGTTGTATCTTCTCAACTCCAACATGAAGCAGGTCTTCCGGAGGGCCAAACCACAAAAAAAAAAATTCAGAACATAGAAACCATCAGAAAGAGTAATCTCCCAGATCTGCAAGATCTGAAACCAAATACCAGAAGACTACGGAGCCAAAAATTTCTCTCAATCCACAACCAAATAATTTTGATAAACCAATTCACACACCGGTGAACATAACTTTTACTATCCATCAAACCAAAAGTTGAAACTTGGAATATACAATCCATTTAAGCTTATGAACACACCTATAGATCCACATAGGCATAGGATCAACACAGAAAAAATGTAGACCACAATACCAGAGCACACTCAGAACACACTTCAACACAGCTTTCATTATTTCTCATTTTTTTTAAAAGCACTTGGAAAATACACAACTTACTCAACCTGTACAGTGTTGACATCAATGACAACATTAATGACAAAACCACCAAAAACATCCATACTTGCAACAATATCCCCCTTTGTCATTAATGGCAACACATGATGTGAAAAACCATCAAACACAACATACATGATTCTTAGAAGTAACAACCAGCCAAGCATAAAATTTTCACATGATTCTCTCTCCCCCTTTGACAACAATGGTAAAGGAAATTCTTGCCATATAAAGCTCTGTTCACTCCCCCTAAGGAGTACACCCACATCACATATTGCAACAATGCACTTCTCTACTCCCCCTGAGGAGTAGACCTCAATCATCAGTCCAAAAAAAAAGAGTCTGTGAATCCACTGGATTGATGCACCTCCATGTGCACTTAGTTCAAAGAAGGAGGGACATAAACCACTAACTTCCCTCTGAGATACTCAAAATTATCCAATTTTTGAAATGCACAAGACAACTGAGAGGGGTGGTGAATCAGTTGTATCAAATCCTTTACTTCTTAACTTAATCAATTTCACTTTATCTTCAATCTATTATTAAGTGTGAACATGAAATGCAAATTACAGAAACACAACACCAAAGACACTAGGTTTACGTGGAAAACCCAATGAAGGAAAAACCACAATGAGGATTAACTCACAATATAATAGTAATGCAATATCAAATACATAGGCTCACTGCCTTAAGACTAACTATCCAGAAAGAGAGGCTCACTGCCTATAGAAAAATACAAAGAAATAGATAAAGATCCACCACTAGTAGTTCCACACACTTCGCAACTTGATCAGAAGATTATAGATACAATAAAGTACTGTTGCCACAATTCGCTCTTCCACACTCTACTTTTTGCACTTGTTCACACACTCTTCTCTTGCTTGAATCGAATGATGGATGGATGATCAATTCACCACAACTTAACTTGATTTTATACCATCTTCAACCTTAGAAACATTCACCAAGGTCGGCTATACAAATTCAAATTAAAAATTCAAACTAGGTCAGCTACTCAACATTCCCACGGTGGATAAGAATGTGAGAGGACCAAATACATATTTAATTTAGGACCCAAACAACATCTTGGATCATGCACACACTTTCTCAAATCAATGCAAAAGCATAATGTAACGTGTAAACACCAGGTCGGTCAAACCTAATGAAAACACTGATGATCTTTGAATTACACACATCACCAGCAAGATAATCACATGTGGATTGCTCAACATGCTTCACCAATCATTTTACCATCTCTAATAATAATTCAAATACATCTGCAACAACTTCAACAAACTTCATTTGCATAGAACACTTCACTAGTTCAATCGGGACAACCAACAAAAAACGGGAGCTCTGGAGCAGGTCTTCCGAAGCGCCAAACCACGAGAAAAAATTTTAAAACATAGAAACCATCAAAAAGAGTAATCTCTCAAATCCACAAGATCTGAAACCAAATACTAGAAGACTACAGAGGCAAAACATTTCTCCCAGTCCACAACCAGATAATTCAGACAAACTAGTTCACACACCAGTGAGCATAACTTTTGCTCTCCATCGAACCAGAAGTTGAAACTTGGAATATACGATCCATTTAAGCTTATGAAAACACCTACAGATCCACATAGGTATAGGATCAACACATAAAAAATGTGAACCACAATACCAGAGTACGCTCAGAACACACTTCAACACAACTTTCATTATTTCTCAAAGTTTCTAAAAATCACTTGGCAAATACACAACTTACTCAACTTGTACAGTGTTGACATCAATGAAAACATTAATGAGAACACCACCAAACACATCCATAATTGCAATAGAAGACACTTTGTGATCTTTTTGTAGGTTTTTCAGATGGCAAGTTCATCAAGGATATTAAAGGTGGAGAAATTTTTTGGAAATAATTTTGAGATGTGGAAGCTAAAGATGGAGGATTTGTTGATAGATTGAGATCTGTGGGATGTTTTTGATGAGAATGTTTCAAGGCTTGCAGATCCTACTCAAGTTGCTCAATATGATATTATGGATCATAAAGCCAAAGTTCTAATTAGACTATGCTTGACAGACTATGTTTTAATTAATGTCTATGAAGAGACCTCTGCACAAAAACTATGGAAGAAGCTTGGTGAGATGTATCAGGCTAAATCTTTAGTGAACAAGATTTTCTTAAGGAAGAATTTGTATTCCTTGAGAATGGAAGAGGGTGGAAAATTTACATAGCACCTAGAAGCATTCAATATGTTGGTGGCTGAATTGGCATCAGTTGGTGTCAGAATGGATGAGGAGGATAAATGTCAGATATTGCTTTATTTTTTGCCTGATTCATGGGATTCTCTTGTTAGGGCTATTGGGAGTACTTCTATTATATTGAAGATTGAAGATGTGGTGGGTTCTTTTCTTTCTAAAGATATGAGGAGGAAGGTATCCATAATTGCCAAGGAGGCCCTAAATTTTCATGAAATACCTAAGGAAAAGGTAAGAAGAATGAGAAGCGTGACAAATCCAAGTCCAAGGGGAGATCTAAATCTCTTAGAAAGTTCAAAGTTATTTGTTGGAACTGTGGTAAGCCTGGACATGTTCATAAGGAATGCAAAGAAGAAATGAAGAATACAAATAAGAAATTTGATTCTAATTTTGAGTCTGAGAAGGAAGATGGTGATGCATTCATTGTGGCTTTTCCAACTCATATAGGTAATGATGCATGGTTAATTGACTTGGGTGCATATTTTCATATGACATTTAATAGAGATTGGTTTTGTGAATATGAAGAATTTGATGGAGGTAAGATGTACTTGGGTGATGATTCTCATTTAGGCATTGTTGGTTGTGGTAAATTTAAAATTAGGTTACTTGATGGTAGAATAAAAAGGATTAATGGTGTGTTGCATATCCTTGTATTAGCACAGAATTTGTTATCTGTTAGAAAACTAATAGATGTGGGTGTGCAGGTAGTATTTTCTAATGTTGGATGCAAGATGGTTAGAGGTGCTATAGTGATTTCTAGAGGTGTCAAATATGGGAATATTTATAAGCTTGATGCATGCACTATTGAGTGCAATAGTACTTATGTGAAATTAAAGTATGTAGAAGAAGTGAGGGTTTCACCTTTAGTAGATGGTCATGGCTTTTGGGTACCCAAGGGTGCTCTTTCTTCTGAGACAAATTTACCTACAGAGAAAACTATGTTATGGTACCAGAGACTTGGCCACATTAGAGAAAAGGGTCTAAGGACCTTGAAAAATAAAAACCTTGTTGAAGGTTTGTCTGATTGTAATCTTGAATTCAATTTCTATGAGTATTGCATTTATGGAAAACAAAACCGCGTTTAGTTTTACTCGAGTTCTCATAAATCCTGTGGTGTATTGGATCTTATTCATTCTGATGTATTTGGTCTTGTAGATGTTCCTTCAATTGGTAAATCCACATATTATGTTTCATTTATTGATGATCATAGTAGAAGGATATGGTTATATTTTGTAAAGAGTAAATCTAAAGTTTTCAGTCAATTTAAAGAATTTAAAGCAATGGTTGAGTTGCAGACTAGAAAGAAAATAAAAATTTTGAGGATTGATAATGGCCAAAAATATTGCTCTAATTATTTTGATAGATTCTTTAAAGATTGTGGTATTCATAGACAGAAGACAACTATGTATTCTCCAGAATAGAATGGAGTTGCAGAAAGAATGAACAAAATGTTGATGGAGAAGGCTAGGAGTATGTTGAGTGGTGCTAGCCTAGAACAAAGGTTTTAGAATGAAGTTGTTGCCACTGCCTGTTACCTAATTAACAGGTCTGCTATATCAGCTCCCATTGATAAGACGCCTATAGAGGCATGGTCGGGTTGAAATCCTTTATTAAGAAATCTTAGATTTTTTGGTTGTGAGGCATATGCACATGTGCCAAAGGAGAAGCGAACAAAGTTAGAGAACAAGGTTGTGAAATGTATCTTCATTGGATATAGCTATGGCGTGAAAGGATACAAGCTTTGGGATCGTGTTGCATAGAAGGTAATACACAGTAGAAGTGTTATTTTTAGAGAAACTAAGCCTTCTTTTGTTACATTGAAGCTAGAACAAAGTAAACAAGAATATGTGATTCAATTTCCTTCTACACCTGAGAAAGTTGAATCAAGGCCCAAGGGTAGAAAATAAGTTAAGGAGAGCTCATCTAGCTCTAGGTCTTTAGATGAGGAGGAAGAACCTCCAACTTAGCTTGTTCGTAGGTCTACAAGGCATAGACAACCACCTAAAAGGTATTCACTTGATGATTGGAGATGTATTTTTCTTTGAATACTAACATGGATGAACCTAGATCTATAGAAGAGGCACTAGGTATGAATGATGCAGAATCCTGGATGACTGCTATGGATGAAGAAATGGCATCTTTGAAAAATAATGATACATGGGATCTTGTACCATTTCCTGAAGGACGAAAACCTGTTGGTTGTAAATGGGTGTTCAAGAGAAAAATTGGTTCAGATGGAGGTATTGAGAAGTATAAAGAAAGGTTGGTTGTGAAGGGTTAATCTCAAGTTGAGAGTGTTGATTATGGTGAGATATTTTCTCTTATTGCAAAAATGGCATCCATTAGATTTTTTCTTTCTATTGTTGTTGCTTATGATTCAAAGGTTGAGCAAATGGATGTGAAAACTACTTTCCTTCATGGTGATTTGGAGGAGGATATTTATATGACACAACCAGAGCACTACGTGGTGAAAGGTAAAAGTAAGTTGGTTTGCAAACTGAAGAAATCTTTGTATGGCTTAAAATGGAGTCCTCAGATGTGGTACCAAAATTTTGATACATATGTGTGATTTTGGGATTTGAGCATTCTAGATCAGATCATTGTGTTTATTATAAAATTAGCAGTGATTGTTTCATGTTTATTGCATTATATGTTGATGATATGTTATTTATTGGTAGAGGGAAAGGTATGATTTCAAAACTAAAATCTCAACTTGTTGCTAAATTTGAAATGAAAGATCTTGGTGCAGCTAAACACATTCTTGGGATGGAAATTAAAAGAGATAGAGTGAACAGAAAGTTATGGCTTGGCCAAAGCAAGTATGTCAACTCAATTTTACAAAGGTTTGATATGCAGGATTGTAGACCATTATGTGTTCATGTTTTAGTTGGAACAAATTTATCTATTTCAGATTGTCCAACATCTTCATCAGAGATGGAAGACATGAGCAGAGTGCCTTACTAGAGTGTAGTTGGAAGTTTGATGTATTCTATGGTTTGTACTAGACCAAACATTTCCCAAGCAGTGGGAGTTCTTTCCTAATAGATTTCATTGGGATGTAGTTAAAAGTGTCTTCAAATATTTGCGTGGTACCTCACTAGACATTGCCCAAGCAGTGGGAGTTCTTTCTAGATATATGTCTAATATTGGTAGAGTTCATTGGGATGCAGTTAAAAGAGTCTTCAGATATTTGTGTGGTACCTCAAATTATTCCTTATGTTATCATAGTAATATGACTTAAGAAAATATTTCCCTTGATATTCATGGTTATGTGGATTTAGACTAGGCAGGTGATGTTGATAGCAGAAGATCCACTAGTGCTTATGTGCTTACTTTATTTGGTGGTACAATTAGTTGGATGAGTAAGTGATAGGTTAGGTTGCTTTTTCCACTACTGAAGCAGAGTATATGGCAACTACTCATGCTTGTAAAGAAGCCATTTGGCTTAAGAATCTATGTTTAGATATTAGAATAAAACAAGGTGCAGTGATAATTTATTGCGACAATCAAAGTGCGATATATCTAGTCAAGAACTTAACGTTTCATGTCAGGACCAAGCACATTGATGTACAGTATCATTTTGTTAGAGATATGGTAAAAGATGGTAGGGTGAAGCTGGTTAAGGTAGAGACTTTGATGAATTTTGATGATTCTTTAACTAAGCCTATGAGCACAGAGAATTTCAGATGGTGTTCAGAGACTATGGGCCGAAAATTAGAGATGATGATGACACCCTTCCATTGTCCTTGCAAGGTGTTCAACAAGTGGGAGATTTGTTGGGAAAATGTGTCTCAACCTTGCAATTATATATGATTTATTGATAGGATGTATGTTGGTATTTGGCGATTGATCATGCAAATATTGTACACTCATAACAAGACATCAAGGTTTTTTCCCGCTAACACATCAAGGTTTTTTCCCATTGACACATCAAGGTTTTTTCTCGCTGACACGTCGAGGTTTTTCGTTAACACATCAAATAAAAAATGACCTTGTAAAACCCTAATTCTAGAAGGTTCCAAAAATCTTGTTATAAGTGGGTGGGATGTATGTAGACAGTGGTGTATTCTGAGAGTCTGATAGCGATTGTGGTGTCTCTTGATCTCTGGTGGTGATACTCCTATCAGAAGCTTGATTTGCAAGTATATTGTAATCTTTTGGTTTTTGAATAATATATCGAGCAGCTTTTGGAGTGTGGGGTTTTTCTCCTGAAATTGTTTTCCCCATGTTACTTATTGTGTTGTGATATGCATGATACTTGTGTTTATTTTTGTTTAAGTTTTGTAGTTGTTAAATATTTGTAAAAAAATTGCATTATTCTCCTCTCAAGGTTAGTGTAGGAAGTTGTTCCACTACCTTAGCTTCCTTACAAGCATAAATGATAGTTCCATGTTTATAAAATTTGTATAAAATAAATATTTTAATTGTGGAACTTATATGGGGATCAAGACACCATGATATTTCAACATTGGCATGAATACCTATGATTATACCTTTTCTTCTTTAAATTCACTTTTCATTCAAATTTACAAAATTTCAAATGAATAGGGTCATTGCAGAGAATTTGTGGGAATATGGACTTGCAGAGAAATGGTTATAGATAGAATAAGTCTCAAAGCCCACCAAAATTCCACAATAGCGAGCATCAATGGTAGCTTTGGGAGCATAAGAAATTTATGAGGGATCAATAATATATGCGAATATATCAATGATATATAAAGAAATAAAAGGAGGCTCGGGATATGGAAGCATTGTAGAAAATAAAAGAGATCAAGACATTTTTAAATTACAAGATGTATTGAGATATACGAAAGGCCTCATAAGTTAGGATATTGCGGACCATTGAGAGAGTAATGGATATATCCCATTCATATTCAGATCCTTGCAGTTATATGAAGACTTCATGAGTTTGGTGGTAATGATTGATATTGCAGGATTTTAGGGTAAAGATATTTCCTAACATGAATAAGCCTTTGCTTTAATATTAAACTCAAGGGTAAATTGCATAGGATTATAAGTGGTGAGGGATGTATCTCAGCTTGATGCAAAGTCACGCAAGATAGAAATATTAATAATGGAATTGAGGAAATTGGAAAGAATAGTGAGTAGGTTGGGATAGTGTGGAATTTAGAGGGGTGTATGAGGATATGAGATATCCATATTCCAAGAGAAACTTTGCAAGAAGCTTGAAGGTGACGGAAATAAGATTGAGGAAATGCCCATGCAGTATTAGAATTACCATAAGATAAAACTAAAGAAGTTTTCTCCATATTAAGTAATAGATGGGTGGGGAATTAAAATGGATGAAGGTATGTGGAGCTTCGTGAGGAAAAGGGACATATCCATAACAAAGTGAAAAATCCACCACATGAGGTCTTCAAAGGCTCTAAAGAAATGTTGAAGTCATGATGGAAAACATGGAAGAATGAAGTAAAATTGAATAAGTTGAATCTTATGGAGGTGAAAGAAGGATCTAAGACCCACAACAAGAAGTCATTCCAAAAAATTCTATGAAATATCCATCTCACAGCTAAACAATCTTGAATTTGTAGTGACCTGACTTGATAATAATACCATTATGGCATAGTTCATAAAAAACCTTAATTTGGCCACAATTCATACCCTTATGCTAGCATGAAATCATGAGTATTTCTCATGCCTGCCAATTATATTAATCATCTTTATGATGAGCTTATAGTTCAGTTTAATGGGCCAACAATCAATATTTATACATGATTCAAAACAATACTCACATTCAAGCCCTACTAAGCCAACATTAATAAGCAATTTCAATCTCTTAAATGACCCCATAATTAAAGGCTAGGCTGACATACTTGGTAGCAAAAACTATTAATGTTTTTCATTTGGGTCGATAAATATGCCAATAAGTGAATAAGAAATCATATGTAAGGATAGTTCAAGCTCTCAAATGAAGTTATAAAATGATGGAAAAAGTGAGAATAAAAACAATTTGACTTGAGTCAAATACTTAGCTAGACTCTGTCATCAATACTTCACATAATCAAATAGAGTGGAAAGTAGAGAATTAAGTTCATGTGAAAATTATGAAACTTTAAGGGGGAAGGGATATTGCGGGATTTCAAAGTATAACATATCTTTAATAGGGAATCTCCATAGTTCCTTGTATACTAATACTTCCACTTGACTAACAAAAATAAATGACATCCACAATGTTATAAAAGTTTTGCAATAATGATTAGTGCACAAACTCCACCATTCAAACCAAGGTATAAATTAAGCGATCCCACTAGACTAACCCAAAGGATTCTTTTAAACCCCTAATGCCCAAATTCAATTCACTATAACTAGCTAACCAAGACTTATAAAACTTCCCAAACCCACCATAAGCAATAGATCCACCCCTAAAGGCAAAAGATCAAGAAAAATGACTCAAGCTAACCAAAAATAATAGATGAAAAAGAGGGGTCCCTCATTTCGATGAGGCGTGTGTGAAAGAAACAACAATTATCATTCTCTAACATTCATTACACAAGTAATAGAAACACTAGGGAATATATCTATTTTGCTAACACATACAAATACACTCGTTTCTAACATAAAATAATAAATGATAATCCACTATCATTTATAACATCATAAGAATTTCTTTCAAGGAGTACAATAAACCAGAATTAGTTCAACCCTTTTAAACATGTTGAAAACATACGTAACACTATATTTTAAAAACCCTTAGGATTATAAAATATGTTAGACTTATTGAAGGATCAAGTTTCAATTTTCTAATGTTAAAGGAAAGATAAAGTTTAACATTCAGTGAACCATTCACCCTATAGGAAACCAACCACTAATTTCTTAGAAATATTTTTCCTTGGAAACCCCATTAACAACTTCATCATCCCATAATCATCATTCTAGCTGGTAAATTGACTTGTCATATCTTGTCATGTCCCATTTTTAACTATTTTAATTTCATGGATAAATTGGTCATTCCAACATTTTCTATGGGTTAAGGAAGGAGATTGGAAAATAATTTATTTAATATTTAATAGTTTGGACCCATGATTAATTAAGATTTTCAAGTTGCTTAATTCAGGCCAATATTTATTATTTTGTGTTGTCAGTCCAAAATGAGCTATGAAGTTTCTTATGGTGGAAGTAGTAACTTCCAAGATTATGTTACACCTTATTCTAGAATATTTTATGATAGTTGTGATAGATTTTATGACAAGTTGTCATAGTCGGAGTTATAGTCTATTTTTATCTAAGAATTTAATGGTAGTTGTGCCAACTCTTTATGGCGACCAATTTTAGATGAAAATGGATGAAAATAATTCATTTTTTTAAAAGGTGGTTGTTTGTATTTGGTCTTATATATATTTGTAAGAAATTTAATATTCTAAGCATCTCTTTTCACCTTATCAAAACTCTACCAAAGTTTGTCTGGACTCTTGTATTCAACAAATAATCTTTTGTGGATGAAATCACATTAGAGATTCATGATCAATGGAAAAAATCATTGGTTACAGGTATTAGAGGATGAAATTCCTTTGGTATATGAGGGTGATCTCATCTAGAGATTGCATTGGAGCTTCATACAATTGTACGATTTCAACTTGACTAGTTTGTTTATTTGTATATTTCAGAGTAGTTTGTTTATCTGAGTTGATAACTTGTGATTTTTGTTAGATTATAATTTTTTATCTATAATAGGAATCCATAGAATATATATCAGATTTGGGTGGTTGTATGTTGTTTGGTGTGACTCTACTTCCATTTGGGGTGTGTATGCAATATTTTAGTGTGTGATTTGAGAGCAGATATCAATATATTATTTCCAAATATATTCCAACTATTATTTCTATCATTTAGGTATTATAATATTCCTTTTATTTTGTACTTCATTATAAAACCAAATAATACAAGTTGGATTTCTTATTTGGTCATTTACGTGCCTCTTAGTGACATTAAGTGATATGAAATTGATAGTTTTGTATTCAAACTTATGTTGATTCTTTTTAAATAAAAAGAAAGGAAAGGGCCATAATCCCATAAGTTTAAAATGACATAATAAAAATCACATAAATAGTAAGAGGGCATGCAAGCTCGAATAAATAGCTAAAGGGAATAAATGCCCATTAAACAACAAAATTAAGGAAACAAAATCGAGAGAGAACAAAAAAAATAGCCACCGAGATAGCAAATCAAACTCTAGTCTTCAAGGAGGTCATACAAGGATACTTCTCAATCCTCCTTATCCTTCTTTTCTTCTTCGTTCTCATCATTCACATTATGCTCCCTTGTCGCCTTTAGCCCTTTTTTCCTTCTATTTGGTAATTTTGGAATGGCCAGAGATGGTTCCCATAACAACTTTGTTCATAATTCCATAAGTGAGCATTATTATTATGGAAATAGCATTTTACAAATGAGTACTCTTATCATTTTTCTTGTTGGAAACATTTTTTTTTTCTCCAACATTTCCACCTTAGTCAGAGGTCCTTAATGGTAGCATTGTCTTTATCTTTAGTTTCTTGGGCCATGATGAGTGTATGACCTTCCTCCTCATTTTTATCTGAGATCTCAAGAAACCTAGGGGAGGTAGGAGCCAAAAAGTCACTTTTCATCACCTCCGTATGCACAACCTCATTTTGTTCATTCTCCTCGTCAATCTCTTTGTCCTTATCTTCTCCTTCATGTTCCTCAATTTCATCATCATCCTACATATCCTCCTCATACTCATTCTCTAAGTCTTCTTCCTCACAACCATTATCAATTTGAGGAAGAAACTCGACGTCATTGTTCTCTTCTTTAGAATCCTCTTGAATCTCTTTGTCTTTAGTTTTTTTAGGGTTCTCAATACTCTAGGATTTGGATAGTCTGGTAGACTTGCAGCCACCCAACCCTTTGGTGTCACAATAAGTAGTCTCCAAATTATCCTCCTTCACCCCTCAATATTAGAGATGTCAATAGCCTCACCCTCAACAAGGAGGGGAATGTGGCCTTTATATTTTTTCTTCTTTTTTCCCTATTTTTCCTCATGCATACTTGGGACCACCACCTTCCTTTTCTTGGCAGGAGAAATTGACAACAACTCATTTTGGGGGGGAGTGTTAATCTCTATAAGTACCTTAACCTTTTTTCCTAGACCCGCCTTTCCAATAGAGCTAGGGCTAGGGTTATTCTTAATCAAAGAAATAGAAGGGGTCTTAGAGGCTTTGTCTTCCAAGAGGTTAATTTTTGATGTTGCTCTTAGCCTTGGGCTTGGTTGAGGGGGTCATAGCAAGGTAGTACTTATAGAGAGCCATGATAAGGCCTTGGTGCAAGGGGGTAGGCACTATCAAGAATACAAGCCTCAAGGGAAGAGAGCATATAGAAAGGGAGCTAATCTAGTAGCCTTAATAATCAACTCATCGGAGACACAAAAATGTACCCTACCGATGGTGACCTTGCCTTGAGACCAAGAATTCAAAAATTTAGAGGTGAGTTTATCATGGTAACCCTTCATAGCTTGTTAGAAAGGGGTGAGGCCACCTCTATCAAATAGCTCTTAATGCTCTACATTCTATTTGAGAGCTTCGCAAGACATATGTTTAGTCCTAAGTTGTGAGCCACCCATAGTAATTGTTCTGCCAAGAAGCATAGAAACCCCATTGAGCCATAGGAAAAATAAAATAGATGAGATTCTCATAATTTTTTGGAAATGCATTCACTTCTTTTGATGTCAATATAGTAAGAGAAAGACTAGATTACCTTTCCGCTTCTAACAAATTCCCCAAATTTGGCGGTATCAGATTCATCATTATGCATAGCCTCTATCAACTTGTGGCTAATGATCATAATATTACCATTAATGGTATTATGAGGGAAAAGACCAGCCTCAAAAATTAGAAGTGAGATTTGCATGAGTGGGGAGGAGGTTTCAATATCAAGCATCACAATTATCTACCAATTGTACTAGAAAGACATAATACACCATAATCAATACCCATAGCCTTAAGATCTTCTCTACTTCCTTTAGTATAAAACCAATTACGAATTAAATTATCATGATGTAGAATGATGTAATCCCTTGTGGGAACCATAGTAATAAAATTATTGCAATCCTTATTTATACCAAGCATGGGATAATTGTGAGTAAAAGGCCACATCATAGCTTCCATGACAACTAAGAACAATCATCCCATCCCATTCAAAATATCCACCTTAACTTGACACCTAAACATAGAAAGACTAATCATAAAAAATAAGGGGTGGAACTACTAAGTTTTTCTTGGGTAAGAATATATTGAAGGGTTCCCAAGATATTTGAATTTAAATGCCAATAATTATATTCTTCACACCATAGACCAAAATTGCAATCCAAATTTATCATGCTAGATTGCCTTCCTTGTAGGTATAACTAATTCTAACTTGCTGAAAGCTTCAGAGGTCATTTATGTCATGTCATTTTGAAGGAGGTTAACAATAACTTGAGAGTCGCCTTCAATTTCCATAGCAAGAAGCCCCAACTTTATAATTATTTTCACCCCTCACTACATCGCTATAGCCTTTGTAACATTGTTTGATTTGCATCTAATAGTTTGAGCATATCCTTTAATTAGGTTTCCTTTATCATCCTTATTATACCTCTTTCCATTGCCTCACCAGGGTTTCCCTTAGGAAAACCATTGAAGTTAAGGTTAACCCACCCCCTTTTATGGGGGTTCAATTTGGTCTCCTTTATGGTTATGATATTTATATAATTGAGATTGGTTAATCTTTAAGAGATTTCCTACTTATGCTTGACTCTTAGTTTCATATATGTCAGAATTTCCTTAGAGGATCCAAAGGTCAAAGAATTTATGTTGTTTTGAATGGTGTTTTTTTATGATCTAAAAGATGGCATTGTTGTTTTTCCATTGATCATGAAGCAACCTATTATTCATTTCTTTCCACAGTTGTCAGGTGACGAGATAAGGGATTTGATTCCATATTTCACAGATAATAGGATTCTTGTAGGGGGACCAAAATGAAAAGATGTGGAAAAATCTCTAAGATGTTGGGGGAAAGTCCAGAAGATCAGTAGGTAGTCTAAGACCTCCTCCCAAACCCATTTGGAAAAATCACAGTGGAAGAATAAATGGTTAACCATTTCTTCCATTTTACAGCATAGAATACATTTGTTAATGAAGAAGAATCCCCATCTATTCAAGTTATCAATAGTGAGGATATTATTATGCATGGAAACCCACCATAAACATATGATTTAGGTATTACTTCTTTTTTTCTAAGCCATGTTCTAGTTAAATGTAGAATCATCCTTATCCTCTGTAATAAGAGCATATGTAGACTTAACAGAGAAGTACCTATAAGGGCTAGGGGAGCATCAACATGCATCCTTATTAAGCCTAAAGAAGTAGAAAGAACCAATCAGCTTGTTTAGGCTATTCACCATCTCTATCCAGGCATGTTGTCTCTCACTTCTCAAGTTCCTTTCTCTCAACTGACTCTCAAAGTCTTTCCACAAGGTATGGGGACCATTCCAACTAATGTACCCATGTATTTTGGTACCATTTAATTTTGTAAGTGGTTCCCTGACCAAATCCAGAATCTGGCTAAAGGATAAGGATACACCTTCAATCCACTTATCATCCTAGAAGTCAACACTCTTGTCATTTCCCATGTTTCAAACTAACCCCTGCTTAAGAACATTTTTTTTGTTTTTAGTAACTAGTAACATATAACAGAGCCATGAGGGATAGAAGGAGAAGAAAGAAAGAAACAAGGATTATTGTTCTCCAAGTACTTTGCATTGATAATGTGATCCCAATCCTTGTTTCCTTCCACTATATTACATCCAATTTTGGTAAGAAATGTTGTATTGAACTATTTCAATCTCCTTATCCTTAATCCACCTTGACTCTTAAGTTTGCAAACCTTATCTTGGACTTAACCAAAGAAATTTTATTTGTGTCCTCAACACCAACCCAAAGAAATTTATTTTGAATCTTTTCAATTTTTTCAACCATCGGCATGGGAATTTTGAATAGGGACAAGTAGAAGACAAGAATGTTTTTGAGGGAGGTTTTTAGCAACATAAATTTACCTATTTGGCTCTGTAGCATCGTAAATTGTCACCCTTGACAATTTCACACTAGATTTTTCTCCCTCCTATGTGCATGGACCTAATTGTAAACCTAATTTCCTTATAATTATGCATTATGTGGCCCATTTGAACATTTATCAAGAAAACACATGTACAAAACCAAGACAAACATTTAATATTTTTCTCTTGACACTTTACACTCCACAAAATAGGGTTGGGACAAGGGAACCATAGGCGACTTTGTTCCCTATTTTGGCTCCAATTTTTAATATGTCAGAGTTGGCATTTTATTATTTGAATTTCAAATTTCAGATATTGGCTATAGGGATTCAATTTATGGGAATTAGATCAATTGCCTATAAATACCTAGTCAAGTCACCACTTGAAAATGAAGGGGAAATTATAGCAAGAATTGGAAATCAAGAGCACTATCAAGCAACTATTATCAAGTCAAGAGAATTCAAGAGAATAAATATTGTAACATTTCATTTTCAAAGCATCATATCAAGTTTTATGTGAGTTTTCTCATGTTTATGCATACATTTTATTTGTGAGGATTAACACTTGTAGGTCTTCGAAGTAATCCAAGCCAAATTACAACCAAGCCTTGAGGAGACGTGTATAACTTTAGTCCTTCAAGGGAATCAAATTTGAGTGGTGAATTACATCTAATTTTTGATTCATCGTTCAATTATCATTTATCCTCTAACCCTCAAAAGGTTAAGCTCTCTTTCATCAATTTTTCCATTATGGAGGTGGAAACACCAACACGAGGTTTGACCAAGGTAAGCCACTATATGACACAACCCTTCCTCTCTCTTTGAATGTGTAGGTTACATATTTAAACAATATTGAAGGAATATTGGAGACCAATTGTTCATTGTTTCATTCAAAGCCTACAACTTGACAAGATACAAAAAATCAATTATCTCAACATCCAACGAAGATCAGACTATGAGATTCGAAAAGAAGATGTCTTAGACTTGAGACTTGAAGATTGTGAAAGAAGATTGCATTTTTAGCTCTTTGTACATAGGTTCCTAGGCACTTTTGTCCAACAAAATTAGGCTCAAATTTGTATGACAGGTGCACAGTACTCTACGCTTTATAGATTTTCTATTGAAATTCGGTCTTACAATTTCTCTATTATAGAAAATTTTCATTTCTAGATTAGTTCACATAATTTCAGCAATCCTATAAAATTAAATCAATTT